>OX463855.1:10107306-10707306 GCA_949825065.1 Odontocerum albicorne
TTTGTCTCGTTGATGCACGTGTATATTGGTTGAACATTACTTTGGTTTTAGCGAGGTTCATTTTTAAGCCCACTCGATTGCTGGCTAAGTTAAGCTCTTGAATCATTTTCTCCAGTTCTTCTCTTGTTTCGCTTAGTAGTGTGATATCATCTGCGAATCTCAGGTTAGAGAGATATTCGCCATCGATCTTTATGCCCATACCTTCCCAGTTTAAGGTTTTAAATATTTCTTCTAGTATAGCTGTAAAGAGTTTGGGTGACATCGCGTCTCCTTGTCTTACTCCCTTTGTAATTGTTATTTCCTCTGTTTTTTCTGGAAGATGCACCACTGCTTTTGCTTCTAGGTAGATATTTTGTATTATTCTTATATAAGCCGGTTGTATTCCTTGTTTCCTGAGTGCTTCAAATATGTATTCGTGTTTTACAGAGTCGAATGCTTTTTCAAAGTCTATGAAGCACATGCTTAGGGGTCTTCGATATTCATTCGATGTTGCTATTACTTGCCTCATTGTGTGTATATGGTCCATTGTACTATATCCACTTCTAAATCCAGCTTGTTCTCTTGGTTGCATATCGTCTAGCTGTTTTTGTATTCTAGTTGTTATTATTTTTGTAAATACTTTGTAAATGATTGGCATGAGACTGATGGGTCTATAGTTCTTTAAGTCGCTTTTGTCCCCTTTCTTATGAAGAAGAATCACTTTTGCTGTATTCCATTTTGTGGGAATTTTCCCGTTGTTAATGCAATGTGTCATTATTTTTGCTAAGATGGGATATATTTCATCTCCTGCTGCCTTAAGAATTTCTATTGTTATGCCGTCATCTCCTGCCGATTTTCCGTTTTTCATACTATTTATGGTTTTTTCAACTTCTCTAATAAGAACTTCAGGAACCTGTTCATTTGTTTGGTTGTTCGGTCTATCTCTCGTGTTTCCAATGTCTTGAAATAGTTCTGAGTAGAATTCGTGGACTCGCCTTATGATTTCTTCCCGATTTTCGGTTTTGCTGTTATCCTTTTTGAGCAGGGCCGTTATTTGTTTGTTTCCGTCACTTAGCATTTGGGAGGTTCTTTTGTAGCTACGGTTCTGCTCTATTGTCTTTTGTATTAGGTTTAAGTTGTATTTCCTTATATCTTCTTTTACCTTTTTTCTTACGGTTTTGCATAGTTCGGTATATTCGATTGATTGTCGTATACTATCGTCTTTTTTGAAGTCCCTTCTTTTTGTCATGAGTTGTTTTGTGTCGTCTGAAATTTTTGAGTCTCTGGGTTTTTGGGGTTTCCCCCCCACATTTAATGCGATTTCTTTTATTTCATCCATTATAGTTTCACTCCATAATTCTATATTTTCTCGGTTTCCTTCTCTCGTATGAGCTTGGAGTTTGCATTTTGTTTGGTAACGGAACTCTTCTCTTTTATTTGAGAGCAGTGCTTCTATATTTATTCTTGTCTTTTGGCTCTTGATAAGTTTATATTTCTCCATTTTTGTGTTTATTTTGATGGTGGACTGTACAAGTCTGTGGTCACTTCCCGTGTTGAATCTGTTAATTACCTTACAGTCTTCAATCATTCTTTTATTATTAACCAGTATGTAGTCTATTTCGTTTAATGTGCCATTTGGCCCTCTCCACGTCCACCTTCTTTGTGATCTCTTTTTAAAGAGCGTATTTGATACGTACATTTTTTCCGCTTGCGAAAATTCTATCATTCGGTTTCCTCTTTCGTTTCTTTCCCCGTATCCAAAATTACCCGTGCACTCTTCATCTTCTCTGGTTTGTCCAATTTTTGCGTTAAAGTCTCCCATGATAATTTTAAAGTGGTTTTTCTTTTTTCCATTAAGATTCCTAAGGTCGTCGTAGAATTTTTCAATTTCTTCGTCATTGTGGCTTGTTGTGGGTGCGTAGACTTGAATAATTTGAAGGTTGTATCTTTTATTAATTTTAATTGTCAGCATTGCCATTCTGTCTGATGTTGCTGTAAACCCGACAATATTCGTTTTTAGTTTCTTACTTACCATAAACCCTACCCCACTAAGTTTACCAGATTTAGTTCCTGAGTAATATAGGATATTTCCGTTTGGTCTCTCGATGAGTTCTTCTCCCGGTCTTCTTACTTCACTTAGCCCCACAACGTCCCATTTGATCTTTGTGAGTTCTTCTTCCAGTGTAAGTAGTCGGTCTTCTCCTCGAAGCGATCTGCAGTTAAAGGTGGCTACAGACAGTTTGCATGAATGTAGTGGGTTGACTGTTATTTGGTATGGGATAGAATCCCCTCCGCGCATTATTTCCCCCTGACACAGATGGCGTGGTCAATACGGAGAATGAGGGTGAGGCCTGATTTTGTATAAAGACAGTCATTTTGTTTGTTTCGCCTAGTGTGATTTGTCTAGCAAAAAATGTTTTGACACCTCCCACACTTGGCAAAGTAAAGGAAGTCTAGAAAGTAATTGGATTAGTACACATGTATATAAGATTTTTCCGCTCCTTTTGAAAGCTAGACGAGAGGCTAGTTTATTAGGGGATAGAGAGAAAACAATTTATTTCGAGGGGGTCGGACCATTCCCGCATGCTGCAGATACAATATATGTAAGAGTTGAAATGAAAACAGGGTGACGTACAGTCAACGGTAGTTGTTTCGAAAAGTTGCCCTTTGGTAAACGTAAGAATTTGGAATGGAGGGTTGAGACGGCAAACACGTATCCAAAAATATGGTTTATGTGTATGATCCGATGTCTGTATGTAAAGGGATTATTGTGCGCATGATTAAATCTCCGAGAGTGCCATACGGCTGTCTCTCGGTGTCACTTGATAAATGCAAGCTTCGTGGAATGGAGGATAGACACAGCATATACAACATTTCACACATTGTACTTTTTTTTTTTTTTTTTTTTTTTTTTTTTCAAGTATTGCATAAGAGATTGCATATATTGCTAATTGATTTAATGTGGGCTATTTGTCTAATATTTCCGGTCCTGGGATTCGAACCCAGTATTTAATCTAGGAGGATTTTTACGTAAACCAGCTTTCACTTATATGACGAGGTAGATTTTCTTGGACAAAAATATTGATACATGTTTATTTTGTCTAGCTAGGTATGGAGATTTACATTTACTAGATAATCACTAATTGTATATATTAGTTTGCACATGATATATTCGTATATATATATATATTAGTTCAGTTGTATATAATTTTAAAAGACTCACCCTGTTCGCTGCTTTTCTGTTCGATTCTAGCACGTTTTACTACATAATTCGAGTTAATTGTTTAAATCCTCCTATATATATATATATATATAATCCTCCTATATATATATATATATATATATATATATATATATATATATATATATATATATATATATATATATATATATATATATATATATATATATATATATATATATATATATATATATATATATATATATATATATATATATATATATATATATATATATATATATATATATATATATATATATATATATATATATATATATATATATATATATATATATATATATATATATATATATATATATATATATATATTTATTTTCCCAATAGATAGCATCAAATTTCTTAGTGTCTTTCTTGATAGTAAGCTCTCTTTTGATAGACAATTAGGTTATATATTTTCTTCAGGCTTTTATAGTCTTAGAGAGTTAAAGTTTGTACATCGAAATACTCCATCAAGGGTAATTAAAACTCTTATTAATTAATTTGTTGTGTTTCATCTGAATTATTGTAGTTTATTCTGATTTGCCTCATTCACAAATTTCTAAACTTCAGTCTGTATTCAATGCAGTTGCTAGGCTGATATATGGTAGTCATAAATAATATATTAATCCTCTTCTAAAAAGTCTACACTGTCATGAATGGATTGATTTCACACTTTGTATTTAAGTCCCGTAATGGATTGTCTTGATTCCCGAATTAGAGCGCCTTTAAGGAGAGTTTGGTCTCTAAACGGTACTTGATAAATTTTCCTTTTATTGTTAGTTAATTTGTGTATCTTATCCTTTAAAGATTTTTAAATTTTAGTGAAAAATTCATCAAGGGTTATTTTGAATTCGTCCACAGAGTTAACATCTTCCAAGGATAAATTCTCAGAATAAAACTTTTATAACACATTCACTGCGCATAAAATTTGATGTCAATACATGCTGTGAACAGAACACGCCTAGCGCGTCGTACGTACTGGGCATATGTTTGTATGGACACATGAGGCGTGTCCTCAGCACTGAACGTTTTAAGCAAAAATGATAAATTTGAGTTTTTCACCACATTTTTACCTTATGTTGTAAATTGTTGCATTATGAGTGGCAAATGCGAGTGGAAGGCGTGGTAGAAGTAGACCAAGAAAAGTATGGTTAGATCAATTGAATGATACTGCGCTAATGATAGTTCTATGCCATTTTAAATAAGAGACTATAGTTCAGAAAATCTAGGATGAGTCGTGTGGCAGCTCACAAATTTGCCCCAATACAACCTTGTAACGACGTTCAGTAATTTGAATTATTTTATCAACTTTAATATAAACCTCGATTCTAATAGATAGCAAGTTATTTAGGTAAATACAATACAAAAAAACTAACAATGATGACAAATTAATACACCTTATTACAAATTAGCAAAAATGTGGCAGTCTTTTAAAATCAAATAATATTTGGTGACGTTTGTCAAAAGTCACTACGTTAGTCTGCATTGGCTAGGTATGTGGTATTCGATAATTGGATTTTCGATTTTTCTATACCTAAAATGAAATGTTCGTAATTAGTATTAATTCATTGTGGATCTTGGCATATTTAAAGATAGATACAAATCATACAATACATTAGAAAGTTAGTATAATGAAAATTAGGAATTAAAACGTCAGTTTAGAGAAAAACAATTTTTCGATTTATAAAAAAACTATTCGATTTGTAAAAAAAAACGATTTTACCTCATCCCTTTGAGACATGACGTTTAAAACGTCGCACGACTAATCCTAGATTTTCTGAATATAAGTATCTATAGATTTTGGTATCCACTGGAGCAGATATATTAAATGGTAGCCAATTTAATATTGACTTATTCCATCCATCCTATTGTGTAGCTCATGACTGAGCACAGTGACTCCCATGATAGCCCTTTATGACTTCCTTCCATCTATCCCTGCACTCTGCAGTTTAAAGAGCAGTTGTTAATGATAGTTCTGTTGCATCCCTCACTTGGTCAATCCAACACATTGGGGCTCTTCCTCTTGTGCGTCATCCTTCCACACTTCCAGTGACCACAAGCCTCCCCAAACTATCTCCATGGCCACAAGCAATTTGTCCAAAGAAACTAAGGACATGTCATAGACATATTGTAGACATCTATCAGTGACTCTCAGTTATTCATTACCAACAGGCTTTTAATGATAAAATTTTTGCTCATTTAATTTATTTGGTCCATTAAATAAGATGTGGGTAATTGCCTAATTTATTGGAACCTAAACACATAACACCTAATGTGCAATACCAAATTTCACATAATTTTGTTTTTCTTAAATATAATAAAAAAATTATTAACTATGTGCTTAAATATTTTAACTTAATTAATTTTCAGTGATTCTTATTTATTTTCAAACAATATCATAATGTATTTATTTTCAAACACCTTTACTTTGTGGAATTCCATAATAATAAGATTTCTATTGTATTGTATTACACTTTTGTTTTATGTACAATAATACAACTTTGCGGGTTTATTGCTATGTGCCAATTTATTATCAACCAGAAAGGTGTTAAACATGCCCTTTAAGAATTTTTTTTAAAGGATCTGGGTACCAATGTAAATCGAACCTGCAACCCCTAAAAGGTATGCGTCTTATTAATTAGGCCACAGAGGTCATCAGAAGATTGGCTTTATAAAATCCATTATTACGATATAATTATTCTTAATTTGACAACCATTTATTTGCACAAATTGATAGTGTGAAAGTTGTTTATTTTACCACTGTCAACAGAACAATCAATACTTTTATTATGCTGTTTTAATAATTTTATGATAATTTAATTTTTTACAGCTTAAATCCTCCATGGGCCACAATCCAGTGGTTTTTGTTCCAACACATCGAAGTTATGCAGATTTTATTTTAATGACCTACATAAGTTTCTTTTATGATATTGAATTCCCAGCTGTCGCAGCAGGCATGGGTAAATACATATAATTTTTTTTTTCTCATATAAATAGTTTTAAAATACCTAGTCCAGTAGTTCCCACAGTATATGCTGCGAAATATTCCAATATTTTCACTGAAATGAGATGTTGGTTTTAAATCAGATCATCGATGTGCTGATGCGATGATCAGAAGTGACATCTAACGGACACTATGCAAACCACTAACTATTGGTTGAGGTATCAGCTATATTTCGCTTTTCAATACTAATACTAGATGGTGCTCGATACGGTATCTCTGTCTCAATCTTTCAGGGCATCTATTTTTTCATGTGAGTGGGCAGTGAGGTAAACAGATTATAGAGTTTTAATAGACAATGACTGGATTGTTTAGCATAAATGATAACTGTTAGGTATGTTCTGACTTAGGGCGGCATGGAACAATCCTAATACACTCAGGGTGTCGCCCTGATACACTAAGTCCCTTATGTTGAACTCCAGACACAGTTTCATTATGACCTTTAAATCTCTGAAGCAACCACCTTCTGTTAGAATGATGAGTGAGAAAAAACATTAGGTCCCAGTGAGTGGATTTCGTCTGTAGAAACATTATCACCTGGTCTGAGTTACTCCGAAGAAGTTGGAAATCTCTTAATAGATTCTGAATCAGATTTGGAGGAATCAAGGAAAACATGTCAAAATGGAAAATGTTGCGTGATGCATTGACTATATCTGCAATGAGAAGCAGTCCATGTGACACTGTAGTGCCTGAGGAGCCTGGTGTCTTGTACCAATGAGGACTTGTTTCATGGGACACCCCATTCAGACACACTGTTCAGGGGACAGAATTCTGGATGAAAATAATTGACTCTCTTTGAGAGAATAAAAAGAAGAGTTATAAAATGAGATATTTTATCATAATGTATTTCACTTAAATCGTATGTTTTCAATTTGTAGATTGACAACTGTGTGATTTTTGTTATTGAAAATTTGTATAAATGTCACAGCAGACACTCAATTTTGTAAATGTTTCCAAAGGCTTGAGATTTTTTTTTTATTCTTTTGAATAAACTAATATACAGATAGGAGTCGAAAGGAATGAGCGGGAAGTGATTTGAGTGATTAGTGCAGTCACTAATCGACGTAAAATATGTGGGATTTTTACAACATATTGATTTCAAGCTAAGCAACTTCCATCACTCATTCACTTATAATTTCATTATAGAGTCATGTTCCAAATTATTTGACTGCTATGAGTAGAGGTTATAAATATGTAAAAGAATGTGTCGACTATTCAAATAGATTTTATATATCAGGTGTAAAAATAAGCCGCCGCCGTTTGACAAAAGTTGGCGCTACCAGTAAGTTATGGTTAAAATTGTCAGATGTAAAACGTCATTGTCGTAAGGTTGGACATCTGTCAACAACATAACCTTGAAATATTAGTGAATTTTTATCAGTATAATATATTTTTTTGTGTGCGAAAATGTCAAGTTTTGCGCCGAATAAGCGTCATTTGCGGGAACTTTTGATTTACTTCTTTAATTTGAAGAAATCTGCAGCTGAGGCGCATCGATTTCTTGTAGAAGCATATAGTGAGGCTGCCTTAAGTGAGAGAAATTGTCGTGAGTGGTTTCAAAAGTTTAAGAACGGTGAATTTGACATCGAAGACAAAGAACGTAGCGGAAAGCCGAAAGTATACAAAGACGCGGAATTGGAAGTATTATTGAATCAAGATTCGTGCCAAACGCAAGAAGAACTTGCACTTACATTAGGAGTGACTCAACAAGCAATTTCACATAGGTTGAAATCATTGGGAATGATTCAAAAACAAGGGTTTCATATGAACTGACACTGAGAAACGTTGAACGCCGATTTTCCACATGTGAAATGCTGCTTGCCAGGCATAAACTTAAGGGTTTTCTGCACCGTATAGTCACTGGTGATGAAAAATGGATCCACTATGATAATCCAAAAAGGAAGAAATCATGGGGACCCCCTGGCCATGCTTCAACATCTACGGCTAAGCCAAATATTCATGGAAAAAACTCTTGTTGTGTATTTGGTGGGATCAGCTTGGTGTCGTGGATTATGAGTTGCTCAAACCGAACGAAACCATTGCTGGGGCTGTCTACCGAACACAATTGATGAGATTGAGTCGAGCACTCAAGGAAAAGCGTGCCCACTACTACTCCAGACACGACAAAATTATTCTCCTGCATGATAATGCTCGTCCACATGTTGCGGCGCCGGTCAAAACCTATTTGGAAACACTCAATTGGGAAGTTTTACCCCACCCGCCGTATTCACTAGACATTGATCCTTCTGAGTTCCACTTGTTTCAATCGATGACGCATGGCCCTGACTGAGCAGCACTTCACATCATATGAAGATACCAAAAATTGGATCGACTCGTGGATAGCCTCAAAAGATGAAGTATTCTTCCGACGCGGTATCCGTATGCTGCCAGAAAGATGGGGAAAAGTAGTGGCAAGCGATGGATAATACTTCGAATAAAACACAAGGTTCCGTTCTTTCACAATAAATGCCCAATTTTTTAAAAAAGCGGCAGAAACTTCTTTGTACACATAATATTTTTCCTAAATACTTAACTACTCAGTTGAAATATTCATATTCTGCAAGCATTCAATGCACAAGTCAACTTAAAGATGCATCGCCTTTTGTTCCTGCATACTCACCAAGTTATGAATCTTCTGGAGGTCAAATGTAATGTCAGGATTTGAACAAAAGATATGCAAATGATTTTCAGATTTCCATGCCATGGTAGGACTGGGCAGGGTAATGCGAGACACATGTGCATTTTACATGCGTCGCACATTTGCAACAGATAAACTTTACGGGGCTGTTTTCCGGCAGTATGTGCGAACACTTGTTGTCAACCATCATGCTCCGTTGGAGTTCTTCATTGAGGGGACAAGGAGTCGGAGTGGAAAGAGCATGGCACCTAAGTATGGTAAGATTTTATTCAATTAAAATTTTTATTATTGATTGAACATCGACGTTCATTTAAGAACAAGTATACTCAATCCCTTAAAACAGATATGAGTGATACTTTTGTAAATACCAAAATATAAATAACTCGCTGAATGATAATATCACAAAACATACAAAAATTCAATAATTATATTGAAAAAAAGGCATTTTTCACATATACTTGTATATTTTGCAAGTAGACTAGATTTCGAACAAAGGCAAAGTGAAAAGCATGAATAATAGAAGATTGTGTATGTTTTTTAGTGGTAATCCTCTATGCCATTCCAATGTATATACTTTCACAAGCATTTTATTTTTCATATACGCTGATTTTATATAGCTTATCTCTCTTGTCTTTGATCTTAAAAAGAATTCCACTCTATTGTTGGTGGAATATGTAGTTGTTATTTTTTCTGCAAATAAGCATGAGACAGTAGAGAAAATTGGAGAAGAATTTTACATGTTAAATTATTTTCTACTTATCTCTGACGTTCTGTTTTTTTTATTGAGTCAATATGTGCTTTAAATTTATTCTTAAGTATGTTATTTATTATTTTGTCCTTATATCTAATAGCTAGTAATAATAAATATATGTCACATTGAATATAATTTTAAATTTCATTCCACCTATGTTACAGGTTTCATGTCCATGGTACTGGAGCCACTATTCTCGAATGACATATCTGACGTGACCTTTGTGCCCATCAACATCAGCTATGACAAAGTGCTGGAGGAAAAGCTGTTTGCATATGAATTATTAGGCGTGCCTAAACCAAAAGAATCAACATCTGTAAGTATATATACATATTGTTTATTGAAAACACACACACAGAAGCACATTTCAGTTAGAAAATAAAACAAAATTTTTATGATGTGCGAATTTAAAAATTACACTTTGTATTATGTAAAAAAAATTAATCTTTGCATGCTCAATGCTGAGTGTCGTGGTCTTCTATTATGTCTGAAACCTAGCACAACATCTGTCTCTATCTAATTGGTAAGATGCCTAACTTTAGACCCAGTTGATGCGGGTTCAATTTTCCGTTGATTCCCAATATTTTTAAAAAGGGCATCAGTCTGGTTTTCACTTCAAACCTCTTTGACATTTTTCTGGTTGGTAAGAAGGTATTATCACTTGACAATAAACCGTTGTAAAAGTATTATGAATATAATATGAGAATTTCTATTTTTAACGAAATGTAAAATCTGATACTGTGATCTCATTCGTAAGTGAAAAGGAACCATACTATTAGATTAAACATTAAAATGTTTTATTTTTTATTAAAATAAAATATGAAATTTCTGACAATTTTATTGACAGTGATACACTTTTTATTTTAGGCATATTGGAGGAAGAAGAATATAGCATTACATGTACCTCTTTTATGTCAAAACACAATTTTTTTTAGATAAAAAATGTTTATCTTATTTTTTATTTGTTATCAATATAAGAATCATAAATATGGATGTGTATATATTTTTTATGAACCGTCATATATTTTGTTGTCCTTTTTTTTATATTTCACAATTTTTAAACAATTAATTAAATTTATAATAATAGCTGCTATGTATGGTCTTGATAAGCCTGTTACTGGTGTAATCAGCAGTTGATCTCGGCCCGCATACAAAGGGTTGAGAAAGCCCCAATTCAATTCAAATACTGCTGACCAGGTTACCTGACAATGAAAGATGCTAAGAAAGATGGTGTAATTGAACTTTACTTAATAAATCCTTTTATTTTCCAGGGTTTCTTAAGAGCTATGAAAATACTGAATGAATATTTTGGTAATATTTACATCAATATCGGAGAAGCCTTTTCTGCCAAAGATTACCTTAGATCCTACAGTTCCAATGGCCTGTCAGGAAATATCAAACCCTCAGAGGTTCAGAATCTTACTCCAGAACATAACAGATTGATCCAGATCTTATCTCATGAGATTATCTATCGTCAACAACAGAAAGCGATAGTCACAACATTTCAAATGGTTTCCGTTGCATTGACAATATCCCTTCATAGATCGAAACCATTCATCGAAATAGAACTTTGCGAATATGTTATTTGGCTTTCCAATGTCTTTAAAGCCTTGGGTGGAAATGTTTTTGATTACGACGCAGACAGTGTAAAAACAGAATTTAATGCAGTATTCGCAACACACAGTAATTTAGTAAAATTGGATAAAGAAAAAAAATTACGTCTAATTAACACTGCACCATTTTTGTTGACAAATGAAATTAAGAAGAAAATGAAAGGTCAGTTTATTTTTTATGACTTATGTTTAAACTCCTTACTTGTACTTAAATACAGCAACACCTTGCATTGTACAGATATTACGGCAACCCTTGAAAAACCCATTAGTTTGCTCTCATTTTGCAAGTGAAAAAATGTCGTTTACGAGTAAGCTATTTTTTATTTATTTTGTGATTTATTTTCTATCTATTTATAAACAAATGATTTTAATTACTGGCAATTAATTTGACCAGTATTTTCAGTTCCAATATGATTTAATCCAATGGTAAGCATATATTCCCTTCTCTTACCCCCCTCATATTTTTTTGCAAGTGGGTTTTTATAATAAATAGCGAGTTACTAATGCCTACAATATTCAAGGGTTGATAATGTGTCTAAATAACACAATACTATACAATACTATGGAAAACCGCACTAATTGATGTATTATTATAATGTATTTGAATGTACTATGTTCAAACACAATAATACTTCAATCAGTGTGTCAAATTAAATATATATTTTTTTGTAAATGAACAATACATAAAGATAAAAGTCAAAGAAACTTTTCATTTCGATTTTAAACAGTGATTCAATTTTAAGAATTATTGTATGAAATATTAGTATGCAAGAGATGTATGCAACTGAATTTAATTTCTTTTTAATTATTTTTAATAATCCAATGAATTAATACTGTGTACTTTTGTACTCTGTTTTACTTTTTGTATTACGCCGAGGCCAAAAATCTGTGGCGCCAAGGCAAAGAGGTGTATATGAAAATTGGCTTGATGAGATTAAAATCGAGTTAGAGGGCAGAGTGTGAAGTATCCCCGAATCAGGATTTGATGTAGCTTTGCTGGTGTGGGTGAATCTGTGTATCGAGAATTGGTCTCCACAGTCATCAGAAAAGATGTCGCCAGCCCCAAGCTTCTCTACAATAATAATTTATGGTTCTATGTAGATTTTATTTATTATAGTCACTGAATATCCATCGTCTTTCAAGAGGGACAAGAGCCAATAACAACAATTCTTTAAAAGCTTTAGTACTCTTGACGAAACCTCTGATGTTTTGACGATCATTGCCTATTCCTTTTAACAGATCCCTTTTCAGCTCGCTCCAAGATGACCAACATATTATCCATGCAAGTACTGTCTTAGAATCTTGAGTGGTGTGTTTACCAATAGCCTAGACTGGTAGATGATTTTTGTGACCTAGTTATGTACCATACTCGAGTATTTTTGTAGAAAAAAGTATGTCATGATTTTTTTTTATTATAGGTCATCAATTAAGCTCTCACACAATGGACATGGTAATCCCAGTAGTGATGATTCAACTATACGTAAACCCTGTGCTCCACTGGTTGATTTCTGCGTCCGCCATTCACCTCATCGTAGCAAAGTCACCTGTTAGAAAAGGTATTTATGTTATCTTAAGAAGTGATTTACGTTAAGGTGCTATAAGGAGACTCGTAGTCTTGGTCTAATATTGGAGTATGTGGAGGACTAGAATGTGGGATGGATCTTTTTAGTAAACATGTGTTCCTATTGGAATGTATAGGACAGAGGTGGCAAACTTAGAAGAAGCAAGATCTACTTTTAATTTCTTCACCTCAACGTTAACTACTATGTTTTTTCATGTTCTGAAGTACATTCAAATTCTGAAGTACAGTAATTCACATACTGTCTCTATTGTATAACTGTCTCCTTAACTGTCCCGCCGCCCCCTCTTATCTAGCCGAAATTTTTCAGCGTCTTTCTAATCATGGATTAGCGCTACGCTCAAACAGAGATTGTTTATTGGCCTTTCCGGTTCACCGCTCCTCTTTCTTTACGTCGTCCTTTACTGTCCATGCAGTGAGACTCTGGAATCAGTTACAAACCAATATAAGACTCGCTCCGTCCTTGGTATGCTTTAAGAAGCGACTGAAAAAACTCTTAATTTCTAGTCAGTAAAATAACGTTTTTCATTCCTGATTTTTCTTTTCCTTTCCTCTTCACCATCCCTTCCTTTCCTTTTGATTGATGATATGAAAAAGAATGTTCGGGTGATCGTCCGTCTTTGTATTTGTACTATGTGTCATCTAGTACAAACTATAACCACTCCGTTACGAGTGTACAACCACACTGTAAGGAAACCTAATTTGTTCGTATAGACAGTATTTGTGGAGGAGGGATTAATGCATATCCGGCGAGATCAAGTACATAATTGTAATAGTAATTTATAATTCATTCTTTTTTAGCCGAATTATGGGAGAAATTCAAACGAATTAGGACATTACTCAAACATGAATTCCCTGTCAATGAGCCATCTTTATCAGAGGTAGAAAATATTTTACTTTCGTATTCAAATATTTTATTATTACATATATAAACGCAATGTGAATTTGTTTTTAATTCTTATATGCTTTTATAGGAGTTTCAGAAAAATCTACAATTTATGATACATTGTGACGCTGTGCGAGTCTCAAACGGTTCAGGAGAAGAAATTTTCACAGTGGGAGACAATGAACAGATACATGAACTCCTTATTAACTTACTGTGGCCATTCCTCACATGTCTCTACACAATTAGTGTTGAGTTGTCAAAGGTAAACTTTTGGGTGAACAATAACCCAAATCTGTATTAAATTATTATCTTTCAAAATAATACCTATACATTCAGCACGTTTGGAATTAATTTAGCAATGGAAAAGAAGTTTTGTAAATGTAAAAACAGATAGTTGATCGAGATATTCAATTCAGACTTGACTGAAATGTTGTAATAATTTTTTTGTTTAATTTTGATGAGAGTTCTACAATTTAGTTATACGAAGAAAAAACTACTGAAATATAAATTTACTGTACTTATTCGGTGAATCTTCAATTGCTGTGGTTTTTGCCCTTACAGTTGTAGCAGATTCAATTTTCGATATTGATGGCACCGAGAACTTATCTAGAGTTTGCTGCTTGACTGCTTCTTACTGTTCCTCTAGAAGAACTCTTTTACATTTAAAATGTCAAACTCAATAAACTGATTTATAGTGAATTTGCATAAATGGAGGAATCACTGTGTTTTATAAATGTACAGTTCAGTTCGATCCCACCACCACCCACATTGTTAAGGGGGACAAAGTATGTCCCCATACAGCATGATCTATACTAGAAGATCAAAATGTTCTTTTTTTTTATGAGCAGGAAGTCACGTAGTGATGAAAAAAGAATTGCCCAAAAAGACTTAATGACTCCTTCTCCAGTGGTAACACACCTGAGTGTGAAAAGAATAGTAGCCGGGGCAGAATTAAGGTCCGACATCATAGGAGATGGAAAATGACTCACAGTGCAGTAAACATACTTATAAAGCAGCTTAAGGTCTAGATTTCAAACAACCTAGCAATTTACCAGTACTTTCACAGAAAATTTTGAATGCAGAAAAATCTGTCGGAAGATGAACCAATGTAAGGCTGAGTGGAGATCCCTTTGGAAATTTTTAACTCTATTATCATTGCAGTACCACAAAATGTGATCTACGGTTTAAATCGTAAATATCGTATCTGCGGATTAAATCCTAAATAAATGTACATTAATATAGTTCAAACACACCTTTAGAAGTTAATTGTTGACTTACTTGGGCAATCAATAGTTATCAGGGACCAACTGAAAAGATAACCATAAAAAAACTACAATAATTTACACACTATTTTTTTTAAATGTATCCAAATAAAAAATAATTTCATAATTCTTATTATTTACTTTTATTATAAAAATTTAAATCCTTCAGAGTTTGGAATATAGTAAAACTAATTAACTGTTGATTTAAAAAGAATTACAATTTCAATTGCAGCATATGTAGATCCGGGGAAGTGCCTAATCTAATGGGCACAGTCATTACCCATCCTCAACTTATATATATTTATTTTGTAATATTTTTAATCTGTTAATATTAATGGGTTCGAATCCCGAGATGGAGTGGCCTTGAAGAGAGTTTGCTCTCTAAACTGCGCTCTATAAATTGTCCTTTTATTATTATTATTATCCATATTTATTTCCATTTTGATCTCAATATTCATTCGTAGAAAGTATTTTATGTATTTTTTCTTTAGGAAACGTCCATTGAAGAAAAATCTGCCTTGAAATTAGTCCAGAAGGGTCTGGAATCACAGCTAACTGATAAAGCGAATACACATCCGTACTGCCTTTCTCTGGACTGCATCCTTAACTGCATACAAGGACTTGTTGCAGACAAAGGTTTACTGAAGGAGAGAAAGTGAGATTTTTATAACTTATCAAACAATATTTATAAATAGTACATAACTCAAAAGAAAATATAACAGTTCTAATTTAATCTTTATAGTTAATAATGCGTATCATGTTGAAGAAATTGTTTTTGTGGTTCCAATTTCCGATACAGTGCCAAATTTTTATTCACTGCTGCTTCTTCAAAAAAGTGATGTGCAATCTTTGAATCAAACAGGAACCTTGAAGAATTGAATGTATATATTTATTTGATGACCTCCGTGGCATAATCGGTAAGATGGGTGACTTCTATCTGGGGGTTTCAGGTTAGATTCCTGATGATACCTGAAAACAAAAATTAGGAAAAGGTCCTATTCTGGCAAATTTGTTTATCAGTTGGCAGTGCTACACCACATTTATGGTTTTGCCAGATTTGAGGCAAAATAGAGTATTTCAAACATTCGCACCATACAGAGAGAATTATTTTCTTTGAGTGTAACTCTGGCTTTGGAGTGGTTTGAAGTTACTGTCCTAGCAGAACCCAATATCTTCTATTCACATTGTCATAAGAGATCCATTTTTCGTCTCCTGTTACTAATCTGTCATTAAATGGATAATTTTTTGTTGGTCGAGCAAATATACACACGCCGAAACTCTGTCCAACTGATTTTTTTCAGTCAGTTTATGGGATACCCACACATAAAAAATACTGATCATGCCCATTTTTTATGTAGTAAAAAACAGTTGATATAAGGATTCCCAGCGTTTTAGCGATATCCTTAGTTTCCTGTTTTGAATTTCTGCACGAATTATTATGTTTTACAGAAATCTTCCCTTCTTTTAACACGTTCACTACGTCGAACACGGCTCCCGTGTCCATACAAAATAGCCTTGAATGTTGAGTGCACTCATAAACATCTCCCGATAAGGATTCGTCGCCGGTTTCATGTGTTTTGAAGACACGAAGGAATACACTTGTATATGATGTTTAAATAGAAAGTAGAATTTTAACAAAGTTATGGGTTTTCAAAAATTCGCGAATTTTCAGCATCTCTGTATGACATTTTATACGCAGTGAACGTGTTAACCTTGAAAACTATTTTCTGAAGTTCTGTCAGCTATCACATAAAAAAAATATGAAATTTTGAAGAATTGCTTCAATTTATACACTATGGAATCACAAATGAAGAACTTCTGAAAATGAAGAATTATTTATTGATCAAGGCAGAAGGAAGAGTTGAACGTTGACCTGTCAAAAATGAAGACATTGAACCTGTCAAAAAACCTCAGATAAAATATATGCCTGAGTTGTTTCAGCACATTGACAGTACAATTAAAATCATTGAATCTTAATACAGAAAAAAATATTGTAAGAATAATTCAGAACTCCTTAGGCGCCCGTTACACGCTCAATCTGGATCGCAATCCGTGATCGCAATCAATGATCGCGGTCAAGATTGACCGTACAATGAGCGGATTGATGGATTGATCAATCGGATCGCAAAATATCTGGATATTTTGAAATCACGCTTGCGATCCGTTGCTCGCGATCGGGATTGTTCGTGTGAGGTCGTGTAAGATCGCGTCAGTCAACGTTTACACACCGATAGAGATGGACGTATGCTCTCTATCGGGAATTTTAAAGAAAATAAAGCCACAATCGGCTGAATTGACGATAAATAAATAAATAAACAAGTTGACGTGAGAAAAAAAATGTCTGAGATCGAATTATAGGAGAGAATTTAAAATAATTACAAATTCAAGCTTCACTGATAGATGCAGGAGACATGATAACAGAAAATTTAAGGTCTTCAATATTTCTGCCTGTAGCGAGATAACGCAATGTTACTGCAAATTTTTCTTCAGGTGTTTTACTTTTTCTCATACAAGTATCTTGTTTAGATATGTATGGGGTTACCATTTCTAAGAACTCATCAAAACATTTTCCACTCATCCTGAAGTCATTTTTATAGTCATCTTTTTAAGCAGTTAATCGTATTTATTTTAGTAGATTTAAATGGGTATACAATTCTCTCATTCGTAGCCACTATTTAACCAAATGTTTCCTTCGAACTCGCTAATTCAAAGTTACGGCCAGAACTAGGGCTACAACAGCTTGTATTTTTTTATTTTTACGTCCATTTTGAGTTGAGAAAGATGTTGACGCAGCGACTGCGGCGTGTGGACTGATGGAAATCGGATTGATCGTGTAATGTAGACGCGCGATCCGTCAATCCGTGATCGTCGATTTGGATCGCGGATTGCGATCCAGATTGAGCGTGTAACGGGCGCCTTAGTTTGCTACAAAGAACTTTATGGAGATCAGAAAAATTCTGCTTGTCAACTCCAGTCTTCAAGACAGCAGAAAAATAATAAGCCAAATCTGCGAGTTAAAAGGAATAAGTTATGTAGGCCTTCTAATTAAAAATAGCAAGAAATTATTTTTACCATTTTTAGGTTGCTTCTTTTGTCATTTGGAACCAATTCCTATCTCATTCTGATTAAAATAAATTGACTCAGGCAGTTTCCTAAAACCAATTACAGTACCCGGCGGTAAGTAATACACATCGTTGGTAGAGCGTCGTCTCTGTCGCACGATGCGCTAACAGTCCGGTATCGTAATCACGATGCGGTTAACGCATCATGCGACAGAGACGACACTCGACAAATTATGTGTATTACTTACCACCGGGTACTGTAATTGTACTAAGCAAAGGATTCCTGTATTTATAAAGTTTTCAATAAAATACTCATATGTAGCGTCAAATTTGTCAAATCATACATTAACCCTTCCCTTACGGTGATAAAAATAATACGCGTGATCCGGTGTTGGGTAGGGAGTACGCAATAAAAAATTAGCGATTTTAAATCGGAAAAATAAGAACATTCATAGATGATCCCCTTAATTAATTATAATTGAAGTTAAAAATTATAATAATTGAGATTTATTTGCTGAAAACATTAAAAAACCATCTGAAAACATTAAAAAACGCTCACGGAACGGGCGTACGTCTAACCTATTTGCAAGCCTAGAGGCTACTAGTGGCGCGGAACGTCTGTCGCATACCCCGGCGCTTACGCCTTTACTTGCGACGTTGAGACAATTCAGGTTCTCGCAATTCAGTCTAGTATGCAAGAGTGAGATGCGAATATAGTGTCGCGCTTCCCGCATACTATTCACCTATCGTCAAGACGAGGCACTCGCAGCGTTTAAATGCGAATTTGTTTTCGATCTTTACAAAACACCTCGATGTAGTCGATAAATTCTGATTATTGTTAATATTATTTTTTAAATCAATGCGTAAATATATTATGGAGGAATACCTAAAATCTTAACCTTGTATTTATTATATTTATAGAGATATTGATGGTTATTAGAAGCAACGTGTAGAAGATACCCAACACAGGGAAGGAAAGGTTAACCAAAGATCATAGAATCATACTATTTTTATATGTATAAATAAATATGTACAACTCACTCTGTGTACTTACTATAATCATTTCATCAAGAAATTATACTATATCAATATTTTTCTTTCTACAGGGTTAATTCGGTGATATATAATGTAAATCCAGAAAAAATATCTGAAGAATGCCGATGGCTAGGAGAATTAATGCCCAACATTTGTGTGAAGTTTGACCACTCGAACCCTGTTATGGTTGAACAATTAAGTTTAGTGGCTAAACTCTAAATTATAAAAAGTTATTTGTGCTAGTATTGAAAGTGCTTTATAAAAAGGCTCAATAAAATGGCAAGCTCTTATTGCTGACGCGACATAGATTTGATTCTTAACTAATATTTTTTTTAAGTGTAATTAAAATGTAGTCATTGTTTATTTAATGATTTCATTGTGGTTTGTTTCGTGTTATGTTAAATCAGGTTTCATGTTTATTATTTAAAGTAATTTTATATAAAATTATAGTATTATTTACAAATGTTAATTTATTACTTAATTTTCAAATGGATTTTATCAAAAGATCATGCAAAAAAATTGTTCATTATTTACATAATCGGAAGAAATACAATAAGAATTTTACTTTTTGTGAATGAAATTTTTTGAAATTAAATTTAAGGAAAAAAATAGTCAAACATTTTTGATTATTTTAAATTTAACCATAATTATCTATTATCTGTAATCCAATATGAGTATCCCATAATATTTGGTTAAATGAACAGGGGTTTGTTATATCAATTGATACTAACTCAATTACTTTCATTTGAAATTATGTAGCAAAATTGAAATGTCTTAGAAACAGCTTAGACGGGTAGCTGATTTCACTTATCAGTATACGTATGCACATCAGAGGGTGCCCAACATCTGGGATTTGCTGAAGTTTGTGTATGCACATCAAAAGGTGCCCAACATCTGGGATTTGCTGAAGTTTGTGTATGCACATCAAAGGGTGCCCAACGTCTGGAATTTGCTGAAGTTTGTGTATGCACATCAGGATGCCCAACATCTGGGATTTGCTGAAGTTTGTGTATGCACATCAGGGTGCCCAACATCTGGGATTTGCTGTAGTTTGTGATTTTTATATTTTGAATTAACAGTTGGGTACAGGAAATGACCAACATGGCTAATTTTTAGTGGAAGAATTGTTATCAAACAAAAAGTAAGAACACGGGAATATAATATCATAAGAATTCCATACTAATCATATCCGAATATTTGATGTGATAGAATCAATAACCTAAGAAAAATTACCTGAATTTAGTAAATAAAGTTTTGGATTATTCAAATATGGATCATAGTGCCCTTTGCATTGCCTATTCAAATATGGATCAATGTGCCCTTTGTATTATCTGTTCAAATATGGATCAAAATGTCCTTTACATTGTCTATTCAAATATGGATCAAAGTTCCCTTTACATTTTATATTCAAATATGGATCAAAGTTCCCTTTGCATTTTGAATTTAAATATGAATCAAAACACCCTTTAAATTATCTATTAAACATTGGATCAAAGTGCCCTTTGCATCGCCTATTAAAAATTCTTAATTCAAAATGTGGTTTATTATTTAGTTTTAATTTTTTTTCAGTGTAAGTACATATTATATTTTTAGTACTTAGATCAGTATTATAAATATTGAATCAATAAAAAAATTAATTATTTTCTTATGTATGAGCTGATTTGTTTTTGACAAAACAAATCACCTCATACAAAATATTTTTTGGAAAAAATCTTTTATTTGTTGAAGAATTCACAGCTCATTGAGATACCATACTCATTTTTCAGTGTTTTTCTAAAATAATTTTCTGTACTCATATATTTGTCATTTTGTCTCGAACCTTTGCCTCGAGTCTTGGATTTATTTTAGTGTTGCAAATCATCCGTCCTTCAATGTCAAATTTAATTTCAGGAACTAAAATAAGTCACAGGAAAATCTGGTTTAGCAGAGGAGGTCTGGGATTCTTTATATTCAGAGAAATGGCACATCCGCACATCACACATACAAATCTTGCATCATGTAATAGATCAGCACACTGCATTGTCAGTCAAAATGTTTTTGACCAGTAAAATATGATTATTGCTTCGTACCCTCTATACTCGCTCCCTTGTGATTTTATTTGGTTCTCAAAATCAAAATTGTCTGAAAAAGAAATCTAGGAAAAATCGCTGAAGGTTTAAAACATGAAAAATGCTTCCAGGAATGAATCAAGCATTGCGATAAATGTATGGTATCTCAATGAGAGTATTTTGAAAAGGTCTAGAGGGGTTTTTTTTGTAAATTTTGTAGTGTAATAAAATAATTTTTTATTTCAGAATTCACATCTATGAGTTGATAAATTCTTAGGTTGTCCAGAAAGTAATTTTGTATCTTTAAGTCAAAGTCAAAATTGCATAAAATGCTTGCAGGTGGTGGTTTTCGTTATTTTCGGTATCTCAGCAAACTTTCACATCAAAGAACGCTTCATCGGTGGTTATCGACCTTTCAGAGCAGATACCGTCACTAAAAAAAACCATTTTGGGAAAATTTTGCCCTAATGACATCTATCTAAGAAAAATTAAACCACTTTCTGGACAACCCAATATTAAAAAGATTCCTTACATTAGTTTTATATGGGTGTTTTATCCCTAAATTTGTTTTAGTTTTTATGTTTTAATTAGTTACTGAAATCAATCTAAATCACCATCGACTGGTTGAGAACTCCTGGTTTGAAAGGTTTTTATTTATATTAATGATAGTTTTTTTTGCATTTAACTATCTAAGTGATAATTTAATAGAAATAACTTAATGGGTGAGGGAAGTTTTGATATTAAGAAAATAAATTTTGTAATAAATTATGTTGTTTTATAATTTTGTGAATCTGGTTGTTTTTATTTATTTATAAATATAAAAATATTTATTGTGAAATTAACTAGTCAACAGTAGTGCAAAGTGACATATAATTATATTTTACCATTATTTATTTCTCTGTTTGTTGGGTGCTCCTGTTTTTGTTACAACCCAAATTAGTATTGATGATTTGTGACCATTTATTATTTGCATTTTTTAATATATAATCCAAATGAAAAAGTTTGTTTTATTTTAAATAAATTTAAGTTTTAAATTATAAATGGAAAATAAAAAAGGTAAAACAATCCACTTTCACTGTGATCTATATGATTATTAAGCCTCAAGAATTGGTCCTCAGTACTGATGTTGGCTCTGTACCTGACCTTTCTTCCCATACAATGCTTCTTCCTGTGTCAGTGCAATATCAGCGCTGGTAGACAAAAACAATAAGAGAAATGGAGAGTATTGTTTAACTATTATGCAAAATTATGCCTTGTAATTAATTAAAGTGAATATTTTATCATTTTGGCGCATGTTTAAACAAATTTTCCATTATTTGTTGAAAAGAGACAAAAAATAATATATATTTTTTCATACAATAAACAATATTCTGAAAAACTTTATTGAAAGGCTAAATAGTAGTTTGTCCTCACTTGGGAAGTTTTCTGTGATTTTCTTACCAAAAACGTTATTCGAAACATATGCAGATGCGGGTAAGTACCCTATTTAATTGCCGCTACCACCACTTTCCTATTCTTACGCTTAATTTTATAATATTTTTAATCTGTCAATAATAAAAGCTTCGAATGGCGAGTTAGAGCGCCCTTAAGGAGAGTCTATCTCTTAAACGGCGCTATATAAATTATGCATATCACCCCGCCTTGTCCCTAGTGGGATAGATAGAGAGAACAGATCTCTAAACTTTTCTATCCAGATACAATTTTCACCTTCATACTCATACATCTCGTCATGCACAATCTTCTATTATTCATACTTCTCACTTTACCTTCCTTCAAAATCTGAACCATTAATTCGGTAACGGTTTTCTCGATCTACCTTTTTTACGCAGTCCTTGCACTTCTGACTTGTATATTCGGTTAGTCATTCCTTCTCTCCACATGTCCATGTATAAATTATCCTTTTATTATTATTGTGATATATAAATACGAAATTACATAAAATACTAAATAACATTGTGCATCACTCACAATCTTTTAAATTTATGAACGTCCACACTGATATCTATGCTAACATGAAAAATTCTCCTACTTATTGTCTATGAATTGGATGATGTCATTTTACTGTCATACAAATGTCAAAATTGGCAAAAACAGTGTTTTGCTTTCTTCGGAAATAATATATAATTGTCATAAAGTTTCCTTTTACTTAAGCCAACCTTTTTTGTTTTTATTTTTAAATTTATCTTATAATTCATATTAAATGTCCTGTTACGGTTGCGCTAAAAAATTCTCTATTTTTAGAAGCGAGGTATTTTTTTTATGCATGATTTCTTTTAAATAATGTCGTTTTTTCAAATGATACTCTAATAAGTTGTCTTTTTAGCACGGATGTCCTAGTTGTGGCTTCGCATATTGTGGTAAATGTTTGGATAGTTCAATTTTAGTAAAGAAAACCGGCAAAGTTGAAAAGGTATCGTAAAATTTTATATATCTAAGGATTAATGCAAAGAGTAACTACGTCAGTTTTGATATGATTGTATCGTGTGTTCTTATAATGCAATCGTTTAAAGTGGACAAATAAGTAATAGTCTATGTGCAATAACATTCTATTTCTCGATTGTTCTGTATAGTGACCCCAATAACATCAAAGTCATCTGATTTTTCACAGCCAGTAACTGATCTTTTAAATCAAATTTAATGGTCTTGGATTGTGATATAACTGGTGTAAATAAGGGCTCTTGATATAAATCAATCCAACAATCTATCCCTTTGAAATCATGGTTTAACCCTTTGCTCTCGAGAGCTTTTTGTTATGTGCCTACCGCCAACTCGAAGCATTTTTTAAGAAGAAAAAAAACCATTTACGTTGAAATATAATTAAATTTATAAAAATTTAAAAACTTTTTTTTTCTTATTTTTTTATTTTGTTTTGGTAAAATAGGTATGTAAGGAATAGAAAGGACATGAAAATAGATTATTTGAAATATCTCATTGTATGGTATTTTACATAACAATCCCCAACGTGAAGTCCAGGTTTACTTTCGCAGGTTTCGCAATATAATCGTGTTTCTTTTCTTCCACCCAGAATTTTTCTATTGGAACATACTGCGCAGTCCTTCTTAGTTCCAGAACGTAGAATATGCAATTTATTTATAAGTCCGTCTTCTGTAGGGAGAGTAGCAGAGTGTCGTCGAAATCGAGTATCTCCTCGATAATCTCCTACTAATAGACCAAACAATCATTTTACAAATTTCGTAACTTATTATTATTTAACTATACTAATATGATCCTTGGTTAAGTAATATTGAAAACTAAAAAACCCAATATATTAAAAATATTCAGAAATAAGACTTTATTTTCTTGGCGACATCGAGTAATATGGCATACCATGTATGCCGTCTCTATGGCGGCATTCGAGTGCAAAGGGTTAATATAATAACAATGAACAAGATGGACATGTCTGTCATGTGTTGTTTGCGGACGGGCCACTACGTGGTGGCTAGTCACCTTTACAGAATGGATATTCTGAAGAATTCTGGCTGCGAGTGTGCTTGGATGATGAAACTATAGACTATGTATTTTTCGGTTGTCCTTTTCAAGACAGATTTGATATACTAAAAGCCATATCTTTGCCGTGTCTAATGTATGTTGCATTTCTTCTTTCTTCGTGAACTTTCCATGTATACAAGTATTAACTTTCCACTTATACAAGATCGATTGTTAAATTTTTTAAACTTAATCAGTTGAAACTTGAATTTGTCTAGAATTAACAATTTTTTTAATTAGTTTTATTATATTGACTCATATAATTGCATAATATCTTTAATTTGGTGGCACAAATCTTCCTAATTTGGGTGGATTTACTATTATAAAAAAAAAAACATCTAATCACTTCAATTATCATGTAAAGGGTTTTCTAATAATATATTTATGTAATAAAATGCATTGAAATTTTGAAAATTTCAGGTTTCTTTATTTCAAAAAAATGTTTGATTACAATTATGTATACATGCATAATTGTAATTAATATCACGCCGTGTCCCTTGCGAGGTAGGTAGAGAACAGATCGGCAAACTTTTCTATCCAAGCACACAAATTTCGCTTCTTCCACATAAATACGTCTCGTCATGAACAATATTCTATTATTCATAATTTTTACTTTACCTTCTTTCAAAATCTGGCCCATTTGGTCCAATCACGTTTTCCTAGGTCTACCTCTTCCACGCACACCTTGCATTTCTTACTTGTATATTCACTTAGTCATTCTTTCATTATTCATTCTCTCCACGTGTCCAAATAATTTTAAAGCTCCTTTTTACATCTTCATTTTACTTAAAACATCCACTTTATACATGCATTCATTTCTCATATCTTCTTTCCGTCTTCTCTCACACATTGACACTCCACAAATTTTCCTCCACAAAATTAATCTTACACTTATCCTACTTCTGCCAAGTCCAAGTTTCACTTCCATACGTCTAGATGAACACCAATACACTATTATGTTTTGTAATTTTTGTTACTTTTGATATAGCATAGTTGTTTACACGGTTCCCTGTCTCTGCACTTCTTTCAATGTCCTTTTTAACTCGAACATCACACGTAAAAATACTGCCCACATAATAGAATAGCAGAGTTACTCTTTTATCTCAATTTCTGACGAATCTACACCAATTGTGGTCCACCATAAATAACACACCGAACCTTATCTTTCAGCTGGTGGATGGTTTTCAGATTCTTGTACATCTTTTCTTTCTCATGTAGTCGCCAAAAAAAAAAACAATCCAAAGGCATTAAATTTCCACGATTTTAGCAGTCAATTCATATTGCTGTTGTGTGAGATAATTCTAATTCACGACACTGCCAATGGTCTGCTGACTTCAATTCCTATGTCAACTGAATCTTGTAGGTCTTTAGAGCCAAATACTCAAAATTTGCTATGTGTTGGACTGAGCAATGCCTAATGGCTGCGAATGGTGTGGAATTAACATTCTTAGAGTCTTAGTCACGGTTTCACAAATTGCGGAAATGTTTTTGGCTCAGAGGACAGATCATCAAATTTTCCTATCACAACATACTTCTTTCACCTCCTCCACATCTATACACCTTCTTATATAGCTCCTTGTGTTTACTCCTTTCGAAATTTCATTCACTTGGTCCAACCAAATTTATTCAGTTATCCTCTACCACAAGTCTGTCTTTCATCACTTATCCATTCAACGTGTCCAAACCACTTTTCCAAATTTAAAATAAATTTTATTATCACAAAATGAATAATAATAGATAACTTCCATGGCCTTGTTGGTAACACACCTATTCTCCGACCCAGGGATTAATAGTAATAATAATAATGTTGGATTCTCATTGGCACATAGTTTTGGTTTGGTTTTCATTTATCTTTCATTTCATTTCAATGTATGTTGAACATTTTTCTGGTTACTTGAAATAAATTGCTACATAGTAATGTACCTACTAGGTTGTATTGTATACAACGGAACAGTGATATAATACGACTTTTAAAAAACAAAACAAAAAAGAAACTTATAAAAGATTATATATTGAACGACACCTATAAGCATACCTATAAATGGAGTAAAGTCCTATTTATAAAAAATATATCAAATGAAATAACCAAAAATATTCTAAGTCACATAAAGCCAGCTTTTTACACTAACTTTAATCTCCGGAAACTCTTATTTAATGGGAAAGGCAAAAATGGAATACTTAGCAACAGTGGTGTGTATAAACTTTTATGTGCTGACTGTGATAATTTCTATATAGGAAAGACAGGAAGATCTTTTGAAAAGAGATTTCGTGAACACCAATCTGCCTTAACAAATCCTCTAATTTATTCTGAAATGGCTAATCATTGTCACCGTGAGAATCATACTTTTTCTATCGATGATGCCAAATTCTTACATATTAGCGGCAACGGAAATAAATTGGACAGATTAGAGGCCCTAGAACTTTCTAAGTCAGTATACCGATCGGAGCATCTGTTGAATAGTTATTTCCCCAAAATCTTACCTAGCCTTCCTCTCACCCCCCCCCCCCCGCCACCAACCGTTGAAGTGTCTATATCGGTACCAGTTCGAACAGGATTTAGTTTTGTTTGCGCTCCCCTGAAGATGAGGTGAAAGCCTTGAAACCGGTAGGGTTATACCGTCATAAAAAAGTGGAATAAACAGTGTTTGTTAAAAATAAATTACAAATAATACGATAATAATCAGTAATAAAACATTATTATCAAATACTTTTTAGTTACTTTTTGCATTAACCTAACAATTTGAAATAATTGTAATTTGTTTTATCAAACACTATTGCACAAACAAGATTTGTTTGAACTCCCCTAATGATGAGATGAAAACCTTGAAACCGGTAGGATTGTACCGTTACATAAAGTGCAATAAAAAGTGTTTGATAAAACAAATTACAATGTCTTGAAATCTCCACAATGTTAACACCTTAACTATAAATAATATAATTCAAAACAAGTTAATCAACTTTAATTAATTATCAAAGCTCATTAAATGTTATATTTCTTTAATGATACAGTATTTATTTAATTATTTTTCAAATTTTTTTTTGATGAGATGGATATTATTTTGTTTTAGGTTTGTTATCGTTGCAAAATGGCAGATGGGAAAGGAAATGAAGCGGGACCTTCAGAAATTGAACCTCCTAAGGCTTATTTGAGGTGTGTAATATTTCATTCATTCAATTCCATATTGTTATCATTCACCCCTCTCTAGAGCATTGCGCTTCAAAAACATTTTCAATTTTTCATAGAAGATTCTGCTTACAATGAAAATTCACCCATATTGAATTGATGATCTTCGTAGCTTACCCAGAAGGTTTGAAGTTTGTTTACCGGTGGTGATCGAATATTTAATATTTCAGTCTTGTTTTAAGACATTCCGGCAAATATATTTATATTATACTTTTATTTTATAAATAAATCCAGGAATGGTCTTCCTCCCAAAAATTTATTTATAAAATGAGTTACAGAGTTCATCTGGTAATCAGTCCATGTGTGGTAGTATTACCAGCATGTGCGATCGCAAACTGTGAATTACTTGCCTATTACGGTGGTTCTTTACGTAAAGGTTTGATTACTGGGGCTGAAGACAATATTGTCTTCTGGACAAGCTCTTCAGCATGTCTATGTCATCCATTCAGATATTCTGAGGAGTATCATATGAATGAATTAATTTTGTAATTAACATATAATTTTGGTTAAAATGCGTGTCCTAAGGAAAACACATGGTATTTTCATGTATGACAAGATACGAAATGGAGATTACAAAAGATGAATATGAACAAATAGCTGATGTATTAGGAATACAAATGAGCACACTGCTTTGAGTATATCTAATGAATAAGAAAAATTAAACTAATTATGAAAATCTAACAAAAAAGTTTAATGCAATTATAACCAGGAAACATGAGATAGAATGACAGAGAAAAACAAGATGATTGGACCAAGTAAATATTTAAAGTATACAGATAATTATGAAGAGAAATCAAAGAAGCTGTATGAAAAGATATATCTTCTCATTCAGCTGTAGTAAGAGGAGGCAAAATAAGTGGTGATAGGAAAATGTAGATCTCTACTGGTTTCACCAAACAGTGTAATGACTGTGTAATATATTGTCAATTGACAATTTCTCATCATGATTAGAAAGATATAAAGACGTACTATAAATAGCCTGGGAAGCTTAATTTGATCACTATCTAGAACATTCATGGCCAAACTACAGGCTGGATCTGGTCAATTTTTGTGATCAGCGTGATGTCACACACCATAAGCCACATCAGTGAAACCTTGCAATGCAGAGAGAAAAATTTCCAAATATGAAACAATAGCATAAGGATTTTATGTTTGCTCTTAAAGATTATATAACCTTGAGCTGGTTTAACGTAAGAATTGCTTATTTAATTTTAGGAGATTGGAGAGTTTGGAAAATCCATCAAAGCCGCCAATTGTTGTGTACCAATCCAATGATAGATTGCAACGACTCAAGAAAGGACTCTCCCAAGAAGATTATGCCATAGCAGAAAGACTGGAAAAACTCAGAGAAGATAGGAAGAAGGATCCCATTCCATCAGAAAATGAAATTAAAGAGAGACTTGCAAAATTGAGAGGAGAATCTTTTGAAACCAGTCAAAAGGTTAGCAATATAAATTGAAGTTAATATGAAGTGGTTTAATGTTTCAAAGGAGGTAAATCAAGGATGTTTTTTCACCCTGGTTGTTTAATATTTACATGGATTCATGTGTAAAGGAACTACGGAAGTCAATGGGTGGTATACATATTTTGAATGAGACTGTATGCAGATTGCTGTATGCTGATGATATGGTAGTGTTAGTGAAAAATGTGGATGAACTACAGATTTTGATAAGTAAATATCATAATACCCCACCCTATTTGATTGATTTGCAACAACCAATTTATTAGATGGAAAAAAATCAACCCCAAAATTCTACTTCTCTCCGTAGGAATATCCCTCAGATACAGATACAATAGAGACATCCCATTAAAGGATTTGAATATAGACAATTTTTAAAATGAATCTATTCGCGACACTTAAGCCAATGTAAACTTTTTAGAAGCGGACGAATATGGCAATATTTATGACTACCAATATTAACCTAGCAGCTGCATTGACAACAGACTGGAGTCTAGAAATTCATGAATCAGGCAAACCAGAATAAATAGTTACAATAATAATCCAGATGCGATACACCAAATGAATTAATAAGAATTTTTATTTCCCTTGTTGGAAGACATCAACGAACAAATTTCAACTCTCTAAGACTTTAGAGACCTGAAAAAACCGTATAACCAGAGACAGGAAAACATATATGATAAGATTTATGGATGTAGACGAGGCTAGAGCTGTGTGCATGGATAGAAAGACGTGGAGATTTATTTATTTATTTATTTATTTATTTATTTATTTATTTTTTCAAAACAGGCTTAGCCCAATTACATTGAAAAATACAAGACATTAAAAAAGAAGAAAAATTACAGGGAAAAATTTTTTTTTTAAAAATTATATAAAATAAAAAATAATGCATATGTATACAAACGAGTATTTACACACAAACGTATATGTTCTCTCTGCCTACCCTAAAAGGGACATGGTGTAAATGTATGTATCTATAAAAGAAATAGCTGTAGAAATTTTAACAGGTGACAAGTATAAGGATTATTAGAGTGTGTATGAATTTAGATGTAACAAAAGCTGTATTAGCTTGTATAAGAAGCTAAGCAGATATATCCTTCCTGTCAACCTCAACAGGGACATGATATGATGATATGTATATATTTTTTAATCAAATATTATTTCAGTCAAATTTGCCAGAAGCAGATTTAAGGACAGACCAACAGAAGTGCGAAGATCTACTGATGCAATACATGGAGGAGTGTACAATAGATGAAAGCAAGGACAATATTGACAAAGAGATAAGTGAGCGAATCAACAAATTAAAAGACCTGCCACCCAATGTGTCCAATGTCCCCAGTATGTCCACAGAAGATTTGACAGAGGATGAGCTGGCAGCGAGACTTATTAAGCAGGTGAATTCATCTTGAGTGTCTCTTTTGAATCAGTCCTTTCTGAGAAATATTTGTACATTAAAGCAAGTTCACCCAAAGTAGCTTGGTGTGATGGTATGTAGAGGTGTATGGCCGCGCGGTAACACACTGGACTTCAGTGCGGGAGGTCGTTGGTCCGAATCCCGTGATGTGCTCCAAAGCCTGAATGACAGACATTTTTTCCGTCTAGAATTCGCGGTTATAAAGATACCTATGACTCTAGTCATATATCTACTTTTTCAAAAAGAGAATAAAAAAAACTTGCTGGTGTATTCCGGTCGTCTCACTTTGGTGTGTGGCCGGTGAGTTTATTGGTGTGCGATGGTTCACTCACTTAAAAAAATAGCAAATTCCACTGCATCACTTCGCTTTCCAACTGAATTGACGTTGGAATGGCGAGGGGATCCTTGATGACGACTCCCAGTACCGACAATGAAGAAAGTGTGTATGTTATATTAACTCTTTCTGCCTGGTCTTAAAAGTGCCTCAGTAATCAATGCCATATAACAACATAAAAAATCTTTTAAATTTATTCCTTGACAGAAATGACCAAAAAAAAATGTAAAAAGGGTAATTTTACTCTGTTGATTTTTGCCATATTCGCTCCCAATACACATACCATCCCCCTGTCTGGGTAGGCAGAGAAGGCAGAGCACCTGACATTCCTACCTCGACACATCCTTTGCCTCTTCTATATCCATAAAATTACGATTTCTCTGACTTTCTACATTTAATTGTTTCAAAATATCATTCACTTATTCCACCCAGACTTTTCTTGGTCTTCCTCTGTCACACATTCTACTCACATTTTCACTATATATTTGTTTTGTATTGTATCATTCATTCGTTTCACATGCTCAAACCATCTCAACGTGCTCTTCATCTTACGCAACACATCAGCCTTATGTTTACATTCATCCCTAATCACTTCATTCCGTGTTCTGTCATACGTTGTCACTCCATGTATTCTTGTGCATGCATTTCTGCAGTATTTATTCGGCTCCTATTAGTCTTTTTTCATTCTCATATTTCACTTCTATACATCAAAGTTGGCACCAAAATACTGTTGTGGCCTATTATTTTAGCAGACATGGATACTGTCCAGTTTGAGTATATATATTTTAGTGCCCCATTGATTGTTTCCTATCGCTTCAAACATGATCTAAATATAATTATTTTCTCGACAGATCACTGCCAAGATGAGTGATGAAGAGCTATCTGATGAAATATCTGTTCACAAATCCTCCGATGAAGCAATGTCTGATGATCTTTCTTCAGATGAAAAATCCTCAGATGAAAATTCTTCACATAAGGAAAAAAAGTGACCTTTATAAAATTGGATTTCAGTATTTTCCATCAATATATTTTTTTTCATTTCAATCCTGAAATATTTCTAATTCAATTAGTTATGCACCTGTTCATTTTGGTTCAACCAGGGTGCACATATGTCCATTTTGGTAAATTTACCTTTATTTGTAAAAATGTCTGTATTTAAAAAATATTTTTAAATGAATGCAATTTTTACAGTAAGATTGTCAGTATAAAAAGTGAACATTATTAGCCGCATAATCTGTATATTTTAATCAATTTGTTTAGTACAGGTATTTCTCTCCTTACATTACACAATTAATTAATTTTTTTATTTATTTAACATGACAAGGAAAGATACAATAATAATAGAGCTGTAGTTTAAAGACAAACATTTCAATAATCATGAGAAACTATTCCCCCATCATGCTTAATTACTATGCTCAGATACCGATCAGACTTGCTGTCTAACTAACTAGGAATTCCTGTTTTAAGTCAAACAACTTATCACATTTGTCAATTAAATACTCTTATCACTGAAAAGAACTTAAAAAAATAATCTATATTCATATATAGGTGAGATTAGCACTTTTATAGTTCAAGGAACAAAAATTTAAAAAAAAACTACAATAGCAAGATACTACAATCAATAACCACACACTCTAATTGGTAGATGATGTACAAATACTAAGAATTCTGAATTTTAACAAAAAAAATATTAAAAGTAATTCAGGTGAGATTAGTTTTAAATAAAAAAAAAACAATTATTTTTATTTCCCATCGAGTAAATTCAAATTGGCCTTTTTTCTAATAGCTTATAGACCAATTGTGGCTGGTTTTTTTTTAAAACCCGTGGTGCTAATATTTTTTTTCTTTATCTCCTATAATTTTTTTCATTAGTGTGTTTTTAAAATAATATTTTTTAAATTCAAATGCTCACTATTTTTTCATAAAAAATATTGTTTTAAATATACTTATGGTTTATTTAATTTAAACTTTACTATGGCAAAATTGTATAAAACGAGGGATACCTGTAGAACTCTTCTTCCTAAGAGTAAAGTAGTGCCATAACTACTTTTTTTACATAGCTGCTTGAGTAGCATGCTACTTTAGATTAAATTAGTTGCAAAAATGCAACTTTTACAAAGTAGCTTTAACAACACTGCTTGAAATATATGCAAACGGACATGTGTGCTGTTTATTATTACTGATTTAATGAATTTGAACAATTAATTTATAACATCCGAAATTGCAAGTGATTTAATTATGTATGCTCTAGAATAACTTGATCACTTTACAAAGATTCAAAAGAGCATAACTCAGTTTTTGAATAAAAAAAATATTTGTTATTTCTAATGTTATTTTTAAGGAATAAAATATATGAAATAAGTCATAGTACGAGGTATCTTATTCATTTATTTTTTGCAAATACAAAATACATTTTTCCATCATAGCTTTATGTTTATTTATTAGATAGCTATACACATATAGTATGCATTTATATTCTCCTGTGATATTTTTCTACACATTTATAATTTTCGAACAAGGATTTGTTGCATTGGTATTTTGTAGTTTTTTCAGCGATTTTTGAATGAGTTAATAAAACTCAATTTAACTATTTTGTAAAATCTGTTAAAACATGTCAGTTTCGATTATAAATACAAACAATACAGGCAGTCCTCGACTGTTGTACATAATTTGTTTCTGAAAATGTATACAAAAGCAGAACAAAAAAATCTGGAAATGTGTGTTTTAAAATATTGATTTCAAAATTAAATAGTTTTCTTTTTTTCTTGATAGATATTTTCCTTATTTTTTTCTTAATATATATTTCTGTAGCATGCTGTGTCTCTATGCATTGCCCTACATACCTGTGATATACGCTCTCCAATGAGAGCACATTCTTCCGTGACATTAAACAAATTATCAAAATGCATGAAGGCTTCATTCATATTCTTAACTGTCAAAGTCTTTACAATAGACTATTCATTATCAGCTTCTGTTTCAGTTTGTATCCTATTTACCTCTTGTAGATCAATTAGGTCTTTGTTTGAAAAGTTCTGTGAGATTCAATTGACTCATTAACACCTTTGTTGTTGACATCCTTGTTTAATTTATTAATTGGATTGACTATTTGAGTTGTGACGAGTAAGACATAGCCAGTCAAATGTACACAACTCAAATGTATAAATACAAAATAGTAAATTGTACAAAAATCAAGGTCTGCCTGTAGTTCAGTGATTTAATAAAATAAAAAAAGTTTGTATTACATAATTGAACACCAAGGAACAAAGTAAAAGAGCACTTAATGTAATATAACAATAACAGCTCTAAATTTTCTTATCAAAAGTGGCGAAAATGTCAATATAGTATATAGTTTGTTGGTGTCCTGCTTGATGTATGAGGTGAAACATAAACTTAGTAAAAAAAAAAGGGATAAAAGTAAGATTAATGCTGAGGAGATGCGTGCACTAAGGAAAATTGAGTGTCAATGTATGGAAGAAAGTGGAATGAATGAAAATAACAGAAATGAATACATGGTTGTTATTATAGTAAGATGAAGAAAAGGGTGTTAAAATGATTTGGACAGTGGAGAGAATGAATGATGAAAGGTGTTAAAATGGTTTGGACAGTCGAGAGAATGAATGATGAAAGGTGTTAAAATGGTTTGGACAGTGGAGAGAATGAATGATGAAAGGTGTTAAAATGGTTTGGAAAGTGGAGAGAATGAATGATGAAATAATAATTAAGCAAATATAAAAATGAGTAGTGCATGGAAGAGGTTGATTTAGTAAACTGTGGCTGAATCTGGTGGATCAGATTTTGAAAGAAAGTAAAGTGCATGAAGATATATGAATGTGAAGAAAGTGCAAGTATTGTATTTGGATAGAACAGCGTGGAAATTTACTGTGTAAGGTACATGGCGTGATTTGTATATGAATAGAGTAATTAATTCTTTTCATGGAAAATTCTGATAAAATCTCATTAAATTTAGTATTGTTTTTAAGATATTAACATAGTAAGTTCCAAAAGTTTCCAGCCCAAGGATATTTAAAAAAAAACTGATAAAATGAAACAAAAAAAAATGTTTTTCAATGTACTCATTCTGTAGTTAAATATATTTTTTTAGAATTATGAATAAGTTTTTCAATATCACTGAAAAAATATATGAAGTTTCTGAAGCGAGTGCTTCTGCTGGTCTGCCTTAACGACGGTCATCTTTGATTATCTACCTAAGCGAAACTGTTTAGCTCAATCTTTCACTGTGGAATATGACTGAAAAGATTCTCCCTAGACAGCATCTAAATATAGTTTAATTTCTGCCAGGCTTTTCCCTTCTTTTGAAAGAAACTTAGTAACCACGCATAATTCAATTTTTAACATTTCAGTATATAACGAAATAACACATCCTTTATCGGGTCTAGTTGACATACTATTGAGGGTGGTAGAAATATTAAATTTTAACTGTAACATCAGCTGACCATGCGATGGGCGTTGCCAATATGATATCTGTTCATACACTCTAATTTGTTCAGGCTGGAATTATTTTTAACTTACTATGTAAATGACTTGTCATAAGGTGGGATTTGAACCAGCCTTTCTGATTCAACAAACAATAAGGTGATTGAATAATATGTAATCATTATCATATTGATTTATAATACATTGATCTAACTATTGATAAAACTGCATAAACTTTTATAGAGTATTGTGGACTTGAACAATGATCAATACGTACATACAAACATTCCATCACATAATTTTCTAGTTGGGGTAAATAGAGGACACAGAGACAAACTTTTTCAGTACCTCCTGCACATAGGTACGTCTCAATACTCTAATTTGTTGGTTCGTCGCAAAGTAGAAAGCAATACTTGCATTTGGAGTCCGCAGGAAGTACAAAATTCCCTCATAGCGGAGAATTCCTATGAGTGAGTTCGGTTATCTATCCATGACTTTATCCTTCTGAGTTTCTTCTAGTTATACCTGGATATGATTCCTTGAGTGCATGAAGAAATCTTCAGTTACTGGAATACGTAGTAAGGCTCGTTCGAGGAGCTGCGAGTTGTCCAGCATTATTAGGATTAGCATTAAATGGTCCTAAAAATTACACTATACTGTACCCCGACAGCATCTATTTTCAATCACGCAAGAACAGGCCTCCCAGCTATGCCTGTTGGAAAGGTCTTAATTCTTCTGAACAGGGTTGCTTCGGATATTGACATATTTCATATCAGACTGTTAAAAGTAAAAGAAAATCTTCTAAGACTGGGGACATTAGAAAGCAGTCGTCAATTTATTTAGATTACTATTAAATATTTAATTTTTTGAAATATATAAATTATTTTTTGAAATTGCAAACCCCAATGTAATTGTGCTAAACCTTTATTTTAAATAAAAATAAAACCACTTGGTCTAACGTTGTTTTTCTTTAGTGTCCACAACTCTCACTGAAGCTTGTATTGTCAATTTGTTTAGTCATTCTTTTGAAACACATCTTTTAAACCTATCCCAACCACTTCAACATACTCTTTTTCATCTTTCACATCAGATTTTAGCTCACATTCATTTCTTATTCTGGCATACATCGACACACCATATTTTTGTTCTCAGTTAATTAAATATATAAATTATAAGATTATTTTATTTATTATTAACAGTTGTTATGAATTATAATTTTATACCCATATATAGTAATGCTTAAAAAATAGAAGGATTTTTTAAAGAAAATAAAAGTTCAACTTTAATTTTAAATCAATTCGTCCTATAATGCCTTTCCACTTGACTGCAACTTTTTGTAAACTGAAAGTAAATGTACAATATACAAAATAAAACACAAATCAATTGTGAAAGTTTTATTTACTTAATTTCCTTTTATTCCCCCTTTCCTTCATTTCCTTTTCTTCAATAGTATTGAAAATTGGTATTTGTTGTAATAGTTCTTCAAGCGGTACATCGAAGTCTCTGTCGGCCCAGTAGTTTTTTAGTCTATGCATTATACTATTGCATACTTTCCTGTTGGCTCCGTGTTCGAGTAATAAACCTCCATTGACAGGGAACTTAGGAAGTTCCCAATCGTTGAATTGTTCCAAAAGATCCATTTTATTTTTATATTTCAAAAGTTCCACAATATATTCTCGACAAACAGGCTGCTTAAGTTTTGTGGAAAGAAGAAGTTTTTGATATGGTCTGAAAAAATATGAAAGATTATAATCAAACTTTCAGTTGTGTAATTATACAATTTATGACATTTTTAAAACCCTAACTACTACAAACGATCTAATTAGTTAATAATTAATTTTTGTTCCATCTACCATAGACTAATAAGATCGTTTAGTGACATTCCTGTTACTAATACCTTATTTTGTTGCTGAGAAAGAGGTAATCGGGAGTATATTCTTTTTAAATTAAAGTGAACCCTTAATGATAAATAATGCAAAAAATATGTACTTTTTGCCCCTTAGCTTATGCTTCACTAATTTTAGAAATGCCACAATGAAACATTTTAAAATGTAGAACTATGAAAATTTGGCTCTGAGTAACTGCCAAGAGCCAGCCCTAATCAAGCCTAGTGTTCACCCCAAGTTTCGTTTAATTGTTGCAACTGTATGAATAAAAATATTTTTTTTGAAACTTAACTGCTGATCACAAATTTTTTTTAAAATTCAATTTCTCAATTATCCATGGAAACATTGTTTTGATAGCAGAGTTATGAAATCTCAGAACAAACTGCCCGATGGTGTAGTGAGTGCTATGACATTGAACCAGTTTAAACCCTTCTGAACAGATTCATACACACAAACCCAGAAGTGATGTTTTATTTCCTTTACTTATTTTGTTTTTTTTTTTCGCATTTATTTGTATTTTCTTCATGAACATATGGCAGTTAAACTTAACAGATATTAACAACATTCATACTACCTTTATATAATGATAATAATAACAGCCAACAATTTAATTTAATAGGCATTTTTTATTCCTACGGTTCCATTTGGAAAAAAAAAATCTTCATGATTATTGTGATATGAAATGGCACTTATTTTATGAATGGTGATAATGAAACCTCTATCTATCATTTTTAAAGGGACTTATTGAATTAAATGATAAATATGGGAAAACGATAGATGCCGGCTTTTAAAAAAAAATAAACATGCTTCAATATTGAATGTACATTAAATGATAAAATTATAATGTTGCATCAAAAACATTAAAAAGGAAGCATATTTTGATTTAGTTAAAATGGTCCATCTATCATTTCTTTTTAAACGGTTCTGTTTCCATACAGTAAACAGTAGTTTTTCTCTATTGTTGCAAATGATATTCATTTCAACATCTTTTTTTTAAATTAGGTAATCCACCAACACTAGGATGACATATAAATTAAATAAAAAAAGCTTTCAATAAAATTTCTTGTCATATAAAATTTTTCGAATGCCATGCATGCTTCCAAAAATGAAGTAACTTGAGGTGGGTCTTCTTCGTCAACATTTTCTGGGTATGTATGGATATATGTTTTTATCTATGAATGTATGTATGTACAAATATATTGTCATTTATTTGATAGTCTGTAAAGATAATTTTAAGAACTATTTTTTATATGCCTTGGATATTATTTAAACAAATACTTGACAGTTATGTTTTATTTTTGTATTGGTTTGTTCTTGTTATCAATAAACGAAATTATTATTTGACTAAGCATATTTTGACCAAAGTTACTTTGGCAACAAACAAAAACGCCAGCTCAAGAGTACTGCAAATCCACATTTAATCAATGACCTTATATTCCTTCTAGAAAGGCAATTAGGTGTGGTAAAATAACTGAAGGTGCATTACATTTCCATTGTATAAGCAAGATTATTACCATATAGCAAACAACTAGAAATATGTTAAAAGGCTTTTTGGAAAAAAAAAACAGATTGTTTTTTGAACCATCAGGTCATTGGAACATATTTCCGTGATATATATTGTGAGGCTTATTGGATGGTGGATAAAATAGGGTAACACGACAACGCATTGCTTGTTGAAACTGCGTGTTTTACTGTAACACATTGGAAATTTAAAAAATTAACATTTTCTTTTAGCTTACCTGTTAATTTTCTTATCATTTAGGTAATAAAAAATATGTACTTACAATAATGGTTTTTCACATGGTTTGTCTTCCCTATGTTCAAGGATAAAGATCGCTAAGTCTCGGTCAGAGCAGGACATTTTTAGTCTACTGTTAAGATTGAGGCCATCTTCCAAGGTATCCAAGAGTGAAGACAAGAGAGTCACAGGTTGAAGCTTTACAGTTTTACAAATATTCCAGACTCTATCTAATTCATCCACATTTGGATTTTCTGGTAAACCTGAAAATTTTATTTTTATTATTCACAGGTAAATGCAAAGTTAATTTTGGGATTTAATGAAGGACAAAAAAAAACTTTCCATGTACAGAATGAGTTATAAACTAATGAGCTATAAAAATCATAAAGTAAGGTAAAAGTCCGAAGTGAACTCTATCTGGAATACGGGAAATGAACCTATGACATCAGGCTTTGTAGTGTTAGATCACTAGTGCCAACTTTATCATAATTATGCACTGGTTTTATAAATACATACTATTTAATTAAGTGTTAAGCCCTCATCTATTAAATAAAATGTGACATTGTAGCTATTTTCAAATTATAAACAATGAAGGATTAGTTTTTATAAGATATATGCATACATACCATCACACCATTTCCCTGTCAGGGTAGGCAGAGCACAGATTATTAAATAACAAGTACAGGTATCCCTAGTTAAACACAACCCACTTTACCTAATTTTAATGAAATTAAAAAATATATGCTGCTGGGGTAAGCAGAGAGGACATACTGCCAGACTTTGCAATCTCGACATGTATTTCGCCTCTTCTGCATCCATAAACCTTCTCATACAGCTCCTATGATTTTTCTTACTTCTTACATTTCCTTTTTTCAAAACACCATTCACTTGATCCAATCGCATTTTCTTTGATGTTGCTCTACCACACCTTCCACTCAAATTTGCACTGTATATTTGTTTTATTTGTATTTATTCTTGATCTTTCACTTGATCACATCTTCTAGCACAATGTTCACACACATTAACACTGTAAATTTGTTTTGTTAGTCTTTCTTCACCATTCGTTCCACGTGCTCAAACCACCTTAGAATGCTCTTCTTCATCTTACTCAACACATAAATCTTAAGTTCACATTGATCCCAGTCACAATCACTTCATTCTGTTCCCATTCACAATCCGTATTCTGTCATATATTGTCACGCATTTCGACAGCATTTTTTTGGCTCTTTTCAATCTTCTTCCACGTCCATTATTCTCTCCCATACATTAAAGTTGATACTAAAATACTGTTGTGAAAAAAAAAATCCAATTAGAATTTTGTAATTACCCTATGAGCAATGTGTATGCAAGTCATGTGCGAATATACATTATTTAGTCTCGCTAGTAGTGTAAAGCTAGCAGGTTGTGCTGTACACATTTAAATATATTTGTCTTTGTTTAAAAAACAATAAATAGAGATCAAAATTAATCATGCAACAAAGGATGATAATAGACAATAATTGAAATGTATGATAATAGACAATAATTGAAATTTTCTAAAGAGATATGAACATAATGAGCACACAGTCGATATCATCAGCACACAGTAACAAGAATCTTGAAACTAATCCCTTTCTCATCCAGATTAAAAACTATTTATTTTACATGTTTTTATAGTTATACAATTTTTTGTAGTCAATTATTGATCACGCAAAGCAAGTATATTGATATTCTCAATAAAAATAAATTAATGTCAAATTATAAATACAAGATATTTTTATATGAAGCTTCCACTTACCAACATATTTTCCAATACCAACATGCAACATGGTCTTTAAAATGTCTCCAGCAAATTTTCCTTCTAAAATTTTTTTGACTTCCATCCACACCCTCTCTCCAGAAATTATTTCCAAACCTCCGACATTTTGATTAATGATTTGGAGAGTCATATTGTCATGACTGTCTGGTTTCTCTGCTACTCGCCCATAAAACCTATAAGATAAAAATTAAAAAAAAAAAACAGAAAAAATATAATTTACGGGGAGATACCGAAAATTTCAAGAAATTTGAACATTGTGTGAAATGGTTGGGGGCACAACCTTAAAATTTTAGAAAATATGAGTAGTTCTTGTGAATCAGTGTGCCAACAGTCATTAACTTGATTATCCATACACTGATGAAATATATGCTTTAAAAAGGGGCAGTAAGTGAGAAAAAGTTTGGGAAACACCTCTAGAGCAACCTGACAAAATATTTTATTCAATAATGACATATTAATAACTAATTGTTTGTAAACCCCCTGCATAACAAGACCACACATATTAGGCAATTAGTATGGGCATTGTATGAACTTTGATATGACTTTGACTATTTACAAGAGTTAAGTGAAGCAATTGTTCTTGCTGGTCTTCTTTTCTCTCGCCTTACCCCATCCTTTTGGGATTGGCTGCTTGGCCCTTTTTCCTCCACCTTTTTACATTACAAATGTAACTAATTACTAACAAAACAAATATACAGTGCAAATGTGAGGTGTGGTAGAGGAAGATCAAGGAAAGTATGGTTGGATCACGTAAATGATATTGTGAAAGAAGAAAATGCAAGAAGTTAGAGAAATCATAGTTGATGTATGAGAAGTATGGATGTCTAAGATGCGAAATATGTGTGTCTAGATAGGAAAGTCTGGCACTCTGTTCTATTTGCCTACCTCAGCAGAGAAACACCGTGATGGTATGTATAATAGTAGTTGTTTTTTTTTAATTTTATTTACAGTTCATCCATCCATTACAATTAATCTTCATATTTTTCTTAGGCACATATATATATATATACCATTACCATTTCCCTGTTAGGGTAGGCAGAGAGAATAGAGCGTCAAATTTTCCTATCATGACAAAATTTTCTTTGCACCTCCACATCCATACATCTTCTCATCATTTCATTCACTTGGTTCAACCATACTTTTCTCAATCATCCTCTACTATGATTCCCACTCATGTTTGCATTGTAAATTTGTTTAGTCAGCATTTCATTAACCATCTGTTCAACATGTTCCTATACATGCTTTTTTCACTCTACTTAACAAATATTTTTTTAGCTCACATTCATCCTTAGTAATTACATTTCTTATTTTGTCATACATCGATACACCAACTATTCTTCCCAGAGCACACATTTTCACTGCATCTACTTGGCTTCTTTCATTCATTTTATTTTTCTTAGAATTTATAAAAATATTAATAATACCTGAAATAGCGCAAAATTCTTAAATAATCTTCTTTGATTCTAGTGTCTGCACAACCCACAAAAGCTACCCTTTTGGCCATCAAATCTTCGTGGCCAAAGAAATAATCATAGACGGAACCATCGAACCCTGAAAAGTAGTCACATATTAACTAATTTGTTATTTTTTCTTTCTGGGATACAGCCATCTATTATTCTGAACACATACTCCTGCGAAACCCCGGTGAAAACCAAGCACAATGATGACCTCCATTGTTCTTACTTTAAAGAAGTTTGACTTCTACTTTCGTGGGCTTCTTCATTTTTTAGGGTTTCGGGTTTGGTTCCCAATGGTATTCATTAGATAAAAGTCCCAGTCTGATAAGAGTTCGTCTGGTAACAATACTCGCACGCACCAAATATATATGAGTATAGTAGCCTCTTAATGTGCAGCAACACGTGCAATGAAGAACCGCAAGTTCCAAAATGACCGTGTCATTCGAGGGGAGTAGCACAGCGCCAGTACATTCCCACGCAGCCATGCACTTTAACCCTTTCCGGTCCTATGTCGAATGTCATTCGAATTTTTTTTCTTGTGAACATAAATATAGTTTTATTAAAAACAACGTTGTGAACATAAATATAGTTTTATTAAAAACAACCTGGATGTATTGTTTTACCCTGTAATTCTGTAAATCTTTTGTGGACTTGATGGAACATTTTTTTTTTTTTTTGTGGACTGGAAAGGGTTAATCATATTACATGATACCTATTTAGATGCCAACGGTTAAAGCAGACTCGTAAACCCAGAGTTGCATCCGGCTCCTGACTTTTACAATTATTAACACATCGATCAATAAATCCCGGAACTAACCAACAGATGGCGCTTCTAATAACAAATCCATACCATTCTCAGTTAGTACCAAACTTTAGAAGTTACGTGTCAAACTTTCATGACATTCCGATTTTTTATCATTGAGTTATAGTGGTTTTAATGATGCTACTTTTGCTATTTTCAAAACAATGGAAAAAACCGAATTTTGTGTATTGTTAAAACATTGCTTTTTAACGTGTTCCTCGCGGGAAGCACAAACGCCTGTGATCTGATCTGTAGCATTCTTTTGTGTATTTTACGTAATGTTTAGTTTATCTCCTTTATTTAATGAGTCTCCTTAAGAGTAATGACTATTATTTATTATCAGAAAATTACTTGAATGTCATATTTACTTGGTGGTGTAATCAAATATCAGTGGTTCTAAACAAAATACGCGATTAAACTTAGAAATTAAAAAACGTGCCTGTGCATGTGCCGCGCACAGGATTCGTGGAATTTGATTTTTAACGCGGTGTACAGGTTAATGGGAAAAAATACCGTTCAAACTCAGCGATGGCTTGAAAAGTGTTAACTGGGCTCTGCTCCGTCGAAAACAACCATTTGTCGGTGTTATGCTGATTTCAAACGCGGTCGTACAGACACAAATGATGCTGAACGCTCTGGTCGTCCAAATGAGGCTGTTACGCCAGAAAACATAAAAAAAACTCTCAAAATCGTGATGGAAAATCGCAAAGTAAAGTTGCGTGAGATAGCTGACATCCTGAAGATATCATTTGGTAGTGTTTACACTATTTTGCATGAACATTTCGTCATGAAAAAGCTTTTTTTGAAATGGGTGCCGCGTTTGCTCACAATGGAACAGACACAACAACGCATCGATGATTCAGAGCGCTGTTTGGCACTATTTACGCGAAATAAACGGGAGTTTTTGCGTCAGTATGTGACAATGAATGAAACTTGGATCCACCACTATATTCCGGAATCAAATCGGCAGTCAGCTGAGTGGAGAGCAGCCGGTGAAAGTCGTCCAAAGCGACCAAAAACTCAACAGTCGGCCGGGAAGGTTATGGGCTCCGTATTTTGGGATGCGCATGGTATAATATTCATCGATCACCTTGAAAAGGGAAAAACCATCAATAGCTAATATTACATAGCGTTATTGGAGCGTTTGAAAGGAGAAATAGCAAAAAAACGGCCCCATATGAAGAAAAAAGTTCTCTTTCATCAGGACAATGCACCGTGTCATAAGTCGATAGTAACGATGGCCAAATTGCATGAGTTGAACTTCAAATTGCTTCCGCACCCACCGTACTCTCCAGATTTGGCCCCCAGCGACTATTGGCTGTTCACAGACCTCAAAAAGATGCTCCAGGGAAAGAGATTTGGCTCCAATGAAGAAGTGATTGCCGAAAGTAACGCATATTTTGAAACCAAAGATTTCTCTACACGGCTGGCAACTAAAAGTTAGGAAAGCGTTGGAATGAACGTATCGCTCTTGAAGGAGACTATGTTGATGAATAAAGAAGAATTTTGGCAAACAAATGTTGTTTTAGTAGTTAGTCCCGGAACTTATTGATCGATTTATTACATAACTTTATTTGCCAATATATTCATAGGCACTTACCAAGAAACATTGAATTAATAGTCAAATCCCTCCTATTTGCATCAAGTTTCCAATCTGTAGTAAATTCCACTTCTGCCCGGCGTCCATCTGTTACAACATCTATCCTAAGTGTTGTCACTTCAAAATTTTCTTTATCATTTATTCGTGGTGTGATTGTTCCATGTTTTTCTCCATTCATATTAACCAAACGTATTTCCTCTTTTGTGAACATTTCCTTCATTTGAGTAGGAGTTGCAACTGTAGCAAAATCTAAATCTTTTGGTTTTATTCCCATTAAAATGTCTCTGAAACATTCAAGCATTGGTTTTATTTCCATAAAGATGTCTCTGAAATATTCAATCATTGATTTATACCCATTAAATTGTCGTTGAAAGATTCAATCATTGATTTTATCCCCTTTCAAAGATTCAATCATTGATTTTAGCCCCATTAAATTGTCTTTGAAAGATTCAATCATTGACTTTAGCCCCATTAAATTGTTTTTGAAAGATTCAATCATTGGTTTTAATCATATTAAAAAGTCTTTGAAACATCAGTGGTCCCTAGTGTACGCCTTACACCATGCAATATCGTGTAGTTGCAGTGAACGTGTTCAAGAAATCATTTAAAAATATAACAAATTTCACATCTGTCAAAATAAAACCTTACTTATTTTAATATCTTAAAGAATACAAAACAATCAGCAGCAATCAACAATAAGTTTTATTAAATTTTTATAATGGCTTTTCACTAGAATTCAAAACTTTGAATTTTGTAGAAGAATGTCCGATACACATCCGACATATCACAGATGTTGAATATTTGTCTAGGAATATATAACAAACGATCGACTGAACTACAATTTGGGTTGTTTTATAGTATTTTCCCTTTGTTTTGGATTTAGAGTCCCATTTATATTGCCAATCAGAAAGAGTCAATGTTATGATTTTTCAAAAGGCAACAAATTATTGCATATTTAGCATAAATTATGGTTACAGATGATTTGCGGTTTTGCTTCACTAACCACAATAATCGGAGTATTTAAAAATTTCCCAAATAAATGTACAGTTTCAACACTTCAATTTTCCATGCAAATAAGTATGCTCATGAAAACCTTGATATATTGGGGTTAAAAAAATGTAATTTTTCTTCTTACCTCACTGGTCCTCCGGCCAGTCGTATCTCATATCCGTATTTATCAAAAAGATTTTTCAAATCATTCACTTCCTGCGTAAAAATTGATCTGAACTCAGGTGTGTCAATTTTGAGAATAACTGGGTTTTCCCTGCATTTTATATCGACATCCATCTTTGAACGGATGTATTTTAAATTTAATGAAGAATAGTTTTTCTGAAAATATGAAAGTTATATTATTTCATAAATTGTATTGTAAAATAAATACTTATTGCTAGATGGTTAGGTCACGTAGAAATAATGAATGATGAAAGAATTACAAAAACCAATCTATACGAGTAGTTTAGAAGGTATGATAAGTTTGGGAAGACCTAGAAAATCTTTGTATGAACAAATTAGTAAATTCTGAGAGAAGAGTGAAATGTCTTTATAATAGGAGATTATGCATGGATGTGTGCCAGGATAGAATGAAGTGGAGATCTACCCGTTCTACGTGTACGAAACGACATGATGGTATGTATCCAAAATTGTTTGTATTTTTATCGTTACTGCATTATGTAAAGAGCACTTAAGTATTGTTTATTTTGTTAATAAATAAATAAATACACAATTGGAGAAAAAAAACCATGAGAATACTCTCTAATTCTATAGATCCGGGTTTATTGCCTGTCATGACTCCACTAAAAGCTAGATCACTGGAGTCGAATAATGAACATGAAGATCTTATTACATCCACCAGAATTTCTTTCTCAAAATGTACTTTCTGAAATGCTGCATGACAGTTCCTGCTGAAGATACTGTGGAAACTCGTCAACGGTTTGGTTGTTATAGTACCTGGTAGTAAGTAATACACATCGGGCTTAAGAAAGAGACCGTCGGCCATAATCGGCGAACTTTGGCATTGTAGAGCGTCGTCTCTGTCATTCATACACGTGTTCCGTCGCGATTTGTCAGTCATTGTCAAGCGTTCTAGGGGACAGAAACGATGCTCTACAAAGCCGCAGTTAGCCGATTATGGCCGATAATCTCTTTCTTAAGCCCGATGTATATTACTTACCCCCGGGTACTGTACATTATTTCTGATAAATACAAAAAATATTTTGTGAATCAACTTATATACTATTTTATGTAACATAAAAAATAAACTTATGTTTGCAATTCTTCACTTCATCTAAGAGTAACGTAAAGTATCACCGTTACAATTACTTGGAATACTTGAGAAGCATGCTACTTTACATTGAAAAGTAGCTCTAATAGTGCTGCTTTTCAATGTAAAGTAGCTTTATCGACACTACGATTATAATTATTACTATAGTAGAGCGCCAATTATTAGTGGTAATTGGGGGACACTCGTGCACATATAATTGAAAAACACAGTTAATTCAAATAAAGTTTATATTGAGTTAAATATTTTAAGAGTTGAAATACTAGATACATTTTGTTACGCAAGATGAGTACACTATAGTTCGGAAAATCTAGGATGAGTCCTGTAACAGCTCAAAAACTTGCCCCAAAACAACCTTGTAACGATGTTGAGTAATTATAATTATTTTATCAACTTTAATATAAGCCTCGATTCTAATAAATAACAAGCTATTTAGGTAAATACATTACATAAAACTAACAATAATGACAAATTAATACATCTTGTCACAAATTAGCAAAAATGTGGCAGTTTGTTAAAATCAAATTATATTTGGCGACGTTTGTCAAAAGTCACTACGTTAGTCTGCATTGGCTAGGGATGAGGTGTTCGATAATTGGATTTTCGATTTTTTTTTATACATAAATCGTAATTAGTATTAATCCATAGTGGATTAATACTATTTAAAGATATTTGGCCTATTTAAAGATACATACAAATCATACAATACATTAGAAAGTCAGTATAATGAAAATTAGGAATTAAAACGTCAGTTTAGAGAAAAACAATTGTTCGATTTATAAAAAAACTATTCGATTTGTAAAAAAAAAACGATTTTACCCCATCCCTTTGTGACATGACGTTTTAAACGTCGCACGGTTCATCTTAGACTTTCTGAAGTATAACAAGCTTTCTCAATGTTTGACAGATACAACCGCAAATCGCTATTCATATCATTCTGTGCCAATTACATTGACAAGCCACGGATCCACATATTTTCATGTCTGTGTAGAAGCGGGGAAATACTGCCAACTTACTAGCGTTAGTCAATTGATATAACGTAAACCATAGATTTTATAATGGTTTAAGTCCTGCTTTGTAATTTTCAAAATGTAGACGTTTGTTAAAAATATTCAGGATTACTAAATAAAAATTTGTACGATAGAGGACCATGAATAATCTAACTCACAGATAATTGAGCCCCGGATAAAAGGCGCTCTACTGTATATACAACTTCAATAATTTGATGACCTCCATAACCAAGGGGTAAGATTCTTAGCTTCCACCAGGTGCCAATCTGGTAAAAAGTTTGTCTGGTAACAATACTCGCACGCGCCGAGTGTTGCCAACACGTTCAATGACAAACCGCGAATTCCGTGTCTACTCCAGAGGTTCTAAACCCGAAGACTAGATTACTGGGGCCGAATATAATATTATCTTCCGGCCACACTCTTCAATATGTCCGAAACACATTCAGATAAACTGAAGGGTACCATACGAAAAAAATATATATATATGCAACGATTTATGAAGTTATGAGAAATTGTACGGCTGAAGGAAAATTAATGAAAACTCTTCTTATATAAACGTTATATTCTACATAATCAGAAATATACTCACAGTGAAAAATGTTTGCTTTGTCGTTCCTACTAAACGAAAAGCTCTGCGCGTAAATACGAAGTAAAATACCATATCTTTTATAAAAATATTTCAATAAATTTTAAATCTGAAAAATGCTCATAATTTACCAAATTAATGTAGCTCTAAAAACTCCTTAAAAACTAATGATTATATTTTTATAACCTGTCAACGAAAATCCACTTTACAAATTACAAAATCTCTGTTTTGACAATTTGTGACAAGCGCAATCGAAAATTAAACACCTGTCATTTAAAGATCTTGGATTCTTACGGTAATATATATCATTCGTGTAAATTATTTATTTTAACACATTCATACAAAAAATAAGTACTTATTCAATCAGTAAAACATGAAAATGCTTTAAAAGTTATTTTAAATCCTGCAAACTTAAAAAGTTATTTATTAAAATAATCATAGTAAAGAAAATTTTAAACCTAATAAAAACTGTTTGCATGTATTCTCAACCTTATCAAATTTCCAAGCTTAAAGTGTGATAAAAAAATCCGCAATGTAATTATATTTTACAAGAGCACGTCCAGATGCAGTTTGAAGGTGGACAATTTCAATAACTCTCATCCTTTTATGTATTTTAACCCGAAAACATATTTTTTGATCATATCTCAACATTTTAATAAGACTAAACCAAGAGCAAAGAAGTCAAAAATATTCGTTACTTTTTACGGAAGTTTAATATGAATGAATTTTTCTTGATCGACGCATATGAAAACATTGTATAATCTAGGTTTTAATATACCTCCAATTGTTAAAAAATATGTGAATACAAACAACTAACTATCATTCTTTATTAATAAAACCAAGCAACTTATAAACCATAGAGTTATTCGATTTAACACAGAAAGCAATTTTTTGCATAAGTATGTTTTCGAAGTTCAATTTAATATTGTATATAAAAATATTTAAAATAATCAAAAAATTACTAACATTTAGTACGCTGTACGTGTATTTTAGGAGTATAGCCTTTTAATATTAGTACAATAAATTAAATTATTTATTTATATGGTACCCCATAAGAAAAATGGCGACGGAACGGAGATGATGTGAAATGATAAGTTTTGACAGATTAGTCAAGATTGTTGAGTATTAGTCATGGTTTCTGAAACTGTTCAATCAGCTTGTTTTGATAAATGAATGTCGGGTAACGAAAGTGATTCCTCGTCGGCCACAGAGTTCACAGCATTGATGGACGGACATGTGGGAGAGTCGCGGCCGGAAAGGGAGATTGCAGAGCGGAATTCCCGCAAGCGCCGCCTCCGATCAGATGCACCAGTAAGCTATGGCGTAAGATTTATTTTGTGTTCTTCCTTTGCCTATTCCCTTCCTTCTTGATTTGCCATTCCAACAGATAATTGTTTCCAAAGTTTATTTTCTTTGCATCAAATAGTAACCAAAGTTTTATAGAGACATTGATGATGGTCACTTTTTTGAAGTGGATATCACTTGACACTGGCGTATACTCCTTCATATATAGGAGTTCACGGCAGGGCTGTGGAGTCGCTTAAAAAAAACACGACTTCGACTCCGATTCCTATATTTACCAACAATACGACTCCGACTCAAAAAAGCTCAATTTTAGCAGGTTGTTTCCTACCTTTGCATATAGCCATTTTTTTCATGTTATAGGGATAAAAATAAAACAAGATCAAACTTTAATAATTATTTATTAGAATTTATTCTTAAAAACAACATTGCTTCTATTAAATCTGTATTCGTAGAGGCTCTCAAATCAGAATTGAGAATTTTAAGAGCGGAAAATAACCGCTCTACGGATACTTGGGTTGGGGGTAATGCTGTAACGATCAATGCTGAATCTTTTACGATTTCTAGATACCGCTGTATTGCCATTTCAACATTTAACTTATAAGTTCGGTCAATTTTTTCCATTATTTCCAATGCATCATAAAATTCAATTTTAAATTTTGAAATAGAGTCTCCTTCATCTATATTGGGACTGTGATTCAAACGAGGACGTTTTAGTTTATCTTGTTCATTGAGATATTTTTCAAAATCGTCTTCAGATTCAGCGGTGTCGGATGAAGATGATGATACTTCGTGTACGCTGCCTGCTGTCGTCTCTTTTTCTAGTCGAAGGCCTTTCATACGAACGGTTAATTCAAACAGAGCATTTTTCGCTCTATTTATTTGTTCTTCCGTCAATATGGATCGAACCATGGGGTTAACATAGATCCCAGCCAACAGAATTTTCTTTCGACGTGAGAAAGAAGGAGGCAAACACATTTTCGTAGACTTTATGCATTAAATGGATCTCGGTGATTCACCATATCGGCGCGACTTGCGCCTGCAAGTTTAATATTCGTGCACAATACACATTCATTATAATAATTTTAAAAAAAATGTATTTTAAATTTTAACGAAAAATTAGTCGGAGTCGCTCGTTTTTTACGACTCCTACTCCGACTCCGGCCCAAACACCGCAACTCCGACTCCACAGCCCTGGTTCACAGCCATTATTCAAGAAGAGAGAGAAAAGATGGTCACTTTACATTGTGTTCATTGTAATAAAATTATGACAAAGAACTTTTAATTCCATGATATTTCTATATGATTTGATCTGGTAAAAAACAAAAATATGAGAATCGATAGCAAAGTTCGAATATATAGGATCTGTGTCAGAAACATGACTTATAACGTTGAAACCAGTGTCGACACAACTAAAACAAATGGCCTTCTCTGATAGGGTCAGAAACTCTCACATTCGGCAGATCTGCAACACAGGATATCGTGACGTGGAGCAGGAAGAGAAGGCGGTACTGGCGAGACCATGTGGATAGAATGGGCAGAGACTGAACCCTATACATAGAGGCACACGAGATATCCACAGGGCATCGCATACCAGGAAAGTCTAAAAGGTGGATAGACAGCTGGTGCTCTGGTTCCCAAGAATGATTTTGGCAACAATAGAACCAAGGTCTGCATAAAAAAAAGATATTTTTAATTTTGAGAAAATGGAATATTCATAATATACTGTCTTGTATGGTGAGTACATTGTCAGAAGAGCTCTGGACAATTGGGAGATAAGTACTACAATTGGTGGGTATATGTTAAACAACCTCTGATTTGCATGTGACACTCCTTGCACAAAATGATCGGAAATGACTGAGCTGCTCGAAAAAATGGCTAAGTAGTTGCAAATATGAACTGGAAATAAATCAAACCAAAACAAAATTCATGATACTAGAAAGGATTTATGTTCTACAGCCATCGAGCAGATTAAGTCATCTAAACGCGGTGCATATTTCATATATCTTGGTTCCTTGATTGATGCAGAAGATGGTTGTAAAACAGGAATACAAATTGTCAAAAATGCCATGACCTGATTAGTTAAAATATAGAAAATTCGGAGTATTATCAATCGTACTAAAACAAAGCTATTATAGTTCGATTTCTTAGTTCCTTTATTCGTATCTCACTGAACCGTAGACGATAAAAGCCCAAGAATATGGAAGAAACAATTTCAAATCGTAGAAGTTGTATGGATGTGAAAAAAGCTAAGGATGCATGCGAGATAGGAAAGTATGGCACTCTGCCACTCGACAGGGAAATGGCATGATGATATGTATAAATTTCTTTGAAATGTGGTGTTATCATCGGATTCTGAGAATCCTGTGAACCATAATAAGAATGAACATCTTTATAATCCTCGAGTAACATGTGTTAGAAGTAGTGTATCTTGCATTACATTTATCACATTTCCAGACATGAACCAGATAACCTGGAGAAATAGAAGTGCTAGCAAATTCAACATACCTTTCAGATTATTGAAAGAATGGTCATAAAACTACTAGAAACAAAAAAAACTTATAAATAGTAAATGACAAGAACACGTCTTGCTGTTATGTTATGTACTTCTGTTCTAAATTTATTGAGAGAAAACAGGTGTTTTTGAAGTAACAATTTTCTCTGTTAATGTGGTAGAGGGAGAAATAACAGTGTGCATCCTTTTACTTATCTTACACCATTTAGTTGGAATGGGTCATAATGTGCATTTGCTATTAAAAGCTATTACAAAACAATGATAATTTAAAGGCTGTAAGGCATGAATTTCGCCGACACTTCAATATAGCGTGCCATGATCCTATTGCCCATTCAATTAAAACATGTGTTAATAATTTCTAGAAAACTGGTTCAGCACTTAAGAAAAAGACTAGAGATATCTAAAAAGTAATATATCAAGATATTGGCACGCAAATATTGGTCTTGCATTCATCAACGTGTCAGAGGATATGTTGTATCACTCTATGTGCAATATATGTGGAAGATGCGAAGAGTGCTTGCGCATGAATGGAGGCTACTTGCGTGATATCATCTTCAAAACATAAATGACAAACTACATTGTTTGAGATTTTATACTTTATTATATTCAAAAGCTAATAATGGTTTATGTATAATTGTCTGTTTTCTTGCTGGACCCTGTATTATCCAAGAAGTTGTTACTCTTCCAAACATGGACCATTGCAGTTTCTTTGCATGACTTCCCTTTATATATATTCTCTTGGTATCATAATGTTCCTATACCAGTGAAAACGTATCTGCTCATTGACAAAATATAATTGTTTTCCCAACAGACTGATGGAGCTGTACCAAATGTTACGGTTGCCCGTCCATCAGGAGACTGGGTGGAGCGGCCACCAAACCAGCCGCCGCCGCCGCCAGGCAGGCCACTCACGCAAGAGGAGAGGGAAGAGGAACTCAAATATGGGGCCAATCACGTAGTCAAACTCTTTGTCCCGGTGTCACTCTGCATGCTTGTTGTAGTGGCAACCATTTCCTCTGTTACATTTTATACTACCAAGGACATATATTTGTGAGTATTTGTACTTGAGTTTATAATTTTACTTTTTATAGCATGGTTTCATAGTATAATAACATCATCAAATTTTCAAAAATTTCTTTTGAATCAATCTTAGTGATTCAAACTATTCACTAATTTCTTTTGAGTTTTTAATTGTTTTTTTTTATTTTCATAAAATATCCCAGCCCTCGACTTCGAAGTGCAATACTTTGGCTGATTTGCAAGATACAAAGAATAGTATCTATCTGTTAACTTCCTTTTTACTCTTCTTCCTCCCCAACAATGACTGATTATTACATTATTCTTTGTGTTATCCTTCTGTTTTGCCAAACATAAGGTTCTAATTATCATATGGAACTTTACAATTGTTTTACTGTTAAATATTATACTTATGAATTGTATTTTTCACTGTTAAGTTCCTAAATAAAATTAAAAAATATTAGCTTTTTTTTTTTTACTTAAAAAGGACATCAAGTGATCTCTATAAGTGGAAAAAAAAAGTTAAATTCATGGTTTTTGACATGAATTTCCACATTGATTCTGCTGAAATTTTTAAAGAATGTACTTCGATTATCGAAATGTTAGCAATTAAATTGAGATAAACTAAAGTCGGAAACTGAAATTCAGACACAGGTATGTCTGTAATGGAAAAGGAGTCCACCAAAAAATAAGAAAATCGTTGGATAAATTTTAACTGAGTGGAAAATGAAAAGTATGAGAAACAGAAGAGCATCTATGATGAAGATCTGTGAATCTAAGACGGGCGAGACAAAATCTGTAGGAATGGATTGGAAAGTGTAGAAATCTGTTCTCTACTTACCCTAAAAAGAATATGACTTGATGGTATATAACATAAACCAGATTATTCAACATAAATATCTTCAAATGCAATCTTTCCACCATAAACCAGATTATTCAATATAAATATCTTCAAATGCAATCTTTCCACCATAAACCAGATTATTCAATATAAATATCTTCAAATGCAATCTTTCCACCATAAACCAGATTATTCAATATAAATATCTTCAAATGCAATCTTTCCACCATAAACCAGATTATTCAATATAAATATCTTCAAATGCAATCTTTCCACCATAAACCAGATTATTCAATATAAATATCTTCAAATGCAATATTTCCATCATAAACCAGATTATTCAATATAAATATCTTCAAATGCAATCTTTCCACCATAAACCAGATTATTCAATATAAATATCTTCAAATGCAATCTTTCACATATTTCTAAAAGAATGGTTCTGAATAGTTAGTATAGATATGCTCTTAAGGACTTAGGATTCAAAGAGTAGAGTGCATTCAAGAGAGAAATTCATTTAAACAGTTGAGGAAATATGCAAGTTTGCACATAGAGAAATAATATTTGTGATGGAAGACTGTCAGTCTGGAGAGAAGTTCTCGGATTTCTCGACAGTGCTCTTAGTTTGGCGAAAGCCATACTTTCAGATGGAGATAAAGGAACAAATGGAATGGTACTTACGGGTGGACGATAATGTCACGCAATCGGGTCGAGCTCTGCTTCGGGCTGAAGAGGTCGGTCACGGTGGTTGAGAACCCATTCGCACTGATTCTTCGTTGATGAAGCGTACCGCCGCCGGCCCGGTCCGAGATGTCCCCCCGATGATAGTCTGTGCACAAGTGAACGAGGCGACGGCATCTGTTCGTCGCGTTAAAATCGTTCTACTGCGACAATACTATAATTTAGGATAGGTGAGAACAATATTAAACGAATTTGCGAGAATAATACCACATCCCGCGAATGGACCCGTCCGCGACGACAGGACGGCCCAACATAACGGGGCCGGCAGCGACAACAGGGCGGCCCAACATCGTGATGATATTTCGCGTCACACTCTGGCGTGAACAGCGCTGATATGCAGCAAGCTAGAATGTGAAGCATTGGTGTGAAACTCCTGGAAGATTTATCATACTTAAATGGTGTAGAAAGTCCAAAATAAAATTTTGAGAGATTTTGATTTTTTTTAGAGTAATTTACATTTTAATTTTGTGAGGCCACAGGCCAAAAAAAATTATATTGTTAAATAAAATGGTGGATCCAATCTAAAATTTCTCCATTATATAAAAATAAATATATAATTAAAATTTCCAGAGTATACACACCATTCCACGAGGACAGTCCCAACACGGGCACTAAGGTATGGAATGCGGTGGCCAACTCCATGATCCTACTGGCCGTGATCATCGTGATGACCATTGTGTTGATCCTTCTGTACAAGTACAGCTGCTACAAGGTGGTTCACGGCTGGCTGATAGCCTCCTCGCTGATGCTTTTGTTTATATTCGCCTATCTTTATTTAGAGTAAGTTAAACTTGGATACATATTTTCCACAATATATGTATATGAATAGTGCAATAATGCAAAAATAGCATTATGTAAAAAAAAGCTGCAGCATATTAAACTTGCCGATCACTTGGAAACTTAGATCTTCTTGTCATCGGAACTTTGAGTTTAATCTGTCAAGACTGTGTGTGCTGAATTGCAACAGCTTGCACACAATAAACTAATACATGTACATGCATTTTCCATCCACAAGATGGCTGACAATCATACTTAATCACGAGGGATTGCCTATCGTATCTTAGATATGACCGAAGTTATAAGTACAGTAGAGTCCCGACTGTCCGATCTTTGATTATTTAACATTCCAGATTATTCGATCATAGTCAAGATGTAAAAAAATTGTTTGTAATACCAATTTTAAGAACATGTTTCATTGCCAAAAGTGAAAGCCAGTAATCACAATTTTTAATTCACAGTATTGTGTCTGTAAATATGAAACTGGAGTTTTTTTATAGAAAATACACATTTATTGTATGAAAATGGTAAAAAATATTTTATTCAAAGTATTGTCCATCACTAGCTACACATTTTTCCTATCTCTGGCAATTTTTGGATGCCACACCAAAAAAACTATTGCTCTTTTGAGGCAAACCAATCATCGAGCCATTTTCGTACATTTTCGTAAGAAGTGAAGCGCTGCTCAGCAAGTGTGTGTCCCACCAATGCAAAAAAGTAGTAATCGGATGGAGCCAAGTCTGGTGAGTAAGCCGCATGCGAAAGTATTTGCCAACTAAACGCCTCAATCGTTTCCTTGACCGGTTTTACTGTGTGCGATGGTGCATTATCATGAAGCAAAATCATTTTGTATTACCTCTTTTGATATTCTGGTCGTTTTTCACGCAATGCTTGGTTCAAATCTATCATTTGTTGTCAGTAGCGTTCAGTATTAACGGTTTCGCCTGGTTTTAGCAGCTCATAATAGATAACACCCTTCTGATCCCACCAAACACAGAGCATTGTCTTCCGTCGTTGTTGCGTTTGAGTGTCATCCTCATCCAACAATGCTTGCAATTCGGCGTCTTCAAACTTTCTCGGTGGTTTTCCACGTTCTGCGTTCCTCACGTCAAAATCGCCACTTTTGAATTTTTTTAACCACCCAAAGCACCGTGATTTACAAAGAGCATCCTCACCGTAAGCTTCGACAAGCATTCGATGCGATTCTAAAGCAGTTTTCTTCAAATGGTAACAAGAAATCAATGCTGTCCACAAATCGTAGTTTTCAGGCACAAAAACAGATATGTTCAACGCTATAAAAACATATATAGTTGTATTAAACTTGTATTGTTGTGAATTAAGTCTTTGACAAATGCAAACACAAGAAAAAGGCGCCAATGACGCGGTTTGACAGTCTACATTGACAACTAGCCATCTATGAGCGAATTCCGGTTTCATATTTACAGACTTGGTATATAAAATAAATTGAATACTGTTAATCTTGATGGGAAAACAAGTAATCCTTTAAGCTTTTTTATTATCTTTGATTTACATATTGCGTGAAAATATATTATTGTTTGAAAGGTACATATTTTGAAGTAATAAAACATATTTTCAGTGTGTTATCCATTGGTTATATTTTTACGTAGAAAGTATAATAATGGTAAGTACTCTTGTTAAGAAAGCGAATGTCCTGGGTTTGATTCCTAATGAATTCATTTTTGTATTGGTGTTATTGGGAATTGATTTTTTTTGTAGTTTATTTATTAGTTGCTTTACATATATTCTGACAGTATTTAAGATATATTCTGACAGCACAAAACAGACAAAAAACTGTAGGCAATTGAATCTCCCAATTGTTTTGAATCTTAGATATCCTTGCCATTGGGTTTTTGAATTTGTCACACCATGTGCTTACTGTAAAAATTTGTAACAAATAAACCACATGTTATTTATTCATAGCATAGACTGACAATCCTCCTTTATCAGGACTGATTGACATCAATCATCACAGTATAATCGAAGACCCCCAAAAGATTGCAGAAAACTTTGCACAATATTTTCAATCAGTTTACCTAGATTCAATGGCTAAATATGTCATAAAAAATACTTTTATTGAAAAATAGCGCCATCTGTTTGGAAGTAAAAGCAACACACGATATACTAAATTTTTATCTACCATTTTGTAATATGTGCGTCTTAATAATAGCAGCAGTCTTTTTCGGTTTTTTTAAACAGTTTTTCATATTTTGCTTTGAAATTTTGACAAAAGGTTGCATTCGAATACGCGCATCTATATATATATTCTTTTTTATATACAGTTGTATTGGGTGTTAACATAAGTTGTGTCCGTTTTTTTCAAATTTAAAAATGAGCACCAAAAGTAAAACAAAATGGTAAATGTTATACGTCATTCGAAAGAAAATTTTCTGCTCTACAAGATATTGTGTTTGCTTTTACGTTACATATATTATTTAATTTGATTACAAGCCTTCAAAATGGAATGTCAAGTAGACGAAAGTGAGCATTTACGACACCTCCTTCTGTTCGCGTTCAATCGAGGGAATAAAGCTGCCAAACATGCTCGCGATATTTGCGAAGTGTACGGTGAAGATGCTATGAATTAAAGGACAGCTCGTCGATGGCTTTTGCGTTTCAAAGACTGTAATTTCGTCCTGAAAGACATGGAGCATTCCGGACGACCAGTGGTCTTCGATGAGGACCGCTTAAATTATATTATTCTCGAAGATCCCCTCTTGTGGCGACACATTATTTTTTTTTGTTTTTTAGTTCGTGTTTTTTCCTTTTTTAATGTTTCGCAATTTTCTATGTTTTTATTATAACTTTCTTTCTTCTTTATCAGTGCAATCGATCTGCTTTAGTTCATCAAAATAATGCCTCGCAAAAGATCAAACTTAGGTCGTCGTACTCGCGGAACGGAAGCAGTGCGACGAGTAATTGCAAATCAAACTAAGGAAGAACGGGCATCAGCCAACGAGCGAAACAGACAAATAATGGCTCAAATACGTGCCGAAGAAGCAGCAGAGCGACGTGCAGCCAGACTTGAGGATGCACGGTTGCGAGCATGGTGATTGCGTTCTGTAGCTTGAGATCTGCTTCGTTCTTAAGAGAATGAACACAACAGGCTGAGAGTGGCTGAAAGACGTCAAAAATATTGTATACCCACAAGCATTGTGAAATTAAACAAATTAGAAACGTGTGCTTTCTCTTTTCTTTCTTTTCCATTTAACCAGACTGAGCTACATCAACTGGTGGCCGGGTACAGCTAGTAAATAATAAACAAAAACTCTATCAATAGTTTGATAGATAAAAGTATTTGTTAATTCCACAGGGTAGTTCTGAAAGCGTCCAACATCCCGATGGACTACATAACGCTATGTCTGATCATGTGGAACTTTGGGGTGATGGGCATGATCTGCATCCACTGGAAAGGGCCGCTACGTCTGCAGCAGGCCTACCTCATCTTTGTGGCAGCTCTCATGGCGCTTGTCTTCATCAAGTACCTTCCTGAATGGACTACGTGGGTCGTCCTGGCCGTTATATCCATTTGGGGTAATGATTTTTATTACTTTTATAATGTATGTCTTATTATTATAGTTTTTTCATAAATTATGTAGTTATAAAATTTCTTATAAATAAATGAAAATAAAATACAAGAAATGTTTTTAAGAAAGGTCTGTTTTTAAGTAACATTGTTAATTTACATTATTTTTTTCATATACGCACTTTTGATTTCCATTAATTTTTTAACATTGTATCAGCATTCCTTTATTCAATTGTCAAAAAGTCCACTGTCATTATATTGAATCATTCATTCACTATTCTTCAATTCAGCATAATTTTAAAACCACTTTGATGTAAGGTATATCTTCAAATGTATAAACAGGTGTTGCTGTCTTGGCACAAGATTGGGGTAGTCAAAAGATTTTTGATCCTCCCGCCCCACAGCCCCGTCTCACGACCGACCACTATTATCTGTCATAGATATTCCTTCTTTATTCTCAAAACAAACACCACACACAGCTTTATTTTACTGTCACTTATAATATTTGGCTATTAAGCTTAAAAAGTTGCCTGTTAGTTTCTGCTTTTTTTTGCAAACAAAAATTGGATCAAAGTACAAACCTCACGGGTTGGTGGGATTGTGTGACTGATGCACTTATTGTAAATTATTCACACAGGGCATCAAACACGAATATGACTGCGACAAAATTGCAACAGCAAGCTTCTGAATCATAAAGATATAATGCATTACCGATCCCGTTTATCGTCTTAAATTGATAGTAATTTCAAAACAGACCTTAAATAACACACGTCATATATTGATTGTATATTATTATTAAAAAGTTTTGATGTTTAAATATTTATTATTTTTATAAAATTTAGTTTCCAGATAAATAATTCTTTTACTGCATTTATATTAATTGTCACTTCATAAGCTCTCTTTGTAAGGCAACTTGAGTGAGGTATCAGACTATAGTTCGGAAATTCTAGGACGAGTCCTGTGACAGCTCACAAATTTGCCCCAATACAACCTTGTAATGACGTTCAGTAATTTTAATTATTTTATCAACTTTAATATAAGCCTCAATTCTAATAAATAGCAAGTTATTTAGGTAAATACATTACATTAGGTTGTATTGGGGCAAATTTGTGAGCTGCCACAGGACTCATCCTAGAATTTCCGAACTATAGTAGTTTTTATTATTCATTATTGAAAAATCAATTTGAATTGAGAAATTTCCTTTCTTTTAGTAATAAAATCTAGTTAAAATTGTATGAACTACATACTACAATATGTGGATGTGGAAAAAGACTGAATAAAGCCAAATAAATGGTACAGAAATGCATGCACTTGGAAGAATACTTGGGATGATAATGTATGACAGAATACGGAATAAAGAGATTAGGAATGGATGTGAATTTAAGGCTGATATGTTGAGTAAGATGAAGACCGCTCTGAGATGGTTTGAAGAAAGACAAGAAGAAATATACCTGTAAATATGAAACCGGAATTTGCTCATAGATGCCTCTAGTTGTCAATGTAGTGACGGTCAAACCGCATCATTGGCGCCTTTTTCTTGTGTTTACATTTGTCAAAGACTTTTAACTCGCAACAATACAAGTTTAATACAACTACATATGTTTTCATAGAGTTGAACATGTCTGTTTTTGTGCCTGAAAACTACGATTTGTGGACAGCATTGATTTTCTGTTACCATTTGAAGAAAACTGCTTTAGAATCGCATCGAATGCTTGTCGAAGCTTACGGTGAGGATGCTCTTGGTAAATCACAGTGCTTTGAGTGGTTTAAAAAATTCTAAAGTGGCGATTTTGACGTGAGAAATGAAGAATGTGGAAGACCACCGAGAAAGTTTGAAGACGCCGAATTGCAAGCATTGATGGATGAGGATGACACTCACACGCAACAACAAGTCATGGATCAATTAAACATGACATGAGAAGCTGTCACCATACATTTGAAAGCCATGGAAAGATCCAGAAGGTGGGAAAATGGTTTCCACATGAACTGAATGAAAGACAGCAGGAAAACCGAAAAACCACTTGCGAAATGTCTGCTTCTAACATTAGCTTATTCGTTAGGAATAATATCAGCCAGGATTCTTCTCATACTGCTCGACGGTACTGAGAATATATTAACAGTGTCATTCAGTTGGTTCAATATCTCTATACCACGCGTGACAAATTGCGACAAGTTGCGAAATGCTGCTCGCCAGGTACAAAAGAAAATCATTTCTCCATCGAATTGTGACTGGTGATGAAAAATGGATATATTTCGAGAATCCTTAGCGTAAAAGATCATGGGTAACTCAAAGCAAACCAGCAACATCGACTGCAAGGCCAAATCGCTATGGACGGAAGACAATGCTCTGTATTTGGTGAGATCAGAAGGGTGTTATCTATTATGAGCTGCTAAAACCAGGCGAAACCGTTAATACTGAACGCTACCGACAACAAATGATAGATTTGAACCAAGCATTGCGTGAAAAACAACCAGAATATCTAAAGAGGCAACATAGAATGATTTTGCTTCATGATAATGCACCATCGTGCACAGCAAAACCGGTCAAGGAAACAATTGAGGCGTTAAGTTGGTAAATACTTTCGCATGCGGCTTACTCACCAGACTTGGCTCCATCCGATTACTACTGATTTGCATCGATGGGACATGCACTTGCTGAGCAGCGCTTCACTTCTTACGAAAATGGCTCGATGATTGGTTTGCCTCAAAAGAGCAACAGTTTTTTTTGGCGTAGCATCCACAAATTGCCAGAGAGATGGGAAAAATGTGTAGCTAGCGATGGGCAATACTTTGAATAAAATATTTTTTACCATTTTCATACAATAAATGTGTATTTTCTATAAAAAAAAACCAGTTTCATATTTACAGACCTGATACAGTGCAAATGTGAGTGGAGGGTGTTGTAAAGGAAGACCAAGGAAAGTATGATTGGATCAAGTAAACAACATTTTGAAGGAAATCATAGACTGACAAAATATGGATGTCGACATAGAAAAGTCTGGTGCTTTGCCTACGCAGCAAAGAAACAGTGTGATGATATCTATGTATGTATATACTTTTTAATATGAAAGACACAATGATAGGCATGAAAAATTGAAAGGTTTGTATTGAAATGAATTTTGTAAGAACATTGAGTGGAAATGAATTGAAGAGTCAATGCTTCCGATGTGCTACTCTAATTGGTTCTAAAATTGTGTACTTGTTTCTACTAGTATTGCTGCCGTGATTTGATGAAATTGGCTTCCTGTCAAAAGCAGTGTTCATTGATGCTAGTGCAGTACAATGTGCTTTGAATATCAGAAAAACAAGACAAAATATATTTTTTTATTGTTACAGATTTAGTAGCCGTCCTTACCCCTAAGGGTCCACTGAGAATTCTTGTTGAAACAGCCCAATCCAGAAATGAGCCCATATTTCCAGCTCTCATCTATTCTTGTAAGTACATTATTGAATTCAAATCGTCACCACCATCCTGTATGTTCCATCAAGAACACACAAAACTGCCTCCATCCAGGTCGGTCTATAGACCAATAGGATTGTGAATCTCTTTTGTATCACTGGTGTATTATTTTAATTTTAGAGAAAAGTTGCAGGAATTTAACCCTTTGCTTACCGACCCCACCTGAGAGAGGGCCTACATTGTCAGAACCAAATTACCGACCGCACCTACGAGAAGCCCTGGGATACGTATCTGTAAAATTGATTATTTTTTACTGCCATATTCTGGCACTTCCCTGTATTTTTTTTAAAGCTTAATAGATAATGAACAAAACAGTCTATCATGGTATTGTTGGTTCGAATCTTTAATATACAGGGTGTCCCGTATTGAGTGAATCATATTTAGGATGGTGATAGATTGGGTCAAGACCTACCAGAATATCAAAACTTGACCTCAGTAAAAACCTTACCGTTTTTAAGTTATTCGGACTTTTGTAAAATTTCGTAAAATCCCTACCTTGCATCAGATTTTTTGCTGCGTTGTGTACAAATTTCCACTTTCGTAATTTTTTTTCTTATCGTGAAATACTTTTGAATAGTATCTATCCCATACCAAATGATTTCTAAAATGATTAGGGGTGTACAATAAAATTACTTGAAAAATAAAAAAAATCTTAATTAACATTTAACACGCTAAACTTTGGCCTTCTGTGGTAAAAAAAAATTGTACAGGGTATTTCCAGAATACTACTTTAAAAAGTTACTCATTTAATGGAGATTTCAGAATAGTGCAACACTATTAGATTTTTTTTACGAAAAACAAAATAATACTATTTTTTATTCAAAGGGGCTGATTCTGACCAAAGTTCAAGTAAAATGTATTAATGCAAAATATACTTCATTTGGTTTCTCGTAGTGCGCCTATTGTAGCATTAATGTGCAAGTTTGTATGATTTAATTTCATGATGAAGATGAATGAAACACAAATTAAAATATTATAAAATTGTTTTATTCAATGAATTTTACAGGAGATACTCTAATTATCGTCCTCCTGTCCTGATGCAAGCTCGGCATCTCCTCAAAAATGATCGCTTCAGCAATCTCAAACTGTGCGTCGAAATTTCACAGGCAGCCGCATTCACTCGTTGGCGCAATTCAACCTCGTTGCGAATGGCTTTATGGTAAACTTTATCTTTTAGACAGCCCCAGTAAAATTAATCCAGAGGATTAAGGTCAGGTGACCGAGGAGACCACAGAATTGCCCCAAGACGACCAATCCATCGCCCACGGTACGCGTTGTCCAAGTGGGCTCTTACTTGTCGACCATAATGCGCAGGGCACCCATCATTCTGCAGCCACATTGTACGCCGTAGTTCTAGAAGAACATCTTCGAGGAGGAGTGGCAGTTCTTCCAAAAACTCCATATGGGTTTTCAAGCTGCCAGCTATGAATATTGTGTAGGTTTATGTAGTCATCCCTCTTGCAGGCAGATTCATCACTCCATAAAACTTTATTTAAAAAGTCAGCTTCTTGGTGTTTTTGCAACATTCAGTGGCAAAATTGGACTCTTTGTGAGTTCTGATGAATACTCCATAGTTAGGATGCCTGCGATTAGGGAAATACTGCGATCAGCGTAAAGTGCTGCAGCTGCTCTGACACTACGACCCGCTTCGCATAAATTAAATGCATTTCGGCATACTCATGTGGATTATACCCAAAATTCCGGTTCGCCATTTTAGTAATAGTTGCTTGTCACCACAGGATGTAAAAAGTCAAAGAGGAAGCCAAGTCGTTATGATCACAAAAAAAGTCCAAGTAAACACCACAAAATCCAGGGGAACGCCAAAATATTAAGTTCACACAACTCCAAATCGATAGGCAAAACAAAGTTCGGGTCCAAAGCAAAAACAGTAGGTATGAAAACAATAACTTGCGAGAAAGGAGATGCGACGCGCAGTGTAAGGTATCGTACTGATAGTCAAGGCTTACACATTTTGACACGAAAAAGAGCGAGAGAGCAAATGGACGCCATTTGCTATCTATCTCACCTTTTGTTTGGTTTAAACCAATCGGTGGTAGGTAGTGGAATCTTGCGCTATAATAAGATATTGCTACATTGCTAACACGAATTACAACAGTTCATAGGTGACAGAAACAAAATGAAGTAGATTTTGCATTAACACCTTTCACTTGAACTTGAGTCAGAATCAGCCCCTTTTGAATGAAAAATAGTATTATTTAGTTTTTTGTAAAAAAATCTAATAGTGTTGCACTATTCTGAAATCTCCATTAACTGAGCAACTTTTTTTAAGTAGTATTCTGGAAATGTCCAGTACAATTTTTTGTGGACATTTCCAGGAAGTGGATAATAAATGTTTTTTTGTACTTCTGTGAAATAAAATTGTGTTAAATGATCAATCTTTCATTAATTTAACGAGTTTCAAATTTTTTTTGTGGTAAGTATTTTTTAATATTTACTAATTATTTTAATAAAGAAAAATAAAGAATTTCAGACCCTACAAAACATAATTTAGAAAAATAAAAAAAACATTATTAAAAATAAAAAAGTTATTGGTTTGTACAGAAACAAAGTCAAATTCAATATTCTTGGTATAAAAAGAATTTGGTAACAAGGTCCATTTTAATAGTAAACTTGGTGGTAGTCAAAAGATTAATCAAGATTTTAACGTGAAACATATTTATAAATTAAGGATTAAAATCCTTTTTACCAGTGTTCATCTCATGCGCAGTTCCATAGTTCCATCATGTAAGCAGGTCAGGGAAAATGTTACAAATTATATACAAAAAATTTTAAAGTATAACTTAACTTTTTTGACTGCACTACCTTTAATTTTAGTTTTATAAAATGAAAAAGTTCAAAATTTGTTACGCATCTTACTCTTCTATTAAACTTAAATTTTACATCTATATTTCTTCTCTGCATGGCCCTCACACAAAGTGCATCCTCTTCAGCACAGATGTTGTTGGGTATTGACATATGCAACCCTGCACTTTTAGAATTATATTCAACGGACAATTGTTAACTATCATCCATGTTAGGGTCTCCCTGAACTTTTGAGAAGGCCATGCAACTGGGATTCACGTACATATTGTTATTTTATGCGAAACTATTTGATTATTTTTGTATGTCATCTAATATCTACTTTGTCTCATCTACCAGCTGATCTGAAAGTCTTAGTAAGTTGGTGAACTGTGAACTCGCTACAAATATAATTTTTAAGAATGAATTTGTATTTTAATCTGGTTATTATTTGTTTCAGCAACAATCATGTACAGCTACATGGCTACCCCACCATCACAGGAATCCGAAGGTAGGGACCTCCCCTCAAACATTCCCTCGTCATCCAATCATTCATCTGCTAGGGCCAACCCCAGCAGGCCAGGGCAAATGGATAATAGAGATGAAGGCACTCCCCTTAAAAGACTGCATGTCAGAGGGAATGGTATGACTATCAATACTTTATTTTTCTGGAACTTAATTCTTTGGAGTAACAAAATAACACCATTTTTATCAATGTACTAATTCACAAAACAAAATTAAATTGATTTGTGTAAGGTAAAGTATAATTCTCAGTATAATGAAACAATTTAAATTGCACGATTTTATGGTCACACTATTCAAATTTCAATGAGCTTTGATTTAAAATCACTCGTAGTTTTAGTACTTGTCAGTACTGGAGAGAGTCGACTCTCTAGTTATTTTGAGATTGGATTTTTTCACATTTCGTAGGCAGTCCAAATGCAACATACAAATTTTTATTTGTTCTGATCTTATTTTGATTTCTAATCAAAAGAGAAATAAGTAAATTAGGTTCTTTCTAGATTACCTCCGTGGCGTTGTTGGTAAGATGCTTATCTTATGACTGGGGTTCAATTCCCGATAATGTTCAAAATAGGGACCCAGTCAGATTTAAGAGTTTGTCTGGTAACAATAGTCCCATGCGCTAGCTATGCAAGTGTTGTTGCCTGTCCACATATGGTTTAATTTTCAACATAGTTTTAGTCCAAAGACTCAATTATTAGTGCCGAATTCAACATTACCTATCGGCAACATGCCCACATCACCAATTTGAATAGGTTGAGAGGTTACCATATGAACAAAAATATCAGCGACCACTGAAAACATCTAATTCTCAGAGTAACTGGAGTGTTTAGAATTACATTTATTTCTTGTCGGGCACATTACATGATCACCGCAAAAAGCCTTCAAAAACCCTGCTGCTGCTTACCTATCTTTCATCTCATTTCATATTTCCCCACATTCAAATGTTCTCATTATTAAAGAATTTTAATTTATTTCTTCATTAAGTTGTTCGTTTCTTATATTAGTGACTTGTTTAACTATAATACGAGGGTCATCCAGAAAGTAAGGTTACAACATTTATGTAGCATCGAAAAATGCTTGTATTTAATTGAAATTCACAGGATACTTCACAAATATATTAAACTATTTTTCAACATAATCACCGTCGACATCGAGACATTTCTGTAGTCGGGGCACCAGCTTTTGTATGTCAGTGTCATAAACCTCCGCCGCCAGCTCTTTCAGCCACTTCTTCACAGCTTCCTCGACCTCCTGATCGTTGGAAAATTATTGGGGTGTAGTGACACACCCACGTCTCATCCCCGGTCACGATAGAATCCAGAAAAGCTTCTCCCTCCTGTGCAAAACGATCCAAAAATTCATGCGCGGCGGTCACGCGATTTTGACGGTGCTCCGGTGTGAGCATTCTGGGCACCCATCTCGCACACAACTTCTTGTAACCAAGTTTTTCGGACACAATATTACCGAGGAGACTTCGAGAAATGTCAGGAAATTCTTTGTGAAGGTCGTCAAGCGTCACACGGCGGTCATTTCGCACTTGTTCAATTTTTTGCACAAATTCGTCAGAAATCCCTGCCTTGCCTCGTCGTGAGTATCAGTGTCGTGAGTACGGACTTCTCTGAAAAACCTAACCCACTTCGTGACATGTCGACTCATCACATCACTTCCATAAACTTCCACGAGCTTCCGATGGATATTCGCGGCGGTATTGTTCTGCAAAGTCAAAAAACTGATGACCGCGCGGGTCTCGGACGAGAGTTGGCGGGAGGGCACAATGACCTCTCCATCAGAAGATTTTACTGTGACTGAACAAAATGGCCGACAAACACGCGGGACCAAACAAACTGACCGTTAGGATCCCCCCTACACGCCAGGTGCACTAACTTTGAAACAAAAAATTTCCCCCGGCCTCAGGAGCCCTTGTAACCTTAGTTTCTGGATGACCCTCGTATATGAATTGGGTACTGGTTAATATATTTAGTGAATATATGGATATATCAATATTAAGACCAGAAATATGCAAATTTTCACCAAGTTTTCTAGGTAATTTTTTTTTTCACGTATTACTTACTGTATTTAAAAATTATAACATATTCAAAATTGATGAAATTTATCAGTGAGTGGGGCAAACAGCGGTCCAATGTGTAATATTTACTAAATTAAATTTTCCTTTGTAAATAAAAAAATACTAAGTATAAAGTGTCTATGTTTGATGACTTCTGACGTAGACATACTTTATATTTTTAGCTGATGGGGTTGAGAAAACAAATTCCGATATAATAAATGAAATATTTTAGACTAATTCATTAATATATATCGGTCGTTCACAAACCAAGTGAACCAAGTCCATTGTGGTTAGTTTTGAGTAAACTACTTTCAAACATTTTAGTGTTTCTAATTTTGTACGGTATTTGTTGATCGCAATTATGAAAAGTGTGATATTGAGTACATTTATTACACTTATTTTGTACAAAATCATTTTCTGCTAAAAGCTAAAGCTTTTCGCACACCTTTCATGCAGTGATCTAAAATTCAATATTTTTAGACTTGGTTCACTTGGCTTCTAAACCATCCATATGTTCTTTCTCTTTTTTCAAACGTAGTTTGCATCAGGTTTAGGATATTTAAAAATTGGCAAGAATAAATTCTTCGATCATTTAATGTTGAATACCTGTTGTTTGAAATCCCACATTTTACCATTTTGAAAAAATATTGCGCAAAAACACAACTTGTCTTGCATGTGTAATAAATTTCCCATATTTTAGATTTTTGTTTTTATGGGTTGATTTTACACATATTGAAAAATCTTATGTCAATAGGATTTTGTTTTCAAATATTAGATGCCCTGAAGTTCATTATTTTTTTTCTCCGAGCCCTAAAGTTAATAATATTTTTTTCGAAGAGAACCCTAAAGTAAATTTTTGTTTAACAATTTTTTTTATTGTATTAAACTTTCGTTGTATACAGTACAACCTGGCGGGCTTATTGCCATGTGGCAATCTCTTTCAACCAACCGGAAAGATGTTAAAGAGGCCTTAAGTGCAAACCAGACTGGAAACGTTTTTAAAAAATCTGGCTTCCAGCGGTGGGATTTAAACCCGCAACTTCCAGGTTGGGAGACAGGCGTCTTACTAACTAGATCACGGATGTCATCATTTATACATTATATAATGTTTCATAAAAAAAATCTTTATTTATCACACTAATTACATTTATCACCGCAACACGTCCTATCCCGAGGTTCTCTTCAGATGGAATACTTGGTACCGCTTGAAGAAAGCGTCGAGATAAGGGGTAGAAACACGTGTCGTGGTAATAAATATAGGTAGGGAAAAAAAAAGTTATTTCTTTAAATTCACTATTTTTGTATTAAAAATATACCAAAACTGTAATTATGCAGTCTGACAGTTCCCTAGATCACTTTATAATTATGTAATTTATGTTATCATGCATATAATTTATTGAAATACATATTATTTCTTCTTTTTATAAATAAAAAGAAGAAACATTTATATATGTAATTGAATAACTCAAAATATTATATTTTGAAGTGATCTAATTGAAGTTTTTTTTTACCTCATCAATGTTTTTTCATTTGATACTCGAGTATGAAGCATCTGGTCACTAAGAAAACATATTTTTTTCATCTTTACAGACTCAAATGATGCTGGTTTTAACCGAGAGTGGGCAGAGGGTTCAGAAGAGAGGGTGGAACGGAGGCGGAGGGACATGCAGGTGGAGCAGGATGCCTCAGGAGCCCCGCGAACCACGGCAGTGCCTCGCAGGGCCACCGAGCAGCGCCCTCCCGTTCCACAGGCCGCCACGGAAGAAGAGAGTTAGTTTTATTTTTTTGTCACTTTCCTCTTTGGATTGAAAAAGGAAAGTGATCTTGATATTTTTAATCTCTTGACTTTTTTAACTGTAGTATTAATTTTGGTTTCGTGATCCAAGTAAAGATTAATGAAACATATTGGGTGTACAAATAAGTCACCGCCGTTTGACAAAAGTTGGCGCCACCAGTAAGTTATGGTTAAAATTGTCAGATGTAAAATGTCATTATCGTAAGGTTGGACATCTGTCAACAACATGACCTTGAAATATTAGTGAATTTTTATCAGTATAACATATTTTTTTGTGTTCGAAAATGTCAAGTTTTGAGCCAAATAAGCGTCATTTGCGGGAACTTTTGATTTACTTCTTCAATTTGAAGAAATCTGCAGCTGAGGCGCATCGATTGCTTGTAGAAGCATATGGTGAGGCTGCCTTAAGTGAGAGAAGTTGTCGTGAGTGGTTTCAAAAGTTTAAGAACGGTGAATTTGACATCGAAGACAAAGAACGTAGCGGAAGGCCGAAAGTGTACGAAGACGCGGAATTGGAAGTATTATTGGATCAAGATTCGTGCCAAACGCAAGAAGAACTTGCACTTACATTAGGAGTGACTCAACAAGCAATTTCACATGGGTTGAAATCATTGGGAATGATTCAAAAACAAAGAAATTGGGATTCATATGAACTGACACGGAGAAACTTTGAATGCCAATTTTCCACATGTGAAATGCTGCTTGCCAGGCATAAACGAAAGGGTTTTCTGCACCATATAGTCACTGGTGATGAAAAATGCATCCATTATGATAATCCAAAAAGGAAGAAATCATGGGGATCCCCTGGTCATGCTTAAACATCTACGGCTAAGCCAAATATTCATGGAAAAAAACTCTTGTTGTGTATTTGGTGGGATCAGCTTGGTGTCGTGTATTATGAGTTGCTCAAACCGAATGAAACCGTTGCTGGGGCTGTCTACCGAACATAATTGATGAGATTGAGTCGAGCACTCGAGGAAAAGCGCGCCCACTACTACGCCAGACACGACAAAATTATTCTCCTGCATGATAATGCTAGTCCACATGTTGCGGCACCGGTCAAAACCTATTTGGAAACACTCAATTGAGAAGTTTTACCCCACCCGCTGTATTCACCAGACATTGCTCCTTCTGATTACCACTTGTTTTGATCGATGACGCATGGCCTGTCTGAGCAGCACTTCACATCATATGAAGATACCAAAAATTGAGTCGATTCGTGGATAGCCTCAAAAGATGATGATGATGACTGACGCGGTATTCGTATGCTGACAGAAAGATGGGGAAAAGTAGTGGCAAGCGATGGGTACTACTTCGAATAAAACATGAGGTTCCGTTCTTTCACAATAAATGCCCATTTTTTTTATAAAAAACGGCCGAAACTTATTTGTACACCTAATAATTATGTATCATAATATAAATAGGCCAAAACCCATACTATGGTCGTCGTCAAAGAAAGAATACAAGAATTGAATTTTTAATACAAGAGAGCGAGAGAGGAATACTTGGATTCTCTGCGAAAGTAGTTCAAAATTTGAATCTCGGTGGGTCCGTGATACTGAACGAATTTTAAATACCTAGCTAAGAATTTTTGAACCGGTGTAAAAAGGGACAATGTATAGATGATATATATATATAAACAAATTCTACATTTATGAATATATATTTTCATAAATGTAGAATTTGTTTTACTTCCGTGAATATTTCACGGGTTGCAACTAGTAATATAATATTCTTTTACAGGAGGAGTTAAGCTAGGCCTAGGGGACTTTATATTCTACAGTGTGTTGGTGGGAAAAGCTTCATCATACGGTGACTGGAACACCACACTGGCTTGTTTTGTTGCTATTTTAATTGTAAGTCCATTCTCTTTATTTTGGTCTTAATCATTAATATAATTAACTTACTTTATTTTCTCACTAAGATGTTCATCTCCACAAAAAGTTATTCTACATCCTCTCGTGTGGTTCACTTAAAGCCAGTGTCACTCAGACTATGGTCCGTAAACAGTGGATAGGTCACGATGAGATATTAAAAATATAATTAGACATATTACGTTTATTATTTACACTTGAAAGGGTCTCTTAAAACATACTATTCAATTATTTTTAGATTAAAAAAATTAACGTAGAATAAGCAAACCCATTAGTATCATCACAAATAATATATCAATGATTTTTAAATTAAATTAACGTAGAATAAGCAAACTCATTAGTATCATCACAAATAATATATCAATGATTTTTAAATTAAATTAATGGAGAATAAGCAAACTCATTAGTATCATCACAAATAATATATCAATGATTTTTAAATTAAATTAATGGAGAATAAGCAAACTCATTAGTATCATCACAAATAATATGTCAATGATTTTTAAATTAAATTAACGGAGAATAAGCAAACCCATTAGTATCATCACAAATAATATATCAATGATTTTTAAATTAAATTAACGAGAATAAGCAAACCCATTAGTATCATCACAAATAATATATCAATGATTTTTAAATTAAATTAACGTAGAATAAGCAAACCCATTAGTATCATCACAAATAATATATCAATGATTTTTAAATTAAATTAACGTAGAATAAGCAAACCCATTAGTATCATCACAAATAATATATCAATGGTTTTTAAATTAAATTAACGTAGAAGAAGCAAACCCATTAGTATCATCACAAATAATATATCAAATGATTTTTAAATTAAATTAAGAATAAGCAAACCCATTAGTGTCATCACAAAAAATATATCAATGATTTTTAAAGAATATGTACAAACAAACAAAATTACAATAGATAAGTGGGAAAAGTACTTTCAGGAATTATACAATGACCCGGACGAAATCCCATTGTCTCAGAATGTTACAGATTCGGAAATTATTGAGTACAGTGAAATCAAAGGAGCTATAGCAAAACTGAATAACCGAAAATTAACAGGACCAGACGAAATTCACAATGAGATCCTAAAATATGCCAACGATCGATTAGTAGCTGAGCTGTCTAAACTGTTTAATAAAATATTGGACACATCAATTATCCTTAACGACTGGAGAACAAGTATAACAATGCCCATCTTTAAAAAGAGGCAGAAAACAAATCCTGAAAACTACAGAGGAATATCCTTGCTGTGCTCTACTCTTAAATTGTTCACAATTATAATAAAAGAAAAACTTGAAATACATATTACAAATAGAGAGGAACAGCAGAGATTCAGAAAGAACCGCTCCACTACCGAGGCTATATTCATTCTTAGACAAATTAAAGAAAAAGCATTAGAATACAACAAACCAGCCTACCTCTGTTTGATCGATCTTACAAAGGCTTTCGACAGGATTCGGTTGAAGGACCTTCTGAACACTTTATCTACAAAAATGATACCTCCATCACTCATTAATGTCATAAGAGAGATCAACCTGAATAGTAACACAAAAATCAAAGCAAATGGGAAATATACTTAACCCATAAAAACATCAGTTGGAATCAGACAAGGTGATAACCTATGCCCATTTCTCTTTAACTGCATAATGGATAATATCATTGCAGAGGTTACATCTCTCAAGTTGGGGTACACTCTTGGTAAAGAAGCGGTGGAAATTCTCTGTTATGCTGACGCCGCTACAATCATAGCTGAAAATAAAAATGACTTACAGAGAATGCTCACAAAGTTCGATGAATCCTGCTCAAAGTACAATATGATTATCTCCGTAGCAAAAACCAAGTGCATGACATTCTCCAAAGGCCCACTAGAGTGCAGAATTTCAGTATGTGACGAGCCAATTGAACAAGCAACCCAGTTCAGATATCTTGGTAGTGAACTGCTCAGCTCTCATGACCTCCCAAGAGAAGTAAGGCCTCAGGTAGATAAAGCCGCAGTTGTGGCGGGCTGCCTGAGAGATGTCATATGGAGGAATAAAGATATGAGAACGGATAGCAAGGTACGCATTTATAAAACCTGTGTGCGGCCTATCCTCACATATTACATCGAAGCGAGGGCGGACACTGTCAGGACAAAAAGTGTGCTAAGGACAACGGAAATGAGAACTCTGCGCGCTATTGCTGGAAAGACTTTGCGTGATTGTGTAAGGAACACCACAATTCGAGAGGTCTGGGAGGTCCAAGATGTGGTCAGATGGAAACGACAGCGTCGACGATACTGGTGCCAACATGTACAGAGAATGAATTCCACAAGAATTCCATACATAGCTCTGCATGGGGTCCCGGATGGACGGCGTCCACCAGGGAGACAATGGAGAGATAGCTGGAGCTCAGCATCACAGGAGGACAATCCTGCAGTAACAGACTCTTGAGAGTCTACAGAAAGTTTAAGAAGAAGAAGAAGATTTTTAAAGATTTTTTGGTTGTTTATTATTTGTTTTGTAATTAAACTTTTTTTTATTGTATTTTTATTGGCAATTCAGTCTAAAAATTAATAACTATTTTGGAACTTCATTATCGTTGTTTCGAAATTATTTTTATTTACTTTCATAAAAATGCTGACCCATTATGGAATGGAATGAAAAAAATTGCCAATAAATACATGTAAGCTGTAAAAGTGCTGCTTTAGGTGATAAAACGTAGTTTCAAAGAAACTTAGAGATAAATTTTACATATGGAAAGAATTATACAAAACAATAAATTTAGAAGCATTCGGGATGCATAAAGCCATAAGCAAGAATAAAACTAACAAATAACCAAAGAAAGAAAAATAATCATCCTTCATTAAAAAAATCGTTTGAGTCAATGGACCACACACTTCCAATGAACCATGACACCAGTTGGACCTAAACATTGTTCTTGTAACAAACTAGAATCATTCTGCCTGAAGAAAGACTTGAGATAGGAGGTAGAAAAAGGTGTTTCGGGAATTAGCATAATTACTCTGGTCTCCCTTCAAAAGTTATATCCTTACTATATATACCTTATTTCAATGTTTTTTTTGTTTTTAGGGTCTTTGCATCACATTATTGCTGTTGGCAATAATGAAAAAAGCCTTACCTGCGCTGCCCATATCTATAACATTCGGCCTCGTGTTCTACTTTGGTACCAGAGAAATCGTGGCTCCGTTCTGTGATGCTCTCGCCAGCGAGCAAGTATTTATATAGCAGTTTAAACACATTACCGGACGCATGACTTTTTGTTCAAGTGCTTCACTTTTTTGAGATGTTTTTTGTCCGATAAGAATAGATGTACAATAATATTTTAGACATTTTTATATTTGTCTTCCTCGAGACATAAATAATGATATTGTGTAAGTACATCATTATTCTTTTAAGCCCAAGCGGTCCTTAAAATTTGCATTGAATCGTTACAATCCAATGTATTCACAGGGGTTGAACATTATGTAAGTGTGGAAATTTATATATTACTTTTTTTTTTTTTAATAAATAATTCACAGTGCATATTGTTGTGTCTTAACTTTTCGAGAAATATGGCAATAATACGTTATGAAAAAAAAATGGCCTAAGCCTTTATATTACATAAACATATTTTATAATTATTATTGAAACAGGAAGGTAATGTAAAATAACATGTTACTATCATCATCATGGGGACCACAATCCAGTAATGTTCTTCAAAACCACCTTCACTCTTTGTTCATTTACTTAGATCATTATCAGTTTTTGATTCCATATCTGTAGATATTTTCCTTTTTTAAAGAGACGATATTAAATGAATTGGAAAAGATTTTTCAGTGTTTTACCGCATGGTTTGGCTTATGATGTAGATTTTTCGAAAACATTGTAGTTTTCATCTTCAAGCGAATGGCGAAGTTGACTGTAAACAAGCCCTGTAGATGAAAACTGCAATGTTTTCGAAATGTAAGCATCATAAGTAAACCACTCCGAAAAACCTTATCTAACTGGTACAAAAACCTCAAAAAATATTTTAATGTCGCCGCTTTATTAAAAATATTGGTATAATTATTTGCTATAAACAGAAGTTATATATATAAAGAACCCAACTTACATTTAACCAGTTCTGAAATAATTTATGAAACAAAACACACCTATTTAAGGGGTTATATGGAATAAAAGATTTTAAGGTGGAATTAAACTATGAAATATTGTTTTCACTCTCTTAATATTTTTGTGCATATAGTATTGAGGTATGTATTATATTGTATTACAATTTCATTGTATACAATACAACCTGGTAGGCTTATTGCCATGTGGCAATCTCTTCCGAATTAACCATAAAGGTGTTAAGTACGCTGAATAGAACTCCTGGATTGTGTGATTACATGTGTCCAAATGTTATTCAACACAATTATCTAAAAAGGCTTTTAATTTTGTTTCTATAAATATTATTCAACATTTTAATTTTCTTTATTAATTTTAGGGCAAATTGACTTATAAATAAAAGTATTCCATATTAATATATCCAAATGGTTTTTACTAACAACCTAGCTAAGAATGAACAAAATTTGAAAATCGATTAAATGAATTTTTAGAAAGAGAGTTATACATCTTGCTTGTATGGATATATTGTTTTGTTACGATTTGCATGTAAATACCACTGGACTTGTTATGTAAAATTTTACTTGAGGTGCTCAAGTTTCTTGTTTGTAAATTTTACTTATTAAATAATTCTGTTAATAATCGCAATATTCATGTTTTTTTTAGTATATCAATCCTTCCATTGCAACTTGCAGATGTTTTTATCATACTCCAAAACAACTTTCAAACAGTATTTATTCCACATGAATTTATTTAGTAGCATTCATGAGCTACCATTTTTTATTTATTCAAAAACAAAGTGCTCTTGAACCGATGTTTTGTTACGAAACTGTGTGCTATACAAGTTATATTTACGGTAGAATCCTGATTATCTGACTTTGATTATTTTATATTCTGGATTATCTGAACTTAGTCAAAATGTAAGAATGATGTAAAGCCTATTTTAAGAGCATATTTCATTGGTAAAAGTGAAAACAGTTGAAAACCTGCAATCACAATGTTTAATTAACAGTACTGTGTGTACGAAACATAAATTAAGATTCAAATGAAAAATGTTTTACACTAGTGTTGATCTTGACGGAAAATCAAAAGTCACATTCTTCACAAAATACGCTCTTCTCTTTACAATAGTTGATGCCAGAATGTGTGAAATCTCTTGCGTGCATACATTAGGAGGCATATATAAAAAAATAAAACAAGATATTGTCAGTTAAATAATTTGTTTCCGGCAGCTCAAAATTATGTCATTCATGGCCCTCTCACAATCTCGCTCGGGATGCATAATTGGGACTCGAATTGACTGTAATTTGAATTGATATCAGATTAATGATCATTTAAATTATAGTAAAAAAATCTTAGCTTTTTTTAAGCAAATCTGCAATAGTAAATGCCCTTATAAAACTTGTAAGAAGTATTCAGATTTATGGTACACTATTTTAATTTACATTAAAAAAAGTTTCTTTCCTTGAAAAAATGTAAATAAAGCAATAAATGTATTGATCCATGCATATCATTGTATATATGATATAATTTGAAAATACTTTACAGAAAACAATTTTGTTTTTGTAACCAAGAAAACATTGTTTTTTAATCTGTTTCATTATATACGCATATTTATTTAACTATAATGTAATTATCAGAGTATTTTAAGATTCATATATAGTTATTAAATTAAATAATTTTCAAATGAGAAACCAGCCTGGAATCTGCCATGAAATTAAAGATGGGAAACTAGAGTGAATGCCGAGTTTACTTTTAAAAAACCATGGATGCTGACTTTTATTGTAGCAATATGACTTACAATGAAAGGATTGATGTTTTTTTAATCATTTATACAATATTTTTTATATTGATTTCAAAATACAACTCATTTTCGGGAATATTTCAATTTACTTGAGTATGTTTATTTGGTAAAAACACATTAGTATTTATCAAGATTGAGATTATTTTAATGTTTTCACTGATCACCAGCATTTATTTCCATGTTCTCTTTACTACCTTATATACTCACACTATACGCAATAAATAATAGAGGCTATTTCTCTTACAGTCAAAAGACTTGATTTATCGCAAAAATTTGCAGACAAAAGACCAATCTCACAGACCCTTTCAAGTACACGAGAATCTGATTCATTAATGCAGAATGCAGAAAGTTCTCTCAACATGCACAATAGGTCAACATGAAAACGATCAACCAGTTGTTAGTAACTATGTAATGTCAATGCAATAATAATTAACATAATTAGAATGTCATTCTATTATCTTTTAAATAACCATCAATTAGCCTACACATTTTTAATATTTTTGCCAAATAAATACAGAGTATTACATATTATTATTATGAACCAATTATATTGGTAGATATCAAAATATTCTTACAAAAGGGTAAAAAGAGGAGAGTAAAATTATAAATAAAATGTAATATAAAAGAAGCTTATTAAAATTAATATTGGCATTTTTATAGAGCTTTTTAAGAAAATCATTTTGTATTTATTTTTTATTTGAGACCAAACTTGTGTAGTGTTATTTATAATCATTCCAATGTAGTGAGAAATAATTCTAAAAAAGACATGAACTTATTAATAAAAAGTATACAAAAAAAACCTATTTTTCTTATTCTTGTAGATATTATTCATCCATAAATCTAAATTGTCTACAGAACCACTGTTGAACTCCTGTAAAGTATCATTAACACGTTCACTGCGTATAAAATGTCATACAGAGATGCTGAAAATTCGCGAATTTTTGAAAACCCATAACTTTGTTAAAAATCAAATTCTACTTTCTATTTAACCTTTCCTTCCCTGTGTTGGGTATCTTCTACACATTGCTTCTAATAACCATCAATATCTCTATAAATATAATAAATACAAGGTTAAGATTTTAGGTATTCCTCCATAATATATTTACGCATTGATTTAAAAAATAATATTATTAATAATCAGAATTTATCGACTACATCGAGGTGTTTTGTAAAGATCGAAAACAAATTCGCATTTAAACGCAGCGCTGCCTCGTCTTGACGATAGGTGAATAGTATGCGGGAAGCGCGACACTATTCACCTATACTCTTGCATACTAGATTGAATTGCGAGAACCTGAATTGTCTCAACGGCGCAAGCATATGCGTAAGCGCCGGGGTATGCGACTGTATTCCGCGCCGCTAGTAGCTTCTAAGCTTGCAAATAGGTTGGACGTACGCCCGTTCCGTGAGCGGTGCCAGATGGTTTTTTTAATGTTTTCAGCAAATAAATCTCTATTATAATTTTTAACTTCAATTATAATTAATTAAGGGGATTATCTATGAATGTTCTTATTTTTCCGATTTAAAATCGCTAATTTTTTATTGCGTACTCACTACCCAACACCGTAACACGCGTATTATTTTTATCACCGTAAGGGAAGGGCTAAACATCATAAACAAATTTATTCCTTCGTGTCTTTAAAACATATTAAACTGGCGACGAATCCTTATCGGGAGACGTTTATGAGTGCACTCAACATTCAAGGCTATTTTGTATGGACACGGGAGCCGTGTTCAACGCAGTGAACGTGTTAAGGAGATTTTGAGATTGGAAAGATGCTTATATTTTATATTAAGAATTATTTCAGAGAATTTGTTCGGATACAAATTAAATGACATGCTAATTTGAAAATAAACTATAATCAGTTTTGAGAATGATTTTAGAATAAAACTTTAGGAGTTGAAGATATATATACGCTAACAATTTAATCCATATCTGACCAACTCCAAAACTTAATTTATATAAGTAACACTGCTCTACAAATTTTAACATTTTGTTTATAGATGTTAGGGTGCTGATCAAAATTCTGGATTGACAAGATAAATTTGACATTTCTGTGTTGGAATGCAAATCAATCCATGTTTATTGATTATACAAATGCTTTCGTGAGACCCAACTTTATGTGTAATGGTGACAGCAACACTTGACTGGGATTCAATTCTGGTTCACTTTTATGGACATTTTTCGTACCGGGCACTAGAGGTGCCTTTCCTTTGTGAACATTCATAGCGTGACTGTCCCATTCACATCTAAAGCAAAAGTATTTGGTTTTCCTGCTTTGCGGACCAACTAGTATCGCGATTACACCCAAATGAACACAAATTAAGCATTCGTGTTTCCCTTAGTTTGTGCTGCTTAGAATACGTTTTAGGTTTTTGCAAAATGGATAAAATTTTCCGATCCAATTAATGTTACATATAGAGCATACGGTTTGACATTTGCATGTGATTGCCGTTACCTTTCCTTCTATAACATGAAAACAAGGCCCAATCAACAAAATTATTTTCAAATTTAGCACTCCTAAATTTAAAAACAAAATATGAAATAAAAAAAAACAAGATTTTATGAGAGAGCAAATGTTATCATTGACTCTTTTACTTTCTAGCTCTGCTCAAAACTTACCTTGAAAATCCAGGCAGTGTACATTTTTGCATGTTCTGATTTTGTTTAATACTTATCGAGTATAGATATAATAAAATGTTAATTCCCATAAATATCTCAAGTTCAAATAATCTCTGATGTAATGAGGGAACTAGTAGTGTAATAAAGCTTAACCAAATCAATTTAACATCATATTACACTTGTAAGGTGATGGTAAACATCATATTATCATCACCTTACAAGTCTCATGCAAGTACTGGAAAAGAAAAAAATAAAGAATTGATAGATCCATCAAAAGATAAGCTATTTTTTACTAAATAATTTTCAATTACATATGATTGTTTTCTTATGTCAAATGAGTCATGACTTACTAGTTTTACTAATTAAAGAAAGAATGTCAAATTCGGCTAAAAATTAATAACGTTTTTAAATTCTATAAGTTGTTTTATTTGAAAAATTATAGTAATCGCTGACTCAGGTTTATTTTTTTTAATGTATTCCTGTAAAACTACAATATCAGTTTGTAAGAAGTCGTTTAGAAATATTACAGTACATTTTTCTGGGAAACTAAATAAGAAATCAGCATTTAGATTATTCAAACATATCTTAAATAAGATTAATAGAAAATATTGTTCACAAATCTTGTAACAATTGCCTTGTAAACACAAATTGTAATTTAAGCAACTTTTTTTGTTATAATCTTTGCAAATTGAAACTTATTAAAATATTGTAATTTATTTTTAACAAACACTGTTTATTCCACTTTTTTATGACGGTATAACCCTACCGGTTTCAAGGCTTTCACCTCATCTTCAGGGGAGCGTAAACAAGCCTGAAGATGAGGTGAAAGCCTTGAAACCGGTAGGGTTATACCGTCATAAAAAAAAGTGGAATAAACAGTGTTTGTTAAAAATAAATTACAATGTCTTTAAACCTCCACAACGTTAATGCCTTAACTATAAACAACTTATTAAAATAATTATTGTTTTGCATTGATGAACATGTTTTAAGTCATTTTAAGCGCATTCAATGGAAGTTTTTGATACAACTTACAATGCTTATTTAGATCAATTTCAAGAATATTAAAAAATATTCATTAACAATAAAACTTAAGCCACATAGCGATAGATATTATTAAGTAACACATGTATAAAACAATAAACCAAACAAATAATTTAATATATTAGCAATATGATATAGTTGTTCACACATGTAAGTAAGGGTTTCTCGCATATATTGAAAATGAAAACAAGAAAACATCTTGAAAATATAATGTAGTATTTGATTATACTTGTGTTCTACGAGTATATAGTACAACCTAACAGGGTTATTCCCATGTGGCAATTACTTTTAAACAACCAGATGTTATTTTTTTAACTAACATTGTAAGTCAAATCCAAAACCCTTGGGCAGAATACAAGTTTTGACTAACAAGGCCAAGAATACTTTCAATATTTTTTACTTATTTATGAATTCACGGACATAATAGCGTTTTACTCTAATTACGAGACAATGACAGCTGGACATGTTGAACTTCAAAAAAGATTCATAAGTGCATGCAGCTTGTTTTTAGTAATCATACTATTAGTGAGCTACTTGAAGCTATTGTATTATGCTTTTGTTGTTTACAACCTGGCAGGTTTATTGTAAATTTCTATAACCAACCAGGAAGGTATTTTGTTTTTAAATCTTGGTACCAACGGGAATTGAATGCGTAAACACCGAATTCTAAGACAACCATCTTACTAAGTAACAGAGATTGACTAAGGCTACTGAAAGATACAAATATAAATCACATTTTAAGATTATTTCGAATCATGTCATATCACACAGGTCAAGTTTTCGGGAAAATTTTTATTCAATAAACTAAATTGTTCTAGATGTAGATAATTAAGAAATTTTAAGACCTACAATATTTATTAATATCTTTATAACAACCTCTGTAGCATGGTTGGTAAAACACTTAACTTTTACCCGGGGGTTTTGGATTCCATTCCCGATGATATTAAAAAAAAAAAATCCCAGTCTGGTAAAAAGAGTTCATCTGGTAACAATACTTGCACGCACCGCTTCACGTGAGGTAGTGTTGACAACATATGCTTTAAAGATGCATACTCCAGTGTTCTAAATCCAAAGGTTCGATTACTGGGGTTGAAGATAATATTGTCTCCCGACCACACTCTTCAATATTACCAACTCAATTTGGATATCTTGAAGGGGACCACATGAAAAAGTAATTTTATTGCTTTTCTAGTTACATATTGCTTAGGTCACGTTGAATCTAGAGGTGTCATACAATATAATAGTTCCTCATGTAAAATTTATATGTGTAATATTTATGAGAAATTTCTTACATCTTGTAGTATTATTCCTCTAGGAACTATATAAACACTACATTCTCCAAATCAGTGTGAATTTTCAGTAGAGCACAAAAGTAAGTCTGCCTTATTTGTCTATAGGGAGGGATATGGGGAAAATATTTGTGTATGCATAATTTTTAAAAGCAGGCTCCGATCGCTCATTTTTCTATAGTTTGCTTGTATATTGTGAACAAATTAAAATATGTGATGTGTAAACATTTTAATAATTTCTTTTTTTATCAGTTTGTTGACCTGTATAGAATCATAGTATAAATAGGCCAAAACCCACGATGGTTGTCGCCAAAGAAAGAATACGAGAATTGAATTTTGAATACAAGAGAGCGAGAGAGGAATACTTGGATTCTCTTCGAAAGTAATTCGAAATTTGAATCTCGGTGGGTCCGTGATACTGAACGAATTTTAGATACCTAGCTAACAATTTTGGAACCGGTGTAAAAGGAGACGACGTATAAATGATATATACTCGTATATAAACAAATTTTACATTTATGAATATATATTTTCATAAATGTAGAATTTGTTTTACTTCCGTGAATATTTCACGGGTTGCAACTAGTATTAGAATGATTTACCAAATAAGCAAAAAAAAAACAATTCATATCTTTACCATGTCCAATGAATGTTGTATTTCTTCATTCTTCGAGAAACTTTTCTTCTATAAAATCAATTGTGTATTTCAATAAGTTTAATCAGTTCAAGGTTTAACTGATTCACTGCAGGTCCCTGGCCATAGCTGAACTATACTGTCACTGCTGTGACTGATTCTGGACATAATTTAAATTTCCTTAAATTATTCGAACCTCAAAAAATTTATTTGATTGTGTTGTAACTTATTCGGAAACCTGCTGTCAACAGAAGAAGGTAATTTTGATTTAAAAGTGTAAGAAACGCACTGGAGGTAAATCATTAAAAGAAAAAATTAGCAGCAAAAAGGTAAAATCATCTAAAAATGTTTTTTCATAAGGAAAATTAAAATTGAACGCTTTAATAGTTATTCTTTATCCTTTATTTATTTACTCATTGACAACTTTTTCGCCATTAATTGACCTTGTCAAACTGTAAGTCAAAACAGTTTGACAAGGCCATTGTATGGTGGAAATAACTGTCACTGAGTTAATAAGGATATAAAACTATCAAAGCAATTCATTTTGATTTTCCTAATTAAAAATTAGATGAATTCTATGAATTGAAAGTCAACAGCATCAATAAATAGTTTTTCATTTATTGATTCTTATATTTGCATTTGACTTTAAATGATGGCATAAATCAGTCTTAATTAATGGATTACCCATATATTAAATAAAAATAAATAATTCAGTTCTAAAGATTTTATTTAAGACATTAATATGAATTTTTATAACAGTTTTATGTCCAGATATCAGTTATTAGTAATTGCAATGTTTTGCCTGAAAACTTCAATATAATATTTATGTCGTACACTATGTAGTGTGCATTCCTTTTTACGTACACTGCTCCGTAATAATGTTACATGTGTTAAATTAACAATCAGTAACTAAAAAAAATGTGAGTATTATTATTTAAATGTGATTTCATTTAAATCAAATGAGGGTTATTATGTTTGATTTAAAATGTAATTGATAGAAACATAAAATATTTACAACACTTAAATTACATTTGTATTTTGACATTAAGTGATCTCCATAAATAATATATTTTGTATTTTTATTTATCATGTGTATTGTATTATTAGCCAATAATTTAATTGGAATATAATCCGGCAACAAAATTATTGAATTGAAATTACAGTGGAACTTACAAATAAGTCATGAAATTTTAATATGTGTAAAATTAATACTACTCTGATATGAGATGAATTTACAAAAATGACAAATAAAACTAAGCAAGCCCCTAAACACAGTGGATTAAAGAGCCCCGGCAAAATGATTTGTATAAGACTGCACAGATTAAATAGTCAATATGGGCATTGTATGTAATTTCATGTGACTTTGACTACTTACAAGAGTCAACTGAAGGTGTTGCTGGAATGAATTGAGTGAATTCTATGGGTTCACTTTGTTGCGTTGGGTTCGTCTTGTACTAATTTTTTTCTTTTGTATAACACTCCTAGTATATCTATGTTGATTTTTTTTTTTTTTTGCAATCCTTTGTATCAAAAAGGTCATTTAACCAACCGTTAAAATAAAATAAAATAAAAATTAATATTTACCCTTTATTTTTGATTCACAACTAGTACTGTGTCAGAAACTGAATAATAAAAGTGAGTGTTTCAAAAATCAACTTAAATTATCTTTTTACAGTACATAGGGAAATATACGATATTTTTTGCTTAGGAAATAAAAAAAAAGTTAAGTATTTTCTGGAAGAGAAAAATCTGTGTAATGAACACTGGTCATAAAATGTTTTCAATGAGCCATTTATTCACAATAGACTTTTACTATTTAAACTTACTTGAAAAATTGCAAATAAATCTAATAATTTTGTGTTTATTTCGCATAATCAATTACCGTATTTTACAGACTATAAGACGCACCTTAATTTTTAGGCAATTTAAAAAAAATAACATTATTACCAACAACAAAACCTGGCGGTATTTCAGAAGGTTTTGGCATTGTTTTGCGCTTGAAAATGATCATTGGATGATCATTTAGTACCGTCAGCACAACATGAAAGGACAACAGTGTCTAGATAGAGATAGGTTTCCCGCGGCATCGAATATATGGCCATTTTTAAGACTGGCGGGAATTTTAAATCAAACGCTGGACATTTTTATATTACTTTCGAGTATAAGACGCACCTGAATTTTGGAGGCAATTTTTTGAAGAAAAAAGTGCGTCTTATAGTCCGTAAAATACGGTATTAAAAATCTTTTGACTATCTATATTTTTTTCGTTATTCTGAATCAATAACAAATTATTTTCTTTTTTACTTGTATTTTTTTTTATTTCAATGTGTGCATATTTAAAAAAATCTGTAATTTCAATTTAATAAATGATATATAGCATAATTTACGGTGAATTAACAATTGATACCATCAAAAGTACAACATGATTTACAAATAATATTTTTGGTTCTGTTTAGTCAAATTGCAGAGCAATAACTTATTTTTAATTATTATTTTAGTTATTAATATTTTGTATCGTCGGGTTTCTACCACACTGTTGGTAACTAATATTTTACTGTTTCTGAGATATTTAAATTTTAAAGTTTAACCTCATTTCTAAATCAGGTATCAAATGAAAAAGAGGTATTGTTAATTAAATATTGTTAAACAGTAACATATTACTGAAACCAACGTTCTTTTTTTAAATTTTTAACATAATACAAGAAGGTATGAGAAAATAGTATTTCCAGTTGAAATATCGTTTAAAATTTTTACCATACATGCATCTGATGAACTCTCATTTTTGAAAATTTTGCTTTTACCAACTTGTGCCAAAAACCTGATGATATGTTAATTAGTCAATATTGATTTGGTTTTCTAACAAAACTTAGATAGGTAATTTAAATAAAATAATTGTTTTTTTTTAATACTCCCATAACCAAATCTTTACTTTTTCTTATATGTATTATTTAAAATTTACGTTTTAATATATGATTTGGAAATGAAAATGAACAGGTATTAGGCACTTTTAACATGTATTTAATTTTTTTAAATATTATCGATAACTATTTGATTGTGTGTATAATACTGAAGTCTAAATACATAATTGATAAACAGTTGGGCTGTTTTGTAAGTAAAAACTAGTTTCCTTGAAAGTTTTATTTTAAGCTTCAATTATCTATGTTTTTCTTTTAAATTGTTCATCGTTTAATTCCATACTAAACAAAAACAAATAAAAAACTACACAATTAATCTTAATGTATTTTATTTTTTCTAAAACCTATATCTATGACTTGTATGAATATTTAAAACATTTTTGATAGAAGAAAATGTATTAACTTTGACACTTCTATTGTACTAGGGGTTATCAGTACAGTGTCTTGCAGCAGATAGAGGCAGTATACAACTGATACACATGTTTATGGTTGTGGTCTAGTTGTTATAATTCACGCTAAACAAGTGCATGCTCCCAATTCAATTCCTGGCAAATTCATTTCCACACTGATTTTAAATCTGAATTTATGTTTTTCTCTATCTTATGTGCTGTTTATCAAAAATTCCGTTGAATAGCAATTTGAGAATTTTTGATAAACAGCATATAAGTTAGGTCTCGTTGAAGATCCCCATGTCATTCCAACATCAATTCAGTTAGAAAGCAAAGCTGTACCATGGAGTCTTTTTTTCAATGAGTGAGCCGTTGTACACCGCTAAACTCACCATTTATACCGCTGTACTGGATCCAATAGGTTGTATTTTGAAAAAAATATATCAAAGTAATTTGTTTTATCAAACACTTGATTCTTTTATGTAACGGTATTACCCTACCGGTTTCAAGGTTTTCATCTCATCAGGTGGAATAAACAGTGTTTGATAAAACAAATTACAATGTCTTTAAACCTCCACAATCTTAATGCCTTAACTATAAATAATATATGACCAAAGTCATAGGTATCCTTAAACCCTTAAATATTAGGCGGAAAAAATGCCTGCGCCATTCAAGGTGAGTGGCACAGTGCAAGGTTTGTACCGGTGACCTTTCGCATGGAAGCCCAGTATGTTACTGCATAGCCATGCACCTCAAATTTAAGCATCACAAAAATAGCACTATATAAATCTCTGTCATTACAGATGACTATTAAAAACCAGATAAAATGAGAGAGTCTATCATAGGAAGCATAATTGAGATTGAACAAGAGATAGCATTGAATACCCCCTGAGCTCCCCTGACTTCACACCAATAGATTTTTTTTATGAGAACTCTCAAAGATAGTTTATTGCGCAAAAACGGCAACAGTTAATGATTTGAGAGAAGCCATTGAAAGAGAATGCGCCCAAATACCAAAACGAATGATTCGTGATGTTTGTAATTTCACATTATCACCTGTGTATGAACCAAAACGGCCACCAATTTGAGCATTTGCTATAACTAAAAAAATCTATGTCTGTCATCTTTAATTTGGAGTTTTAATAACTTAACCTTAATAAATACTGAATTTGTAATCATTCGAAGTGCGTAGACATTTTTTGGGACACCCTGTATATGTCTCTTGTTGGGTTATATACCTTAGTAAATACTGAATTTATAATAATTCAAAGTGCGTAAACATTTTTTTGGGACGCCCTGTATCTTCTGTCTCTTGTTAGGTAATTTTAAAAAAATTCACATCTTTGTAATTAAAGGTCTATAACTTTTTATTTATAATTTTTAATGAAAAATTTAAAAGATGTAAAAACGTAAATTGTAAATGAAAAACAGCTTTACTAGTACATCTTTAATAAAATGATTATAAATACACATATTACACAGTATTAATTTATTCAATATTGTATAAAATTTCATTGTGAACATTTGTTTCTGTTTCATCTTGTTTCTCTCCTAAATTGAGATTTGTCTTTGGTATTGGAGTTCTTCCTATGTATAGGTTATATGGCGACCCATAATAGATGTTGCCATCATAGAATTCCACATCACTCACTCCCTCCAGTGTCCCATCTAGATTATGCCACGATTCAACAACTTCTCCATTCCAGTCGACAATAAGGAGTGTGACACGTTTTGGCGCAAATAATGCAACTGTTTCAAAATGACCGATCTGAAAAAATATTTATTTTTATCATATATTGTTTAAATTATATCTATGTATAGTTTAAACTTATGTAAGACAAGACAATACTTTCTTTTATAAATAGTCGATTTGTTTTATTTACCATTTGCCGAATTACTATATGCACACAAAATAAAATACATAGTGTAAGAAAAAAATTAAATCAAAAGTATAAATATAATAACAGTGGTTGAGCCTATAAAGTTGATAAATCAACTCAGTCTTCAATTTATTCACCGCGATATGCAAGATATTGATATCAGAAAATTTGACAAAGTTCAATGTAAGAATTTGTCAGTCCTTATTGATCAGTGATTAAATTGTTTGGTTCACCAACCAAGGGTTCAATTCCCATTGGTGACAAAGTGCTCTTGGGATGATAATAGGGTCAAGTAAAATTAAATCAGGACAAACTGGAGCATGTTACTTTATAGTCAGGCATTCAAATTTTGATATGCTTAATTTGAAAAAATAAACATGTGATCGGTGAGCCTTTACGTAATACTGGTTTTGGCCTCGGCCCAAAAAGGTTGGTCCCCCTGCTCTAATACATTCCTAACATATGTCGCTCCAAGAGGACTCGAAAAAATTGTCAGACAGCTAGTAGAATATAAAACAGACTAAGAATGAATTTAATTTACTCCAGTGTGATCCAACACTCGTATGAAAATTGGATGTCATACTTGGATGAAAGAGCTATCTCCAGGGAGGAAACCCTTCTTCTGCTGGCACCATACCAGAGTGTGAAATGGATAGTGGTGGCACTGACACATGGTTGGATACAGCCAAAAATTAAATTAAATGAAAAAAAATTAAACAATTTTTTTTATTATTTATACTCGGACCACACAAAAGGTTTTTAAAGATTTAGGAAGTCACCAAATTTTTCATGCAAATAGGATAACTATTTCTGGTCCCCACAAGGTCACAGTAAACCCACAATCGGACTGAAAGTACCCCGACATTTAGTTCCTCTCTATTTCAAGGGATTATTTTTCTCACAGTCTCACAGAATGTGGTCTACAGATTGATCTGGATAGCCACATAAATTTCAAGTGTAATATTTATTATAGATTACCTTATGACTCATCTGTTGACACAACCGATTTGAATAGTAAGTGTTCAACCTTCTGAACAGGGAATCAAATAACGCCATCACCCTGACAACTGCCCTCCTCGCCAGAGTGTATGGGGCCATGTACTGGAACAAAACTGGTTCTATGGCATCTCGGGCATGAATCAGAGGAACAATGATGTAGTCTCCGTACACTTTCAACTTGTCTGGGAAACCTTAAACAATACAATAAATTCACCCAATTTATTTATACATAGTAAATAAATAGTGGTATTGCATCATAATATGCTGAAAGTAAAACATGTATTAGAACTTGACTACATAACATATACACCATCATGCCATTTCCCTGTTGGGGAAGACAGAGGAGAGAGCGTCAGACTTTCCTATCGCAACACACATCTTTCACCTCTACCACATCCATACACCTTCTCATATATCTCCTACAATTTTTCCGAATTTTTACATTACCTTCTTTAAAAATATCATTCCCTTGATCTGACCATACTTTCCTTGGTCTTCTTCTACTACACCTTTCACTCAAATTTTACACTGTATATTTCTGTTGTTAGTAATTCTTCATTCATTCGTTCTACATGTCCAAACCATCTCAGTGCTCTTTGTCAATAATCAGCCTTAAGTGCACGGTCATACATTGTCACCCCATGTATTCTTCTCAGTGTACGCATTTCTACAGCATTTATTCAGCTCCTTTCAGTCTTTTTCCATGTACACATTTCACTCCCATTTGATACTAAAATCAAAGTTGGTACTAAAACACTGTTGTAAATTTTGATACTGTCTGGTTCAAGTATATATATTTTACTGTCTCATTGAATTTGTTTCCTATTGCTATGCTGTTCCTATTACATGCTGTTTGATATCATAACTTTTTCATCGTATGCAAAAATAATACTTTGATAGCAAAATTCCTCCATTTTTTACTAATTGTTTATTCCTCACCCATATATCCCTTTTACTTTTTGATACATTTTTCTATTACCGTGACTTTGGATTTCTTAACGTTCATTCTTAGATCTTTTTCTTCACATATCTCATACAATTTACTTATCAGACTCTATAATACATCCTCATTTTCCGCTAACTCTACCATGTCATCAGCATAAACCAATATGCAGATATTCCCATTAGAAATTTCTATACCACACATGAATCTATGAAAATATTAGATAACCAAGGTGACAACTTGATTGAGTGGTTTAATATTAGAAAATGAGTAAAGCAAGGATATAGCTTCATGTGTAAAGGAACTGCAGAGGTCAATGGGTGGCGTACAAATATCACATGGGAATGTAGACAGATGCTAATGTAATATGGTGGCGAAAAGTGAAGATGAATTGCAAAGTTTGAGAAGTAAATTGTATGAAAGATCTAATAATGAATGTTGCGAAATCCAAAGCCATGATGAAAGAAAAATGTGACATGAATATATTAGTGAGCAACGAAAGATTATAAGAGAGTTTAGGAATTCTGCTTTTAGGATAGTTGGATGATGGAAAAAAGTTACAAGGGATATTGAATGGCGTGTAATGATAAAAGATAATCAGGTACGAATTGAACAAACAGTGTAAAAATCTGTTAAGATGATAGTTCACAAAAGCATTTTAGTATCAACTTTGATGTATTGTGTTGTATTGTATTACACTTTTATTATAAACATATACAGTATAATCTCTTCTAACTAAACTGAAATATGTTAGACAGGTCTTAAGTGAAAACTAGACTTGGAAACTTTAAAAAAAAATTGGGTTCAAATGGGAATGGAACCTGCAATCCCTTGATCAAAAGGTAGGTATTTTAACAACTAAGTCATGACAGTTAATTATTTTCTTATTCGAATTTTTAAGTTGAGGGAATCAAACAATTTACAGTACCCGGCGGTAAGTAATACTGTCGGCCATAATCGGTTAACTTCGGCTTTGTAGAGCGTCGTCTCTGTCAGTCATACACGTGTTCCGACGCGATTTGTCAGTCGTTGTCAAGCGTTGTAGTCTCTTTCTTAAACCTGATGTGTATTACTTACCGTCAGGTATTGTAATTGCCTTAACCATTAATAAAGAGGCTGCAAGAATAATGGGTTTGTATGCAAGAAGAATATTGGTATGAAACAATCTCCCCCTTTTTTTTTAAATATGAAATAAATTATTTTACCAGGAATTTTGTCAAGGAAAACTTCCGTTTTGCCTTTTTTTGGTCCAAATACGTAATGGCGTATAAGTCGACTTGTAGTCATTTCTGCCACAACAACAAACTCTCTATCCGGTGATATCACCACCCCATTGGGGAAATGCAAGTTGTCCAGTAGAACTGTGCTCTCATTCTTCTCCAAGCTGTATTTAAAAAGTCTGAAAATATGAGATTTATAAATATAATATATACTTTATGAATATATAACAATCAAACTTGATAAATATCACCATTGTTATCAACACCCTATATCTATGGCATTATGGCAGAAGTTGATATGTCCGTTTTTTGTCATTTTGTGTTTATTCTCTCAATTTATAGAAAATATTTCTCAGCATGTTGTGGCAAAACTTGGTGTGGCAGTCATTATCCAAACAAAAGATATATTGTTTAGAAAAACTTAAAAAATGCTTATTTGTACTGATTTTAACAGCTTATCAAACTTCTCCTGTAAACTAAGGTAAAACGGACATATATATTCCATCAGGAACACAAGGATAACATAAATCTCCTTCATCCAGATCAGACCACAGCCCAGCACTCCATATAAAGCGGAGACTGTGGATGTCCCTATTGTAACACCAGTGATAATTATAGGCTGCTGATGTGTTCACAAAAGAACCATCCGATTCGTCACATTCGTCATTGTACCCTTTCATCTTCTTGGCCATTTTTTCTCAAAACTGAGAAGTTTTCTTATTGCGTTACTGTAACATCCTAAGCTTCAGCACCATTTAGATAAATAGACAAGATGCAGGTACCAACTATCCTTCAGATTGAAGATTTTGAAGTTTTATTGCTGAATCCGGTGTCCTTTCGAAGCTGCGTGACTGCGTAGCTCATGAAATGTTACTACACACTCTGTGTGTGGATCACGAAATACATCCCAAAATTTTTCCAAAGATTTATGACACTTCATAAAAAAAATTCAATAATTTTAAAACAAACTATACATTCATAAGACGTTTTATCAGTACCTATTGTATATATACTTAATATGAAACAATAATACTGCAGCATCATGAAAGTGTATTTACCACTTACTTGGTAAGTAATTTTTAAATGAAATTTGGATTTAAATATTAGTGATACCAAATAGATATTTACCTACACTACTGTGTATTTATTTTGACAAATGAATTACTCTGAATATTATAAAATGTGAAGTTTTAGTTAAGTAAATTATCTTACAGTGTGCTGAAAAAAACCTGTTTAAACTTAAAAAAATAGAGAGTACATTGGTTGCATCTCTTAAACATCTATGATTTTTGTGTGTGAATATTCCTTCATATGGATTTATCAATAACTTATAAATTAATATTATATAACAAAAATACCTTCCACTTCCATCAAAAAACATTGCATAAACTCCATCTTGAATTCCTACATCAGTGGAAGAGTCAGTCCAGTATATATCCCCTTCGCTACTTATCGCCATACTGTTAAATAGTTTTGGTATTTTCCCTTCAATGGCCATATTTTGTGGTACAAGACATTGTTTGTTTCCAGTGTTTATGTTGTACTTCCACATTCCGTAATAAGTGTCGGTGACATACAGATTTTCAGCGCCGTCTGATATTAGACCAAATGGACGACCACATTGTTCTTCTTGCCATTGCCCCTCTAAAAATCATAGGTTTTAAATAAGTTTCAAATAATTGAGAATGTGAAGTTTACAAGTATCAATACAGGAGTGCCAAGTGTCAAGATTTCGGCAGGAATATCCTGATTTAGAAACTGTAATCCCGATACACAATATGTAATTTCCAATTTGCACAAAAAATTTCAAAATTGAACTTAACAAAAACATTATAACAATCACAGGTTTTTAATGCTTAGTCAGTGGGCAGTTGAGCAGAGGTTCTGAAAACAAAAATCCATAAGGTGAATTTTCAAAAACTGAATATGTACATGCAGAAAGCATTTTGAAAAATGCTACGGAAAAATATTGAAGAGAACCACGCAGTTATTTTTTGTAGTAATTTTTTTAATGAATGTATCAAAAATTTATATATTAAAAAATATATTATTTAAGTTATCCTTTTTTACTTTAAAATCCTGATATGCTGGAAATCTGGCAACCCTGTTTTAACATAATAATTTTTTGTGCATTACTTCTCCTTATTTAAAGAAAATTTACCTTTTGGAAAGTTTTTAACCATATATACCATCATGACATTTCTATATTGAGGCAGACAGAGAGGATAGAGTGCGAAATTTTCCTATCATGAATTACTTCTTTTGCCTCCTCCACATTCATTTATTTTCTCACAGTTCCTTCCATTTCTCTTACATCTGACCTTTCCTTCTTTCAAAACTTCATTAACTTGATCTAATCATATTTTTCTCAACCATCCTCTTTTACTACTTCCACTAATGCTTGCACTAAAAAATTTCTTAGTCAGTCTTTCGTCATCCATCCGTCTAATATATACAAACCACCTAAACATGCTCTTCTTCACCCTACTTAACACATCAGTGTTCAGCTCATATTCATCTTTGATAATTATATTTATTTTTTTGTCATCGACACACCACATATTCTTCTCCATACACTGACACACCACATAATCATTTTAATTGTAATAATGATTCTCAATGAATTTATTGCTAACACAAATTTTATGACTTTCATAAATAGTGGATATCTGTCATATAAATTGGACAAAATATTTGTACTCACCACACGGCAGCCCAAACTTGGTAACTTTGGTTATTCGCCCTTCAGATAATTTCAATACTTCTCCCCCATGCACCCCGGTGTACAATTCATGATTTAACACTAAAAGACTTTCTGGTCCCTTGATCAAACCCTCGTACAGATGTTCAGCATCATTCAATAGTGTATTCAGAGTGTAAGGTCCTTCTAACTTTGCTGGAGATTTGATACTGAAAAATAATATTTATAAAACAAAAGATAATATTTATTAATGTCAATTCTACAAATGGAATTTTACATTTAAAAAGATTTTTTTAAATCATATTTCATTTTCACTTTAGATATTTTTCTTTTTTTCTTGATGTAAAATGACGACTAATGACTTTTTAAAAACCGTATTATTTTTCATTGTAATTTGTTAAGTAAAACACTGTTCATTCCACCTTAACACAAACAAATATGTATTGTTTGTGATACCCTGATAATGATATGAAAACCTTGAAACAAGTATACCGTTAAGTGGCAAAAACAGTGTTTTACTTAACAAATTACAATGTCTTTAAACCTTCACAGTATTAACACCATAAATGACTATAAATAATATGTTATTATTTTTCGCTGAAATGTTTTAAAAATTTTCATGATAAATTTCGAATAAGTGAAAGGCCTGTTTCACTGTATTAAAGCATTTTCAAAGAGAAAAGTTCATAATTTATTTTAAGTTTGCCGTATGGTTTTTTACATTCTGTTAAAAATGGAATTTTACCATATTAATACAAATTATATTATATCATTCCATAAAATCGTAGATATCCTTATACACACATAAACTTATAGATAAAATAATTATTGATCTTAATTGAGGTTGCAAACTGGTGATCTTCAGAACTAAAGTCTGATATTTTGATATCACAATTTTGAAATTTTTAAAATCCTCTAAAATCTTATAATAAACTCATTCAACAAAATATGGTTTGGCCACATTGAGAGAATGAGTTGGAAATTACTTACGATTATGAAACAAATATATATGTCAGAATTGAATGGAAAGTGAAATAAAGGTATACTGAAGAAAGAGTGGAAGAAGATAATTGGAGAAATTTAAAAAAATAATATGGACAAATAAAAACACTTTTTTCAGATTTTCCTTTCTTGAGTATTTACTATTATTAAACTTTCTATTAATATAAAAATTGAATTTATAGATTGTTTTAAATGGAAACATACAATTTATTTAATAAATATATATATTCCTTACCTGTAAGATGAAAATCTTCCATTTGGTTTGAGATCTAGTGTAAACAATAAGATACTTCCAATAAATAAAGCTCTGATACTGTAAGTAACTATATTGAATTCCATGTTTTATCAGATGTGTATTCTGTGCCAATTCATGAGCTACTACCAGCTTACATACATATTAAGTGATTTAAAACCTCACAAAATGGGTGATTTAAAACCTCACAGCATGTAACTTTATACTTCAATTGTTCTCATTGTCAACTGAAACTTGTGTCCAAGGATGTCTGAAACAACAATTCAATGTGTGATTTAATCACGTTTTCTTTTGAGATCTTTTTATTCTCTTTAGATAAAGCTTTTTATTTTTAACATTAATTGTATCAAATTCGTGATTAGATTTTGGGTATCATTTTCTGCCACTAACAGGATTTAGCACGAAATTCTCATATATGTATGTATAGTGATATGTAATAATAAAATATCACCTCAAGGTCTGTGCTTTTGAATTATTAAATGGAAATTTGTAAACACCATTAAATAAATTCTGGTGGAATAAGATATGAAAGTAGGGTATTAAAACCAGTGTGAAAATTGTGAATTACAAGATATTCACAAGCATATTTGACATTTTCACACCTTTTGTTTCACTCTTCATCTCGTTTACACACAAGTCAGTATAAATATTGAAAAGTTTTGGAGATAATATACATCCTTGCATACCTTTCTTTATATAAAACCATTCAACCATCTATTCACCCACTTTGAGGCCTGCCATGCTTTCCTCATACAGGGATGCAATCAATTTAATAAATTTGCCATTCCCTTACATTTTTTCAAAATAGCTCACCACTTTGTCCTGTTCCCTCGATCATATGCTTTTTCAAGGTCCATGCATAATGCATAGTTTTTGTATTTTTATTCAAGTATTTTTTGGTAAGCTTTCTCAGAGAATAATATCTGACCTGTATATCATCGCCCTTCCAAAAAAGTACCTTGTGTATCCCACACTCCCTTTTTTGTAATCTTACACACACGTTCAAACAATACTCTTCCATACAGTTTTTCTATTACACTTAAAAAAAACTGATAGTGCGATAATGGCCACACTTCATCTTGGAACCTTTTCTTTTGTATGAGGGAACTAGAACTGTCTTTATCCAGTCTTTGGGCATGTACTATGATGTCCCAGTATCTATTGAAAACTCACATTTCCATACATTTAATCTTTCACCACCACATGAGATGTATTCAGGGCTGTCAGATTAAATCCTAGTGCAAATACGCAATCTAGTGTTGTTCTGTCTTTCATTCTATTAACACATCTTAGATTATTTTTTCTAGGAATTTTACTAACTTCTTTCCAAAACAGTTTTGAATTTTTATTTGCATACCTATCAATTCTCTCAGCATCTTTTTTCAATAATTTCTTCTATTTTTTACAACTAGTGCTTCATTTCTTTTGCATTTTTAAACCCTTTTCAAGCACATTCATTATCTTTACACTAGCTATTCTTTATTCAACTATGCATCCCTTTCATTAACATGATTTTTCTTCATACCACAGACTTTCTTAGCAGACAATTATTGTCATACATTCCCATTCTTCTTCTATATACATATTTTCACTCATTCAGTCCATTTTTCTTATCACTGTAAACTCACTAACCTTCAGATCATCTTGTCAATACTCATTCCTGGCCCTTTCAATTGCTATAAATTTGTTTATCATGTGCAATCTCTAAAATAGCTCGATTTTGGTCACTAACATTTATGAACACTCAAATATCAACAATTTTACACATCAGTTTGAAGTCAACATAAATAAAATCGATTATTCTTTTATCCCCATTTCTCACCACAAACGAGAGAACGATAACCTTCGTGGCCTAGTTTGTAAGACGTTTATCTTTCGATCCGGGGATTGCGGGTTCGATTACCGTTGGAACCTAGATTTAAAAAAGTGTTCCAGTTTAGTTTTAACTTATGGGCTCTTCAACATATTTCTGGTTGGTTAAAAAATGTGTATTCGGCAATAAACCCGCTAGGTTGTGCTTTATAAAACAAAAGTGTAATATAATACAACATGTATTCATAGTTGTCTCTTGTGCGCAAACAAAGTTTTAGCCACAGTCAGATCATGCCCCTTGAAGACTTTTAAAAGCCGATCAGCATTACCATTCGTCCTGTTATCATTTCTATTTACTTGTTTTCTAACACCCACCCATTCATTCATATATCCCGCAAGCATCACTAAATAATTTCTTTTCCATCAGTCTCTTCACACTATTCCAAAACTCAACCTTTTAAAAAACGATATCAAAGTTAATGGGTATATATCCTTTTTATTAGATACAAACGTATTAATCCTATTTTAAATTATTTACAAATAAAAGTCACTTAAACTGTCATATTTAGCTTAATGTTGCAGGAATTTGTAATGAAATTATTTTTACCAGTAAATAACAATATATCAAAAATCATTTCTTTGCGTAAAAAAATTTTACATCACATTTTATTTACTTAGTACCTACTCAGTAAATTTTAATTTGTTTCCTTGGTTTGTGGCATTTTTTTTTCGTTGTCTATGCTACCATATTGTCAATTTTGACAATATTTTGACATTTGACAATTGCTTTTCTTTGCTCCCCCATTAACAATATTTCGCGTTTATCTATATTAACAAAATTGTAATTACGATATTTTCATGAAATTCTTTTCAACGTGACATTGTTGTGTCAAGTGACAATTTTCAAGCATTAAAGTATCATGGCGTTCTCTGGTAATTATGATTGGGACGAACACAATCGTCAAGCAGTTATCCAGGGGACGCAGGCGCTCGAAAGGACTTCACAGAGTTTGGCGAGATCTCATGTGATTGCTGTGGAAACGGAACAAGTCGGAACTGAGGTAACCAAAATGGATAAAATCGATATCATACGTGTTTTTTTAACCGATATATTTAATCGAAGTAATACTTTCAACACATTGTCCAGGATAAAAATTAATTGATTTCGAATAAAAATTAATCACTTTTCTTTGAATAAGAAGTAAATTAGCAATTTCAAACACCTCATTTTGTTTACATTACTAATATGGCAAGATTATAAAATATATATTTATAAATTAAAGATGAAACAACATGATTTAAGCAGCAGAGCACCAACATTTAGCTATCCGTTTCTGTTTGTGATAAATGTATTATTCTTTTTTGGAAAATGTCTCACAATTTTCACAGACAAAAGTCTACTGTCTGATTGATATGAAGTTTGCAACAAGTTCTTTGATTTTCTCAAGAGGATTACAGGACACTGCATTACCTTCACCCAAGTTGAGGTTATACAGAGCCCTATAAGGCTGGTTTTTTAAAAGATAGTTTTATTTTATTTAAATTCCCAGATAATAATTTTTTCATGAGTAATTATTCAATAGGTATAGGAAATCATCTGCGAAATGTCAAAAAATATCTACGTGTGAAATTATTTTGACACTTTTATCTTGATTTTATTTTGAAATTGAAATTATTTTGATTTTATCTTGAACTAAAAATTATAGAAAAGTCACCAGCCTAGCTGAGTGTAAGTATTCTTACTTAACACGCAGGTATCCTAGGTCATAAATTTTAGTTTAACTATAATACATATAGACAGGAAAAATGCTGATGAAATCAGCAATTTATTCTTGAGACTAGAGCGGTCAAACTGACTATAATTACACTAAGTTTAACTTTGTGAATACAAATACAGTATCCGGCGGTAAGTAATACACATCGGGCTTAAGAAAGAGACTGTCGGCAATAATCGGCTTTGTAGAGCGTCGTCTCTTGTTGCACGATGCGCTAATAAATCGCGACGGAATACGTGTATGAATGACAGAGACGACGCTCTACAAAGCCGAAGTTAGCCGATTATGGCCAACAGTTTCTTTCTTAAGTCCGATGTGTATTACTTACCGCTGGGTACTGTACATGCAATGGGGGGGGAAAGTAAAGATCCGCTTAAAAACATTCCGTGATGGATTGGTAAAATCATGATTTACTGGTTGGGTACCCCTGACATTAACGACAATTTCAACAAAAAAAATTGACAGGTTATCACGCTCTTGGTCATAGATTGTCAGGTTCGTTAGAGGAATTGTGAGTTATTCAGCATCATTAGAAAGATAAGCGTTAAATCTTTCAAACAATTACACTAAACTGTGACTGCAAGAACTGTTTTTGATCACACAATCAAGAACGGGTCTCCCGACCGCTATACCTGTTGGAAGGACCTTCTGAACAGAACGGATATTGACATGTTTCATATCACATTGTTAAAAGTAAAAGAAAATTTTCTTCTAAAACTGGAGACATTGGAAAACACTCATCACTAATTAAAGTGACTTTGTGATTGAAAATTCCAATCAATTTTTTGCGATTGAAAATCCCAATTTAATTGGGCTAAGCCTATATTGTGAATGAAAATAAATAGGCATATGAGTGAATGCAAATGTAAAGCGCATGGTGAGGAGTTGGACATAATTTATATATGGTTGTTGAGATTACAATGTGGCTGAAATTATATGTAACTTCGGATTAAGTATGTAAATGCAGAGAGTTAATGTTTCAGCTGAGCATTTTAGTATTTACGATAAATATATCCAAGTGGTTCTTTATATCCACCAAATGGAGGCTTTGTTACATTGTTATGTATTTGTACGCCTTTCCACTAAAATTATATAAATTGTAAATGTTATATTATACATCTATTGGATTATAAAAAAAATTCAATCAAGCTGAATAATGTCGCATATTTTGGAATATTATTTCAAATAGCCTGCCCGTATCAGAGCATCTCTGCCCGTGAATGAAAAATAAAAATGTTTTGTTTCAGGTCATCAATGAACTAAGTGAACAGAGAGAATCACTCCTTCGAAGTAAAAACCGTCTGGAAAATATGGATGAAGGTCTCACAAAGTCACAGAGAATCATCAAATCCATGAGCCGTCATGTTTTATACAATAAAATCATTTTGGTTTTGATTATCATTTTGGAGATTGGAATATTAGCAGCGCTAGTGTTCATTAAGGTCTTTCGTAAATAGCGTATATTTTGCATATTCCATTCATGTAAATATTATAATGTATTTTTGTATATTCAACTTATATTTGTGAATTAAAACTCTTTGGAATGTATTTAACCCTTAAAAGACTAATTGATTTGAAAAGAGAATAAGTTTATATTGTTAATATTATAAAATAAAAAAATATTTATAGTAAGAAAGTTGTTTCATTGATATCTTAATATATGGACATTTTCTAACGTAACATTAAACTCACTACAAACATTTTCACATACATATTTCCAAGCCACGTAATTAATATAAATTTGTTACTAGTCTGACTACGTTCAAACGGCTGGTTTTCTGGAACTAGCCTCTTTCATGTAATTGGGTGTTTACTGAAAAAATGTAAGTTAAAATCTTTTCTAAAAGAAACCTTTCCTGTCATTGTAATATTGCAGATGATTTTGATAATGTCTCAGTGACTTGGACTTGGCAGAAAAAGGAAAAGTAATATTAATATGTAAATGCGCATGTACTAAGAAAAAAATATCGTGTCAATATATGAATAAAGGCGAAATGAATGCATGGATAAAATGGATGTTTTAAGATGAAGAAAGGGCAAGATGGTTTAGACATGTGGAGAGAATGAATGATGAAAGAATGACTAAGCCAGTATACAAGTCAGAAGTGAAAGAGGTGGTGAAATAAAATCTGTCGCCTTTCCTATTGGACAGACTATATAAATACATTCTAAAATCGCACACATATCTCAAGATAAACTGCAGAAAATACATTTAAGAGAGAAGCTATCAAAAGGTCTGGGCTCATCTTACAACATCCCCGTGGCCGAGATACACCCTATCAATATAGGGCTAGCCCGGTCGCGAGGACACCAGATGTTGAAAGAAGGTCAAGTGAGAATGAATAATAGAATATTGTGCATGACGAGATGTATGCATGTGGAGGAGGCGTAAGTTGTGTGCTTGAGATGAAAAGTTTGGAGATCGGTTCTCTCTGACTACCCCAAGGACACGGCGTGATGATATTTATGTATGTATGAATTTTTTTCTTCAATCACCCGTTTCTTAGACTTTATTATGAGGTACAATATTAAAAATCATTTCCAAGGGTTTATAATTAAAGGTATAAGAAATTTTATTTTGTAATATTTTTATTAGTGAAAATCTATATCACAAAAAATAATAATACAACTGAGAATTATAAAAGCACCATCACAAAATAATATTTTTAGACTCAACTGAAGAATTTTTTTTAAATACCATCCATCTATCTACACATAAAAAGTTTTCCAATTCTATTTTTAACAAGAAATAAATTTAATACAGTAATAAAAAAAGCCAATTTTTTCTGAAAACTTGAAACACTTTTCAATGACAAAAACTCGTGTGACATATATTTTTGATTCTTGTTTATAAAATATAACTTAAATTCTAATAAAATATCCCTATTTAAATTGTCGAATTGTACAAAAATAAAATTTTACTTGGTTAATAAAATAAAACTATAAAATAGTCAAATATATACAATAAAATATCTGCAATTTTTTTATTAAACAAAATCATGAAATTTATTGATATATGCAAATATTATTTCTCTTTGCTTCAAAACTAAAGCAAAACCAATGTTTCATAAGAATTCAGTTGAATATATCAAATATGTCTAAAATAGTCAAATGTATACAATAAAATATCTGCTGAATTTCTACTACTTCTAAATCAAACAAAATCAGTGTTTCATAAGAAATTAGCTAAAAATTTAAATATCCAGATATTTTTAATGAAAAAAAGTTAACTGAAATTCAAATTCAGTAGGTACATTTTTTTTAAATAAAAATTTTTATAGCAATGATAATTCATATTCATTTTTTTCACAAATACAAAACTGACTTAATTCATAATATTAAAAGAAATATTTTTTTAACTTAATAACTGAAATTAGCCATGAAATATAAACAATTTATTGTTTGCTTGGAGTATGCTCACAAAATGTTCTTTTGATTGAAAATGTATTTTGTATGATTGATTCTTTTTTGCAAATATGTACGAGTATAACATAATAAAGGTATACTGTAAACTCAAGAGAATACAATTAATTTAAGATATTATAAATGTCAAAAAAATCAATATTTGTCAGATATAAAAGCATTTTATTTATCAATGATATAGGTATTAAAATTCTTAAAGATTCCCATTTTTCCCAGTGCGAGTCACACCAGTATCCTTTATATATTAAAAAAAAAGCATTAGGAACAAGAAATGTTTATCATAATTTGACATTAGGTCCTAGGCGAGAAGTTTGATAAAATTAGTTGCTAACAATTATACACTTATCAATAAATTGTTATCAAGTATAAACTTATCAATAAATTGTTTACTTTAATACAAATAAAAATATCTTAAAACGGTTATATATAAACGTGTGATGTTCAAAAAGATTTACAAACAAAAGGATTTTTGTTAAAAATATGTAATGAAAAAACTAACCAAAATTACTCAGAATGAAAATAGAAACTTAACATTAATATTAATTTATATGTAGCTATTCTAAAAAATAATGAGAAACTAATAATTTATTTATATGATAACCCTTCAAAATATCTGAATTGATGATTAAGACATAAAGATATTTTGGAGGGCTATCACACAAAACGAACCCTTGAGTTTAGAACCACTGGTGTAGACACGAAACTTGCCGTATTTGAAATATTACCCAGCATGTGAAGAAACAACGACACTCAAACAAATCTAATTAGTGCATGTGAGTATTATTACCAGACAAACTCTTTTACCATTTTGTTGTATTTTTATGGAACAATTAGGAATTGAACCCTAGGTGTAGTTAAGTTAAGGGAGGATCTTACCAACTAGGCCAAAGTGGTAGTCGAAGAAAAAAACTATAACTTGGTATATTTGTTTTAAGAAAAATGAAATGCATATATCAAACATTTCACAATAATTACACATTTTGGCACATACAAAGAGCAACATTGTTACTTTTTTATTTTGCAGGAAAATAGAAATAAACTCAAATAATTTTCACAAGAAACATATTAAAAATAATCTTTCAATTTTCATAACATGTTATTCTTAAGTTGATTTACAAAATTTAAAAATCAAAAGTTAGTCAAACCTAGACTTCTCTAAAAAAGAGGGATACAAAATGTGTTCAACAAGATTTACCAAAAAAATTTTTTACAATAATTGCAGAGAAATAACTAAAATCGTATTACCTTGGAAAGCTTTTGATATATTTTATTTTATTTCTCTTTTTCAAATAATCTAATCGAAAAATACTTATATATTTTAAGTCTTTATACATATTTATAGCTGCGTCAGACATGGAAAAAAAATTATTACAATAAAGAATATTTTATATTTTTAATAATAAACAATTCCAACATTTTAAAAATGTGTTCATTGACAAGGCAACATATTTAAGGAATACTCACTATTACTAATGATATTCCATACATTTCCTGGGGAAACACGCATTATTTATATCTGTATATATATATTAAAAAAATAAAGAGTACAAATATAAAAAAATAGTATTTGTCTTATGCCACTAAGTATCAATATATATGAAGAGTGATTCCGTTATGTGTAAATATAAAAATTTATAGAATTAATGAATACTGCAAAAATGAATTTTTTGATAAATAAAAAAATATTTGTAGTAAACTGCACTGCAGATTATTTCCTTCAGAATTTGAAGTTGTATTATATAACACTTTTTGGGTTTATTGCCAAGTAGCAATCTCTTCCAAGCAACTAAAAAGATATTAACAAGGCTTTAATTGAAAAACAAGACTAAGTTTTTTTGAAAATGAAAATGGGCACCAACGGAAATACAACCCGCCACCCCCCGAGTTGGAAGATAGGTGTCTTACCAACTAGGCCATAGAGTTATCTTGTAAGAAACTACAGTACCACAAAATGTAATCTACAGATATATCCAGGTGGCCATAAAAATTACATCAGAGTGAAGGGACAAGATTGAAGCAAATTTTTTTGCCATTACAGCTCCCATAGCCAGAGATAAATTGGGTAGCATAATAGCTTGTGAACACTCACGGGAAGCCGAGGCACATCCTGATATGCAAGAAAAAAATGAAATGTTTGTTTTCCTACAGGGGATGATGATCCTCATTGTTACCAACTTAACAATTGGGCCTGTAAATGGACATCACCTATCTTCGTGGGCAGACTCTTACAGAGAAGAATGATTGCGGCGAGATGCTGAACCAAAACCAAATCCAACAGAACAAGCCTCGTCAAGACCGAGTATACCACCCACTATTGACTGCCGATCAGCCTTTTGGAAACAGATAATTGAGTCAATAATTTCCCGAAGGAGTCTTCATTCAGCCTTCATCTGTACTACGATCTAGTGGTGTCGATTTTCTAGTGTAGATCGAACTGGATGGGGACTTATTTTATCCCCAGAACAAAGTAGGCGGTGATGGGATTGAACTGTTGTAGAAAAGCCATAAACATTAAATACGATTATGATTAAAAAAAACAGCTGCGTTGCTCATTGCCAGTTTTGATTGCAATTATAGGTGTAATTCCAAAAAAAAAATTCTCTATTTTTTTATGGTTAAAGTTTTGATAGTAATGTGATATAATGTCTGCTCTCAATAAAATTGGTTTAAAAAAACTACTTGGGAGAAAAACTAGTGTTTTTTTCCTAAAATTATAATCATGAGAAGTAACAAACTCAGTTGGCCTTTCCGAGCCTCAGAACGCTGAGAATTACTTCGTCAACAGTCTGAGTCTCGAAAAGAGATTTCATATTATTATCATCAATGACCACAGTAAGTAAAAGTTTAGCGTTCTCCCTCAATCTCTCTGCCCTCTCTTTGATATCTGGACTAGCAGGAGTATGACCACATTTGACTATAATTTCTTCAAGCACCTGTAAAATTAATTCCATAATCATTTATATGTAAAAATATCTTCGATAAGAGCGAGAAAATTCAGGATATTAATAAAACTACATCAAAATCAGTAGAAGCCAAATTAAAAATAACAGCTAATAAGGAAGAGATTAAATACATAAATGGAGAGGTATTTCTATAACTAAACCTTCTTTCTATAATAATAATACAGTTAAATTTAAATGCAGTATACAGTAAAATTACAAAAAAAGAAGATTTTAGTTAAAAATTCTGTTTAATTTTAAACTTTCACAGTGAAAAAGTCTGTTTAAACATACGTTTTCATATAATATGATCATATGTAATCCTGTCAACTTTAAGTCTGACTAGAATGGCTGATTCCAAAAAATCATAGTAGTACTTTGGAATTCTGGTGTATTTAAAATGAATGAATATTTTCATTACAATATATTCATTTGTATAAAAGAACAAACAAATTATCAAACATGAAAACACAGTTACAATAAGAGTAACAAATTTAATTCATTTTTATTAACCTACCTCATCCACTGATCTGTTGGACCAATTGAAGGCTGCAAAGCTCTCCTTATCAATCAAAAGGTCTAAGAGCTCTTGAATACTTGTGGCCAAGTAAGATTCATTTAATGGAATATCTACAATTTCCACCTAAAACAAATAAAATGTTTAGTGATGGAAACTATATTCCAGGTACTCAAATATCTTTTAATCTATAATGATTGAGTTAACACTCAGAAATAGTGATTAGCAAGTTTGTTGAGTATTCTAGCATTACATGTTACGGACCGGTTCCACTTTTAATCTGAATTTATGTATTGAAGGGGTAAAATGTGTCTAAATTTGAGGTAATCGAGAAATTTCACTTCATAAGATATGTCTAATAAATGACATACATACAAACCATGTACTTTTAAGGATAAGCAGAGAACAAAAGTACTTACCTCAATTCCTTCAGAAGTTTCGCTAGACTGAATTAGGGAATCCTGGTTTTCTATCAATCTATTTTTCTTGTTACTCTTCTCGGCCTGCTTTGTCTGACTACGAGTTTTCAGTCTTGATTTTAAGTTGTCAATCTGAAAAATAATGATAAATTGTTAACACGTTGACTGCCCATTACGCGTTTGTGCGTAATGAGAGAGTGCTGGGTGCCGATCACGTACTTACACGTAATATCAGTATGTCACTTCTATAGGTCAGTCTGCCGCCGGCACCCGTCGTAGCGCGTTGTTTGTGTGTCGGCAGTCAACGTGTTAAATTAACAGTGGTATACAAATGTCGAATGGGAATGTACTCGTATCTGGACTGTTGTATACCGATGACATGGTAGTGATAGCGGAGAATAAAAATGAACTACAGTGTATGATAGGTGTATTGTGAAGGGGAATTATATAATAGGTGAAGAAAAAAATCTGTGAGGTGAGAGTACCAAAATTCAGTCATGCTGATTGAAAAGGATGAAAGAAAAATTGAATGGTTGAAATATAAAAGATTAAAACGAGTTGAAGATTTCTGCTATTTAAGTATCACTATGGTCCAAAAGTTTCTGGCTTGTATAAGGTAGAATGTGTATGGACAGATACCACATTGACCATGTCCATCGCATGATCAGGTAAATTTATAGTTAAAATTTGATATCTCTTATCTGGAATGTGATTCATCCTCGGTGCATGTACGACCACATTTAAACTCATTTATCCAGAAGTAAATGGTCTTCAACCCATTGTGCGGAGTCCCCACAAATTTCATCTGGCTTAGCTTTGATCTGGGCGGCTGTTAACTTCTTCAAATACAAATGTTTTATGATGGAACGGAATTAGATTTTTTCCATTGTTACGTTCCTCGTACGGTTGAATCAAGTGAATGATAAATTTAAAATAAGGAAAAGTAAAAAGAAAAATCGTATGAGGTGTATATGTGGAAGAGTTGAAACATGTGTGTTGAAATAGAAATGCCTGCACTCTGTTCTCTCTGCCTACCCCAGCAGGAAAACGGCATTATGGTATGTATGAAGATAATTCAATTTGTATTTTTTATCTCTTGACTCGTGAAATTATTTAAGTTTAACATCATGTAATTCGAACACATACCTCTACTTCCTTGGCGCAGATCTCTTTGATACGGTTCAAAACATCTTGAGACACCTGTTCTCTCTCAGACGTAATGGGTGGGTGTGTAGGGCCCACAATTGAAGAGCAGCTGAATAGTCTGGTTTGCATCTCAACAATCTGAAAAAAATTACAGAAATATTAGAGATCATTTAAATTTGTTCAAGTCCAAGAATGGAATAGTGGTTCTTCCCATCTACATAGTGGAAGGGTGATTAATCTGTTCACCGCGTTAAAAAACCAAATTTCACGAATCCTGTGTGCGGCACAATTTCGGCGTTTTTTAATTTCTAAGTTTAAACGCGTATTTTGTTTAGAACCCAAGTAAACATGACACATAAGTAATTTTCTGATAATAAATATACTATTATTGACAGATTGAAAATATAACAAAATAAATATGTATATAATGTTAAGTGGATATGAGAGAAGTGGCTGCAGCCATAAGATTAGGTACTTCCCCTCATCTGTGTATGTTTAGAAACACATATTTAGTAAGCAAACTGTAAAAAATTTACCAAGGGAAGACAAACTACAAAGAAATCTTTGTAGATCTTCCTATATGAGAAAGTAACACATTTGGCTTTTAGTGTAGTGTTTTGGTGTATGTGTGTAGTATTCTTCTATTAAAAAAGGGATTGTCTTCAAGTGCTTCCTAAAATGCAAATGCCCCCCATATCTCGTACATTAAGGAGGTCATTCCACGCTACAGGACCAGCAATGGTAAAAGCTCTATCATAATACCCCGCTCTATTGGGTTCATTCAGCATGATAAGTTTATATAATAGATTAGATGAAAATGAAATCGACCTCAAAGTTCTACTTCTCTTCAAAGCAATATTTCTCAAACAGATTCGAAAGATACAATGGAGACATCCCATAAAGGAACTTGAATACAACGAGACAAAGTTTTAAATCAATCCGTTCGCAACACTTGAGTCAATGTAGACTTTTTAGAAGTGGACTATCATGAAAATATTTATGACTATCATATCAGCTAGGTTACCGATATATTGGTTCGAGTATATGGACGGAAGTGGCAGTAGACAAACACTGCCGTCTAATAGTATCCCTGTGACTATAGAAGACACCAAATTTGCTGGATTGACGAAATCTTGAAATCCTTCTATTTCTCACCAACATGTGTTTTTGAAATCTTCATAAGCACATGTTGGTAGAGAATGATGAGAAATACAAGGAAATAGGGATGTTGGATAGAAGTTTGTTGTTGTTGGATATTGTACAGAAGCTTTTATACTCAAGTGGATAGACAAAATCTAAAGGTAATATCTAAATAATTCAAGGAAATATTCTTTTGCTGAATTGCGGAATCTTGGAATAAACTAGCCAATAGTGTAATGCAGTGAGTGCTGTGACACTGAACCATTTTAAAAACAGATTGAATAAGTTCCTACACAAACCCAGAAGTGCTTTTTAATGTTGTTTTGTTTTCTTTGCTTTTTCTTAATGAACATATGATAGTTAAACTTGATATAGATTAACAGTATATTTGCTACATATAATAACAATAATGAAAGTGATACAAAGTGTATATAATATACCATAGTTTACATTTAAGAAATTTCCAATCAAGAAGATAATTTTAAAATGTATGCCATGTGATTATGTATGATCTTTGTTTGTTGATTTATGTTTAGTGAATGTTTGAATAGTTGAATTTCTGTCTTATGGGAAAAAAGTATGCTGAATCACCTTAGCTCTTTTAACCTCTTTGAGTGCGGCGAGATATAAGACACGGTGCTTGGCGCGCAAGTGACGTAGCAGGCAGTCCTGACGGATGAAGGCCCTGCGCTTGCATAGTGGACACACGCAAGGTGTCTCGCTGCGGTGCGTCCGCATGTGCACTACCAGGATGCTACGGTTGGTAAACTTCTTTTTGCATGTCTCACATGTGAAGGCTGAAATAAAGATAGAAGTGATCAAATTTCCTTACAATTAAAATTATAATCGACATTTTTGCTAATGTAATCTGAATTTGTTATTCAGGAATTGAAAATCAATTCTAAGAGACTTTTAGAATGACGTTTGTAAGTAAAAAACAGCGCAATATAATTGAAAAACCAAAATGACTGGTAAGAGTGAATCAAACACGAATATATAAAACTACCCGACAGTTTGAATACGTTTTCCATTTGTCTTTTGTTTGAATTTCAACTAAATTGCAAGTTCAACTTTCAAGACTTTCGCAAGTATCTGTATATCTATTGGGACCATTGTAGAGTGCCAGGCTGTAGGCCGACCTGGATGGAGACATTTTATGGCATTCCTATGATCCTAATGAAACGTGATAATTATATAATGAATCATTTGCCAGTAGATGTGATACAATCTATAATCTGTCCATATATCATGTAATATTTTGATTTTCCTTATAAGCTAGATTACACTAGATGGCTCCGAAATAAATAATTTGATTTGATTGTGTTCTTACGTTTATTTCCCAAGTGTATCATCATGTGTCGATTGACTTCCTCTTTGGTCATGAATTTTTTGGTGCAATTTTCCCAGGAACACTGCAATTTCTGAGCTCCTTCATGGACAAATTTTATATGGTTGGCTAACCTGAAAAATATTGAAAAAAAAAACATTTAATTTAATTAATCGAGACTAATAAATCCTGTAAAAATCTGTGCATTTATAAGAATACATGAGGTGAAGATCTCTTCTATTGGGTGCCCACTTTTTTTGTTTGCTTGGGGGTAATCTAGTGAACCCACCCATAGATTGTTCTATAAACCTATATGTCGAACTAATATGCTTTTGGAAATGCCGGTAGGTAAGCAATAACACTTTTTAACCATGTGTGTCCTTATGTACACGTTTTTCATGCATCACTCAACTCCTTGAAGAAAAAACTCTTCAATTTAAATAATAAAATAATAATTTAAATAACTAAAATTTTTATGTTATTTATAACTTTCTTTTGTTTTAATGTTATTCATATAATTTTTATTAATATTTTTATCAAATACCGCATTGGCCTGAAGTTTTTTAATATCAAAAAGCATTTGCCAGTATTTTGATATTAAAGCATCAAGTTTTTTAATATCATTTTTTTTTTAAATTACGTTTTTCCTCTGCAGAGATTTTTTAGGCCTTTAATATAACAAGAACGTTATTTAAAAAAAAATTATGTTAAAAAACATCACGTTACATTCGAGCCAATACAGTAAATATTAAAATTTTGAATTGTTTTATACATGTTTTTTTATAATTGTTATATTTGTTCATTGTACTAATTAAGGAAACGTGTGATTTACAACGTGCTTTAAAATAAAATAAATAAGTGGAGTTTAAATAATAAGAAACAAGTCAAGTATGACGGATCACAGGTTCAAAATTATAATACAGGAAGCCTTTACAAATCCTCCATCCAATCACAACAGAACATTTTTTAATCTTGTCTTGAACCAACAATTTAAATTAAATGAAATTGTTACCTGTGGTTATTGCACTTTTTCAACTCTTCAATCACACAAAACCAAAAACAGAAATACAGTGCAAAATGAAAATCTGGACAGATACTACTCACTTGACCCTCTTGTGGAATCCTTTGGAGCAGTGGTCACAGTGGAACTCCTTGACCCCGGTGTGGTGGTACATGTGCGAGCGTAGCTGCGAGGGCTGAATGAAGGACTTGCCGCACAGCAGACAGATGCAGGGTTTGCTCTCCGAGTGGATTAGCCGGTGCCGATTTAGTGTTTCGGCTGCCGCAAATTTTCTGCCACACTGACGATACAGAAAAAAATAATTGAAAATAACCACATTGAATTGATTCAAGAATAGAAACATTCAAATAATCCAAACCCTTATTAGAGCTGGTATCAAAAAAACTGTTGTCTTGCATGGAGAGAAGTATGGCTTATAAAGGGTCTTTCAAATTGAGCGATTTTTTTAATTCTTGAATAAAACACAGATGGCGTTGTGAACTTGCCTGGAATTTGTAACATTTGAGAAGCGTAATGTATGACATTTATAAAAATGGAGTCGTATACAATACAACAACGCGTTCAAATTGAGATTTTTTTTATGTATTGTAATATCCGGAAACAGTGATGTTAATTGGCCACCAAGATTATGTGATCTAACATTGTTGGACTATTTTCTCTGGAGTAACGTGAAAAGCCAGGTCTATAAGAATGACCCCCGATCAATTCCTGAGCTGAAGGATGAAATTATTCACGTCATTGGTGAGTTAGAACCTCAATTATGCCAAAATGTCATCGAAAATTTCGACAAAACAGTGGACATCTGTGGAGCTGCAAGAGTTGGACATTTGGCGGATATAGCTTTTTGTGTTTAAATGTCATACATTATACTTCAATGACCAATAAAAAGTTTTTTAAAATCAAAGCAAATTGTGTGTTTTATTCAAAAATTTTATAAAATTGAATTTAAAAAACCGTTCAATTTGAAAGACCCTTTATATGTACTATATATCATCATAAAAGGGAAGAGCAAGAATGCTTGCAAACGTGTTATGTATCGGTGTAACATGGTGTGATAGGGTCACCAATGAGTGTCATGACATATACTTATATGTCCTCTGCATTTGCCCTACTGAATAAGCAGCGATTGCACTGGCTGGGATATATAAAACTAATGGAGGATGGTAGAGTGCATAAGGATGTTCTCTATGTAGATCAGTATCTCCATTACAAAGACCTGTGTAAAAGAGACCTCAAAGACTTTGAAATAGACGTAGAAGTGGGAGTCTATTGCTCATGACTGTCGAAAGTGAAGAGAGATGCTCTGGATGCAAAAGGTTATCCATGATACCAACTGGTTGATGGAGCTGGAGAAGAACAGTTCGAGCCATCAATCTTAGACGAGGTTATGTTATGTTATATTGGAGGTCGATATCTGTGCTTGATTGTACAGATCGAGAATCAGTTCACAACTTGAAGCTCCACACAAATATCTGAGACTTAGAGCGAATGCTGTATCTCCATCCTCTATCATAGAAATAACTTTGATTAAATGCATATTTTTTCCATGTTATTTTGAATGTGACTAGCATAATATAGTTATAGTTGTAACTAGTTATTGCTATTGGCCATTGCACTTATCAAATATCCTCCCATGCAATTTCCCCATTTTGATTCTGTGTCTCAGAAGTTCTTTTTCTTTTCTGTGTACACTGCGAATAATACCATTAAGACACCATTCTTTCATCTTAATTTTTGCATCTCTATAGAATATAACATTTGCATAAGCTTCTCAACAGGATATTTACAGTCCATGGGTAGAAAGTTTTTAATAAATATCAAATGTGAAATGCTATGAACTTGTCTCGAATATCATACTTGATTTTTTTTTTAAATTAAATATTTTTAACATTGTATGAAACCAAAAGTATTTAAAATGACTGATAGCTTATGATGTCATAATACCTGTCGAGTCACTCACTTGGGAACAACTAGTGTAGTGTTCATTGTAAGGACTTGTTCATAATATTTCCGATAAATCTGTTGTAAACTATTAATAAAAGGTTGATTTATAGGTTGATAAATCTATCAATCATGACAGATAGTATTATTTTCAAACCTAAGCATTTGTCTAGGGGTGTCAAGCCAAAGAAGGCGCCCAAAAATTCATAAGTGTCCGTGTTTTTGGAGGCATTTATTGTAAACTGCCTAAAGGAGCTGTCTACAAATGTAGCATTGCAAATAAGTAACCTGTTTGGTGTAGTAAAGGTTGTATTAATGCACTATACAGTATTTGTAATGCACACCTTTCAGTAAAAATTAAAAATGTACAAAATATTACTGACAATGTGAGCTTTCATGAACAAAATCTTATACGATCAAGATATAAATAGAAATAAATAAAGCTATCAAATTTCATTAGGTATTTAAAATTTGATTATCAATATTGAATTTGCAAAATTATTATTGATAAAAAAATACTAATATTTTTTATTTCTCTTAAAAAAAAGATAAAAATTGAAATGATCCAATTCATGGCAACATTTATTTCTTTCTATAAAGCTTAGGAGGTTTGACGTTGAATGTTTTTATTACCATCTTTGGAAATATACATCATGTATCATCAAAATAAATATGTCCATGTATCAAAATATTTCAAAACAACTTACCGACCCTTAATTTTTCTTCATTCAGTAGGCATGAAAATTAACAATATTTACCATTTTAAATATATATAAAAAGTGACATGGTCAATTAATTCAATATGGATAAGATTATCTAAATAAAATATATATCCATATTGAATTAATATGGATATACATTTTATTTAGATAATAAAAATCCATCATGAAAAATATGTTTGGTAGATAATTCATAAAAATAATTGTAGTTCTAGTAACATGTGGAGTTGATACTCAATAAAAGAAAATGTCTATTAGAATGAAATATTGGGGAGGATATTGTGTTTCTTTGTAGCATCCGTTAGAGAAATTCCGTTAATTTAATTAGTATATTAGATGGATTATCTCATCACATATTTTAATATTTATACATAATGTAGATGAGCTACTTCATTATGGGATTAGAGCCACTAATCTTAATATGTAATGTTGATCAGCTACCTCATCGAGGGATTAAGAACACTATATTTATATTAAAGTAGATGGGCTGCCTCATCACAGAATAATGGCAGTTTAAATTTTATACACAATGTAGATAGGCTACTTCATCACGGGAGTAGGGGCACTTTAAATTTTAAACATTATATAAATGGGTTAACTTATCACTAGAGTAGGGGAACTTAAAATTTTATACATAATATAGATGGGCTATCTTGTCACCGGACTAGGGGCACTTTAAACATGATACATAATGTAGATGGGCTACTTCATCACGGGAGTACGGGCACTTTAAACTTGATACATAATGTAGATGGGCTACCTTATCACCAGAGTAGGGGAACTTCAAATTTAATGCATAATGTAGATAGACTACTTCATCACGGGAGTAGGGGCACTTTAAACATGATACATAATGTAGATGGGCTACTTCATCACGGGAGTAGGGGCACTTTAAACTTGATACATAATGTAGATTGGCTACCTTATCACCAGAGTAGGGGAACTTTAAATTGTATACATAATGTAGATAAACTACTTCATCACGGGAGTAGGAGCACTGAATTTTAAACATAATGTAGATGGGTTACCATATCACCAGAGATGGGGAACTTTAAATTTTATACATAATGTAGATGAGCTACCTTATCACCGGACTAGGGCGACTTTAAACTTGATACATAATGTCATTACAAGACAAGGGCCTTTTAAATCTTTATTTTAATAGAAGACAAAAAACAATACCATACTTAATTATTTTAATCAAAATGATGAGCTCGGTGTTCGGTTATTTTGAACTCTTACAATGTATCACACAATGTCAGTTGCCAGCAGCATATATTACTATACATTGTAATCTAACGAGAACCAACTCTTATAGTAATTCCCCCATAGTAAATATGTATCGATTGAGGAATAGGTATATTGATGCCATGGATATATTTAATCATGATGTCAACATATTCAAGGCAACTTTGATACTTTTTCTCATCTGCATGTAGATAATATTTCCAATGTGGTTTTTAATCGATAGTTTAATAAATTCATTTGTTAACTATTGTACAAATTTTAATTTGTTTATTTTATTTATTGGAAATGTTCTTATTTTATTATCTGTACCCTAGAGGATAAACCATGGAAGTCACTTTGCACCCTAGCGGATAAACATCATATGCGTCATACATGAATTGTATGATGCAACGTCGTTTATACTCTGGGGTAAAATGTGACTTCCATGGTTTTTCCTCTAGGGTACAGTTATTAATATAACACATTGATCAATAAGTCCCAGGACTAACCAACAGATGGCGCCTCTAATAACAAATCCATACCATTCTCAGTTAGTACCAACCATTAGAAGTTACGTGTCATACTTTCATGACATTCCGACATTCTGTCATTGAGTTACAGTGGTTTTAGTGACGCTACTTTTGCTATTTTCAAAACAATGGAAAAAACCGAATTTCATGTGTTGATAAAACATTGCTTTTTAATGAGAAAAAATACCGTTCAAACTCAGCGATGGCTTGAAAAGTGTTATCCGAAAAACCATCAATAGCGAATATTGCATAGCGTTATTGGAGCGTTTGAAGGCAGAAATTGCAAAAAAACAGCCCCATATGAAGAAGAAAAAAGTTCTCTTTCATCAGGACAATGCACCGTGTCATAAGTCAATGGTAACGATGGCCAAATCACATGAGTTGAACTTCGAATTGCTTCCGCACCCACCGTATTCACCAGATTTGGCCCCCAGCGACTATTGGCTGTTCGCAGACCTCAAAAAGATGCTCCAGGGAGAGATTTGGCTCCAATAAAGAAGTGATTGCCGAAACTAACGCCTATTTTGAAACCAAAGATAAATCGTTCTACACGGCTGGCATAGAAAAGCGTTGGAATTAATGTATCGCTCTTGAAGGAGACTATATTGATGAATAAAGAAGAATTTTGGCAAACAAATTTAGTTTTAGTAGTTAGTCCCGGGACTTATTGATCGATGTGTTAAAAGCCCCACAAGTGTATATAGGAAAACTTGACTTAATGCGAATTTGATTTCTGCAAAAATCAATTAACGCGTTTAAGTATAATAATACTATTTCCCCCTTTAAGCTGCTGATTAATCATTTAACGTTGTTATCATTTGCCCTCATCTCCTGCATCTGCATGGTGAGAGTATCTGTCTTAGCACCCACTTACATACTCACTAGCAGTTGCCTCCAATCAATCAACGTATATTCTAACGGTCCATTTGTCCAAGTGGTTTCATTGAATTGTATTAGAGCTTCTGTCACCTTGCATTACAATTGCATATTATATCAAATCTCTATTATGGATAAACAAAAGAATAATAAAGAAAACAGCAGTAATAAAAAGAGAAAAAAAAGTAATTATGTTAGAAGAAAAGCTAGAAGTTATTAAAAGACACGAAAATGATAGTAGTAATGCGAAGATCGTACAAAAACTTGGATATAGCAAATCTACAGTTCAGACTGTCTTAAGAAAATGGAAAGAATAAAAAGAAAAAGTAGTTTCTGCTTCTTTAAGTACGCAAATCACACATTCAATTATTTATTAATAATTTTTTAACAGAAAAACTATGTGTTATATGTATGTAAAAAAATGTAGATGGCCTACCTCTTCACAAGAGTAAGGCTTCTCCCCTGTGTGGCAGCGCAGGTGCTTGATGAGGGCCGGCTTAGACTTGAAGGAGTTAGGGCACTGGTCACATGAGAAGGGAGTCTCTCCTGAAATAAATTTTAAAACCCAATAATTAAATAAAAATGTATATGTCAGGCAAATATGTTTTTATATTAGCAAAATAATTGGTAATAGTAAATTTTAAAGTTAATAACAATGAATAAATACTAAAAAAGTTACAATTTTTAAATTAAATTTGATACAAAATATTTATTAGTAAATTACAGAAAAAAATATGTCAAAATAATTTGATTTTGAATGAAATAAAATGAGAATATTAGGGACAATTTGAGGGTACTCGAGGAGTCTGATGTCTTGCACTGAAGAGGGCTTGGTTCATGGATAACCTAATGCTGTCCTGGTGCCAGAGTTCAATGACAAAATTATTAAGTTCCTTTGACATAAAGGACAATTTTACTGTAAATTACAAGTTTTTTTAAATAATTAAGATGTATGTTCTGTATGTATTTACAAGTACAACAATGGAACTGTATGTTCCATTGTTGTACTTGTAAATATATATTAATAAATGCAAAATGAAAACTATTGGGCAAAAATAAGATTTAAATTTCTGAAAAAAAAGCTATAATTTAAATAAAGCGTTTTCAGGGTCTGAAACGTATGGGGAAATACAAATCATGAAGGTTCTACAAATTCAAGGGTTTGGAAGTTTTTATATAAAGAAATGCAAGTGAGACTATATTACCCGTGTGCGATCTCAGATGTACAGTGAGCAGGGACTTCCCCTTGAAGAGCTTCTCGCAGTACTCGCACTTGTAGTTTTTCTTGCCATTCTCGCCTAGGTGCATACGCAGGTGCACCAAGAGATTGTCCTTGCGGGAAAATTCACTGCCGCACGCCTGGAGCCAACAACATTATCTTATAATTCAATATTATTATCACGGCAAGTCAGTACACAGGGCAATCAATACTGATATATGGGTATGATTATGATACTTATCAAAAGGTTACAACCAAGAATACAATCAGCAGAAATAATATACATCTGTGGAAGTTGGATAAGGTTATTTTGGCCACGTCTGCTGGCTCAAAATTTGCGTCAATATTAAAATCTAGCAGTCATGGTTTATTTAATCGAGTTTTTCCTGTCAAGTAAGATGAACCTTTTACAAAGCATACTTAATAGTTTCAAGCCTCTCGAATTGATCCAGCATCCGTACTTTGTAAATTTCTTTTACTTTGTAAATTTCTTATCCAATTAATGTGTAAATTCCTTATTTAAATTATCTATTTCATTTATATATATTTTTAATTTTGTTAAACATTAAAAATAACTTCTTAACCCATACTACTTGTAAATTTTGATACACCTCTAATAAAATATTTCAAAATACAGAGTAAACTACTAAAGAGGACCCTAATATCAAGACTTTTCATAGTGTTATACCACATGGTCTGGCTTATGCTGACATTTCGAAAATATTGCAGTTTTCATAATCATGGCATATTTATAGTCAACTTTGCCATAAGTAGCTTTGACTTGCGGCAACATTTCAAAGTCACCTACGCTGAAGTTGAATACAAACAAGCCTTGAAGATGAAAAATGCAATGTTTTCAAAATGTCAGCATCATTAGCATAGGCATCATTGTCGGCAACATTTTAGTACCTACTTTGATGTATGGGAGTGAAATGTAGAAGTGGAAAAAAACTGAAAGGAGCCAAATAAATGTTGTAGAAATGCGTCCACTGAGAAATGTGTGGACTTAAAAGAATACATAGGGCGACAATGTATGACAGAATACGGAATGAAGAAATTAGGGATGAATGTGAACTTAACTAATGTGTTGATTCAGATGAAGAACACTCTCTAGATGGTTTGAGCATGTAGAACGAATGAATACAGAAAAACCAACAAAACAAATATATAGTACATTAAGGCATGGTACAGAAAGACCAATGAAAGTATGATTGGATCAAATGAATGATATTACGAAAGAAAATGTAAAAAGTCAGAGAAATCATAGGCAACGTATGATACGGTGCATGGATCTAGAAGAGGCAAAGAATGTGTTTCAAAATAGGAAAGTCTGGTGGTGCTCTGTCCTCTCTAGCCTAACCTACCTTCACAGAAAAATGACATGATGTTATGTATGTATTTGTAGCACGTACTGTGTTCCCAACAAAATGCTCAACATTTACAGCAATTTTTTTGGATTACCTGACACGTGTGTAATGTTTGCTTTTTACCCCCGCATCCAAACTGCTTCATGTGCCTATCCAGGTTGTATCTTCTGGTGAATTTCTTGTGACAGCTTTTGCAATCGTAACATTTTTCCTCGTTATGTTTTTTCAAGTGTTCAATCATGGTCGGTTCATCTACACAAATAACTTTGCATTGCTTACAATTGATGGCATCATCATTCTTTGAATGGTATTTAGTATTGTGAAGATCAAAAGAACTTTGTATTTTGAAACTTTTATTGCACACATAGCATTTGAATAAACCAGCCTAAAAATAAATAAAAACATATGATATTAACTATTAAACAATGGGAAAAATTTTAAATCAAAGTATTAAATGCGATTTTTACATATTCTTCAACATATGCGCATCGGCGATGGTAACACATTGATGATTGTGGCCAGAATAAAATATTTTCTTCAATTTACTTATATGAAGATGCGAACTCTGCAATTTATCCTCACTCTCCACCAACACTGCCATATCATCTGCATACAGCAATCCACATATGTTGCTGTTTAATGTTGTACGCCACCAATTGACCTTTGTAGTTCCTTCACACTTGAATCTATATAAATATTGAACAACCAAGGTGATATAACGCATCCTTGCTTTACCCCTTTCGAAATATCAAACTATTCAGTCAAGGTATGGAGTTTCTTACCTTTATATAACAGAACAATCAATGCACTCTTCCAGTCTTTCGGCGTGTAGTCAGATTCCCATTTGTTGGATACTGTCTCAGTTACTCAATCATTCGTCCACCCCCATACATTATTAGTTCTGTGTTCACTTCATCGCAACTGAACGCTTTCACTTTTTTCATGTCTTTTACAGCCATTCATACTTCTTGTAGACTGATCTCATTCTGTTTTTCCAAATGTTTATCATTTTTAGTAATACCAGACCCACCGTTGTTTTTACTATCATCACTTTCATGCAGTTCGTCAAAATATTCCTTTCATCTCGAACGAATCCTTCCCTTTTCTGACAAAACCCTTCCATTCTTATATTTGATTTCACTCACCCCTCCAATAGCATTTTTCCCTCGTATTTTACTTACTACCTTCCAAAATATTTTCATATTTTCCCCCGCGTCCATACTCAAATGTTCTTCCTTCTTCATCTCTAAGTTTTTTTTCTTTTCCTCAACCAGTCGTTTTGTTTTTACCTTTCATTCTTTGAACTCTCTTTCTTTCCATTGCTTCGTCAATGTTTCCCTTTCTTGCTTTGAAAAATATTTCACATGCTCTATTTTTCCCTTTCATGCAGTCTTTAACCATTCCCTTCCTGTGCTAAAAAAATCTGCCCATTCCGGTGATGTGTATTCAATACACATGTAAAAATGAGTGATTTAAAATCAGAAAAATAAGAATATTCATAGCCAATCGCTTAAATTAATTAAATTTGAAGTCAAAAGTGATAATAATTAAAATTTAATTGCTAAATGCTAAAAAAAAACATCAGACGACGTTCACAAAATGGGCAAAGCAACCATCTCGAATGAAAGCCCGCTGGCTACTGAGCGAGAGAAGCGAGCCAACTGAGATTCTATTTCTTGCGTTCCCATATACCGAAGTAGAGTGAGAGTGAGACTTGAATAGCGTTGCTTCCTCACCCATAGCGGTTTTAAGAATGAATATACCTACGTCACACACTGGCACACTTTTGATTGTATTGGCGAATTTATTCCCGATTTTCACAAAATATCTCTGATGTGGCTAATTATTATTAATATTATTTTTTCATTCAATGCGTAAATGTATTACGGAGGAATACCTAAAATCTGAACCCAGTATTTTTTCTATTTAGAGATATTCAAGTTTTTAGAAGCAATGTGTACTAGTTACACATCACAGGACAGGAAGGGTTAACTTCCATGACCCAACATGAACCCTCTATTTTACATCCAACTTCGCCGTGCCACAATCATCTTTGACTGTGTCCACCAGTACATTTCTCATAATCATCCGTTCTTCTTTAATATTTAATGCATCACTTACCATCCCCTTTTTTTCAAATTCTTTCTAAATTCCACAATCTTCTTGTTCTTGCAGTTTCTCACAGCTTTCTTTGCGTATACCAGATCGCTACCCATGGAGAATATTTATTCTGCTCACCACTAAATAAAGGTCTGAGCCAGCTGCTCTTCTACACACTTTGTATCGAGAATACTCTTTTGCAGTGAAGAATCCACGCACACATAGTCGATTAACGATCTTTCATTTCCCACATATACAAATGATTCCTTTTGTAGTTCAAAATTGTATTTGACACCAAAAGATCATAATCTTAACATACTTCTAACATTCTATCTCCATTATAATTTATTCATCAATCACCAAACTTGCCTAACACCAATTCAAAACCATCCCTTTTGACGCCAACCCATGCATTCAAATCACCTACCTTTATAATCTTGTCATTCTTCTTCCTTTCTCTAAAAATTATTTTATTTAAAAAATTGAATCCAAAAACTTTAATTCTAAAAATCCTCTTTTCTAAATTTATCTAATCAATGAAATATATACCTTATGAGCTGTACTCTTATCTTCTCCGCAACACTGACATATATTTGGATCATCGATAATTTCACTGGCTTCTATGTTCTCATCATTATCATCTTCAAATTCATACGGATTGTCTTCTGACAAGTTAGCAATATTATTCAGCAATTCTTCCTCTTCAGTTTCATCGCTGTTTCTGCTGGATGTAGAAATGTTATTAGAGTCAGAGAGCAAATTCAAATTCTTGGAGTTCAAATCGTTGTGATTCTCTAGCAGTGTTATATTTTTCTTTGGACTTGACAATATGAGGTCTTTTTTTGGTATAGTCAATCCAATATCATTGGAAGAATCATTGCAAAATTTTAAATGTCGCTTAAGACCTACGGTTGTGGTATATTTTTTATTGCATTTATTACACATGTATTGAATGATAGATGTTTTAACATCAGCTATTTGTTCTGCGGGTCCACCATTTTCTGGAGTTTTTATGATGATTAACATATCATCTTTCGTCGAGTCGATAGCAACTCTTTTTGATCTTCTAGGCCGGTTCATGTTTATTTGTTAATTTGATCACACACTTGAAGACAAATCCTAAAAATAAATTTTTTATTAATATAATACTCATATTTCAAGATGTACCCATATAGTAAGCCTAATTTCCCTTTCATAAACTAACAGTGGCATTATTATTGAACGAAAGTATCTTTTTATGCAAGTTGTAATTTTTTATCTCATACAATTCCAATAATAGTCTGTATTATTTTTCTCAAATATTGTTTTCAAATACTTAGTTAAAGATACGGTCATGGATACCAATAAAAATTATTACGAAACAAAGGCTGATTTATTAGAAAAAAATATTAAAAAGCAATAAATCCACCAGACGGTTGATGAATTCTGTTATCTGGGCAGTATGTTTATGTATGATCGGCGAGTTGCAGGGGACATTGAAAGAAGGGAAGGGACAGGGAATAAGATAAATTCCCTGTCCCTACCCTTTTTGAAGTGGATTAGCCTAGAAGCTGAATTAAGTTAGGAATAATTGCATCTCCTTAATATATCTCTTAGAGGTATATAGTGTCAAAAGGATCAAGACATGGGATACCCTTTAAACCTTATATACTAATGTAATATTATTCTTGACAAAATTATCAGAATGTCATAAGGCAACTGTCAGTATTTTTCAATTATTTTTCGAGAAAAAAATTAATTTTGTTTGAATCCATTTATACTTTGAACACTAATAAGGAACATAAAAATACACAAATTCTTTAAATAACTTTTCAATAATTGAACATTCTTCTATCATCATTAGTCATTCCGGAATAGGTGTGATAGAGGTAAAAGCACCTGTTGCTCTCAAAACGGCGAGAAATCAGTTCCATTTTATACCAAAAATATTATTAAAAAGACTAACCCAACAAACAATTATAGTACTGAAGTTTTCAATAATAAAAAGCGTAAATATCGAATAAAACAAGAGATACAAATTATTTCGTAAGTTCATCATCGGAGTATCCATTACAAAGCACTTTGTAACTTAATTATTGTCTATACTTTAATTTTTAATTATTGAGTAAATGTACATCACGTTTTTCAAATTATCAATGTCAACAATCAAAACAAACATGAAAACCATATATACCTCACGTTTCAACTCCTAAAATTGCACCTAAAATTCCCATTAGTGAAAACTGATCAACTAATCTTCAGGCGCAAACTAAGGCAATCTTGGAAGAAATTTGTTGTTCGTAATTCCTCTAAATAAAACTTGATTTTTTTAGAATAAAAAAACTACATTGCTCTTTTAGAAGCTACCTCGTTCTTTTGATTTAAGAGACTAACGCGAACACCATTTAAGAATAGTTTATTTGCTTAGAAAAATAAAATAAATGTTTCTTTATTTTTTTCTTTTGAAAAAGTCAAAGAAAATCATTTTTCAAATATATTAAAAACACATTTTTTCTCTTATGATTATCTGGGGTCTACATTTTCATATTAACAGATTGTAATGTTATTTTATTAATGCAGCTCTCAAATAATGTTGTGTCATTGAATCATTAAGAAATAAAAAAATGTGTATTTAAAGATCGGGGAAAAAATCATTTACATTAGTATTTATCATTTACATTATAATTGATTTGTTTTATTCTAAACTTTACAAAAAAAAATTAAAAACTGAAATAAGAAAGTATGGATCATATGGTATTATTTATGTAAAAAAAGCAATGGTGATACTTGTGAACTAGAACACTTTAATCCCTGTTGAGCGATAACTCCCATCTCTAGAATCATATGAAGTTAAAGATGGTAACAGCAGTAGCGGCCATTTGCACCGCGTCGTGCATTTTTATTAAATTTATATTTTTACATAACATTTAATTCAAAACTATTCTGTAAAGAGAGATTTATATTTTAAAATGGTATATATTTATAGCTATAAATATAACAAAAAACTAATACATTTATCAATTTCGATTTAGGTAGGTACGGAATGAATAGTGATGCTCAAATATGTGATATTTTCTTTAAATTAGATTTAAAAATGTTCATCACGATAATAATATCATGTATCATTTTTAATCTTCTTTGGTAGCAAATATATTAAACAAGAATGTTTAATCGTAATGGATCGTTATGGCAAATATATATATGAACATATTTTGTTTATGACATTTGTTATATCTATCTTAGCTTTTTAATCGACGAGATATGTATCAAATTCAAAACTAAACTATGCTCATAGTGTAGCGAAATACGTATTTTTTAATTTGCTTTTTAGATATGCATTTATACTTTTGTTATTATGAATACTGAAAATTAACGAGGAAGATTCTATGTGCATTTTACAAAAATTAAATAAGCTATATTTAATATTCTATTGGAGACAGTGAGTTATGTCATAAAATGGAAATCGTTACTTAAAAAAATAATAATAACTACACAGATCGATTTCTGAAGATCTTTTATAATTCTCATACACAAAACTAAAAAAAGTTATCATAGATAAGACCACTTACGTATTATACGAATACACAATAAAAATAAGTTATTGAGTTACATTATTAAGTAATTGACTTATGGCACATGTAAAAGTTAAGTATTTTTTAGAGTTCGAATGTTTTATTCAAATAAATTAATTTCAGACCAAAACAAATCCTAAAATTGAACTATCTGTATTTTGATTTGTGTTTTTTAAACTTAACATGCACTTAACTAATGTAGCTAATGGTCAATTAGTTAATTAATTTTCATGAAACAAAATTCATGAAATGTTTTTTAATAAGTAATTCAACTACGCGAAGAGTACTTAAAATTCGAAAGAACTAAAGAAGAATTTAAAATAGTGGCACAACTAAAGAATCAAATGTTTAATGTTTGAAAAATAAAAAAAATAGATGCGCTTGAAAAATTATTTGGAAGATGGTAATAATGATAAAAACCGTACAAAAAGTTCTACCTTTAGAAAAATGCAGCTTATATTAATTTTAAAAGTTTTTATGTTTGAAACGTATTAGAAAAAATTGCTAAAAACATATGTTTTTATTATTTTTTTTCTATTATTATCAATCTTAATGAAGTAGAAATGTAAAATCTGTATATTTTTACTAGCAACATTCAATATCTGCAACTGACGTTTGGTGAAGTGGCAGGATGCCCATCTGTGGAACCTTTTCATTAAATCTTCAAGGATCCTTTTTTTAGTGTTGGGTTATTTTTTATTTTATAGTGGCATCGTCTGTGTCTCTTCACAAGATGATATCGTTGAAGCAGGAATAAGTCATTTGGTGTGATAGGATTTTGTTGTCGTGGGGAGGTTGTTTTTCCCGCGGAGAAGGCTCGCCACCATTTCTAAGAAAGAAGTAAACGAGAGAAAATTATTAAAATTATTCCCTAACGAGAGAAAATTACGACTCTGGCAATAAAGATGATATTTCTATGCCATAAATTGTTATTAACATAAAAAGAAAAGCAACTGACGTCTATTTTCGCGCCAAGAAACGTTAAAAAACTTCCTCGAGACAAAGCCACTGTGTGACATTTTGTTTCGATCTTATAAAATATACATTTTAAGTTATATATTTTTTCTTTTGTGTACATTTTTGTATTAACTTAAAATGGAAGGTTTCGATGATCCTGGAGTATTCTTTTCCGATAACTTTGGTGCGGAAGAGGAGAATCCGTCCACTGTTAATTTCCAAGGAGTCAAGAAAAAGTTTAAAGACTTTATCCGCCAGTTCCACGAGGGAAATTTTAACTACAAATACAGGTACTCAATAACGTTATCAAACACTTTGCAGTTTGCGCAAAACAGATTTGTGGCACAATTGAGTGGCACTAAGTTATACTAGGTGGGCACTAAGCAAATTAAACGAACCGGACAGTATCAAAATGTGCAATTATTATAGTCTATAATAGTATTTTGGTGTCAACTTTGATGTATGGGAGTGAATTGATTAGGGATGAAGGTGATCTTAAGGCTGATGTGTCGAGTAATATGAAGAAGAACACGCTAAGATTGTTTTTAGAATGTGTAGCAAAAAAAAAAACAAATATACTGTGCAAATTTGAGTGGAAGGCGTATGAGAGGAAAACCAAGCAAAGTATGTTTGGATCAAGTGAATGATATTTTGAAAGCAGTAAACATAGAAGGTGTATGGATGTGGAGGAAGCTAAGGATGTGTGGTGATAGGAAAGTCTCGCACTTTGTCCCTTCTACCAACCCCAATAGAGAAATGGCGTGAAGGTATGTATATATGAATTGAATTAGTAATATATGGTAATTGCTCAAGCCTTTAATATAATTATATGACACTGACTTTTTCTCAAATAACTCGATGACTGTCTTCTAATCTGGGAATTGCGTGTTCAATTTTTTTTTGCCACTAGTCAGTTAGCCTGCCAGGTCATATTGTATACAATGAGAATTACAATAATACAAAACTTAATATTATTAATCTACTCTTGTTTACCCTTTATCGAGAATGCCCACCGTATTGGGTCCGTTGATTTGTCAATCAACATTTGAAGTGCGTAGGGATGAAACTAAATTCCCATTCATTTCTATGGTTCTGCCCAACAGATTCAAATTGGTGATCTCTGAACATGTTGAAAATCGTGGCCGGTAAGCAACATTTCTCAATAATCAAGCCTTCAGATTTTTAGAACCAATGGTGTGGACACATTCATTCTCGTACATGTTGAATCACAACCGAGAGGCAGTAACTTTTTATTCTTCGTTATCAGATGAACTTTTGGTTTTTTGATAATTGGAAATCACATGAAACACAAGCGTCTTACCAATCAAATTTTTAATCTCAAATTTCTTTTTCTTATTTTATAAATGCTTATTTCAGTGTTTGTATTTTTTACCATTTAGAGATGCTTTGAAGCGCCAGTATAATCTTGGTCAGTTTTGGTTGGAGATCAACATTGAGGACCTCTCCAGTTTTGATGAGATGTTGGCTGAAAAGCTATACAAGCAGCCAGCGGAGCATTTACCCATATTGGAAGATGCAGCAAAAGAAGTTAGTAAATTACAGTTCCGTTATGATTCCTACCCAAAGTACAATATTTATTATGAGATTTAAATTTTTATTATATATATTTTTTAAAAATTTTTTATCCACTTTGCACGGATTTCTCCTGTTACACAAAGAGGGTTTGCTTCTAGCGTTAGCTTATTCGTTAGGAATAATATCAGCCAGGATTCTTCTCATACTGCTAGACGGTATCGAGAATATATCAACCGTGTCATTCAGTTGGTTCAATATCTCTATACCACTCGTGACTGAGTGTTTAGCCATGATATTTGTCCTGTAAGTTGGTATGTAAAACAGAGGGTGATTCCTTGCACGGATATATTTATTGGGTACATATAAACTTAGTGCTTCTAGAATCGCGGGACAGTTAAAGGAACCTTGGAAAACCTTTATTAGGAATATCGCGAATATGGAAAACCTTTATATAATCTATAATGTTCGCAAAACATGATGTTATTTGGAATCTGGATTAATAACAGTCTGAGTTAAAATAATGTGTTTACATTACGTAAATTTTAAAGTATTTTTTACTTATAATTGATTTACAGATTATATGAAAAGAAAATCATTCGACTTCATATATATAATATACTTTTGTGAAATCTCATTGCTTAGTCATACGAACCCACCGTGGTAAATCCTTATAATGGTAGCTTTATATAATGTGTAATAGTTTCCTTGATTGATAAGACTTTTTAGTAATTCAAAGTTTTTTTAATTATGTGTATATTTTTTTAACTAGGTTGCTGATGAAATCACTTCTCCGAGGCCAGAAGGTGAAGAGAAAGTGGAGGATATTCAGATACTGCTTTCCTCGGATGCAAATCCTGCTTCACTTCGAGACATGAAGGTATAATAAGTTGATTAATCAATGTAGAACTCTTCCATTATTGGGAAAATTTCAGCATTACTAAGAACCAAGTACAATTTTGTTGTATTATAGTATCTCTCAAAAGGTGTAATTTTAAGAAGTATTTTAAAAGTTTCTATGTTCCCAGCCATCCGACACTCCAGAGCAAGTCAATTCTATACAATATAGCCAGCCACTTGCTAAAGTAAGGTCAAGAGAACATGAACTGGTTTACTCTATATGCTATAAAAGAAAGTATGTAGTCTCACATGATTTTAAAATTCCTCACCTTTTAGAAGGCACATTTCAAATGCACAATTCCGTCATGTAAGCGGTGCCAGACCAATTAAGGCTTTATGTATATAATTTGCTATATTATAATTAATTTATTTAAAATATTAAGTCATATAACAATACACCTTGCTCTACGGAAGAGACACGTTGTTGAAAAGTTGTTTGTAAATTGAAATTCCGTATATTGAATAAAAAAAATTCTATACATTATATTTTAAACGTGCATGTGTTCCATGAAGGAAAAAATAAATTATTTTGAAAAAGTCTAGTACATTCTGCAATATAAAGAACAAATTAAAAAAGTTACAGCATTTATAAATAAAGGATTAGAAGATTCTTTTCGAAATGTAAAAAAGTATAGATTTATTTCGTCAGTGTTACTTCTCGAGAAATCTTTGTTTTATTTCTTTCCATTTCGCGCACATTCTCATTTGAATTTCAATTTTAAAATATTCTTTGTAGATTTTTTTCTATCAAGTGAATTGGTTGAGTGTTCTTTGAATTATTTTATAGCAAAATTCTGTTAAAATAAGGTCCATAAAGCGAGGTATGGGCGTATATTATTTTATAGAAAAATATTTTATCATTTCTAATAGTGAAAAGGGTAATCAAAACTTTTAATCCATACTCAGATAGTTCATTTAATTCTGTTACAAGACAAACGACTTAATGTTAACATTATTGAAATAAACACATCTGATACTGATAAAGATTAAGAGGAAATTGAAAATTATATTAAAGAAAAATTATAGTATATTGCCATGGGAGGAACACTTTCTTTAAATTACCCCCAAGGCGGCTGTATTTTAGAAAATTACCACAAGACATTATACAAAACACAGTTAGAAAACAGGTTGAATTCCTATTTGTAAATATTAAAAAAACGATCTTAAAAACATAAAAGTGTTGTCATTTCAGTCAGAAACAGTTTCCAGACTGGTGAAAATCCCGGGAATCATTGTATCTGCGTCAGGCATCAAAGCCAAAGCCACCAAGATCTCCATCCAGTGCCGTTCCTGCAAGAATGTCATTCCTAATCTGCCCGTTAAACCTGGACTTGAGGGATATGCCATGCCCAGGAAATGCAATACGTAAGTCTATTAAATTTGTATGATTTTGAACTATTATAAGATATAATTAATGATCTTTTTTTCCAAAATGTGGATTCTGGTTTGCTGGCCAATTGAGATTATTAATCTTGAGAAAGTTTGAACATGAGAGAAAATGAGTTGTAAACAAATATATCAAATAAATTATCTATTAAAATAAATTAAACAGTACTTTGAATAATACACTCTTAAGTACACTCAAAATAGTTGCTTTAACCCTCCGATCAGTGACAGGTCCCGGTGGTGTTAAAAAGGTGACAAGGTCCCTAGGGACCTTCAAAAAATTGTGGTATGCAGGTGTGTCTTGATGGTTTTGGATGTTAGTTTATGGTTGTATAAAGTACCTAAATGTATATAGAGGGATAAAATATAAATATAAAGGCAAAAAAGAAGATTTTTTTTGGTAATTCAGGTTTTATTTGACAAGTAAAAAATAAAAGATGTAATGTATTATTGTGCTGCTTATTCTCATGGTCAGCTAATGCAAGAATGCAGGGCAGGTATTGCACCGATGCAATAATGCTGAATGCTCGACACAAACTGCTTTATTGCAGGTATTAATATGATCTGGTTTTACGCTGGCGCGTGGCATCCGCACGACATAACTGGCATGATGACCGATTAGAATGGGGTGCAAATTAAGGTGCAAATGAAGCTCCTGGTGTTGGTCTTGCTATTACTTGAAAAGATAAAAAAATACAAATGATATTATTATTTCTGTTTTTGTGCATTTCAATATTTAATTTCAACCTTACCTTTACATCAAATGCTTCCATAGCAGTTCGAATTTTGGGATAGCACGTTACGCGTGTATTGGTGGTTTGTTCTTCAATATTTGGAGTTGCTAATTGTTTCGTCAACAATTGCAAAAACGAACGTCACTTGTTTGTTTTTTCACCATTTCGCAGAGATTCTAAATCTTGAATGCCTTTGAAAAGCTGTATTAAGAATTGATTTTCTGTAGGACTCAAATACTATAGTTTTGATACTATTATTTTATTTGAAATTTTTATTGATATTTTTCTATTACAGAGAACAAGCTGGTCGTCCAAAATGCCCATTAGATCCATATTTCATAATTCCTGACAAATGTCATTGTGTAGATTACCAAGTAAGTGAAAAAATAAATTTAAGTACATTTGTTAGTTCTTAACTCTTTCAATGCTGATACAAAATACATGACAACCGACCGGTGCGCAGTATATTTGAATAAAAATTAGTTTCAATCCGTGAAATATTCACAGAAGTAAAACAAATTCTACATTTATGAAAATATATATTCATAAATGTAAAATTTGTTTACATATATTATTTATACATCGTCCCCTTTTACACGGGTTCAAAAATTGTTAGCGAGGTATTTAAAATTCATTCAGTATAGCTTTGATCTGTTCCACATATCAGAGCGAAGGCCATGCTGTAAAGGTGGGTATACACATGTAAAAAATATTCTTAAAAATATTTTTTTGTTATTTTTCAAATGTGTTTATTTTCATGTTATTTTGTCCATTGGGAATTCGGCGCAAAATGAGATACCCACACTTTTTTTTTTTTTATCAAATGTACTTGAGTGACTTTTTGGTGTGATAAGAGTGATGTTGCTATTTTGACGTATGCCGTAATGGTATTGAATGGAGGTTTTTATGATATTTTTAGAACAAAAAAATATACATATCAAGTCAGGTTTATACAATAATAAAGTAAAAAATAATTCAATATTTGTGGTAAAGTTGGAAGCAAGGCTCCTCCTAGCAACAAACAAAGACCAGGTTGAGTGGGGCAATCTGGACAAAATAATAACGAAGCATTTCTTTTCTTAGCTGTATCCCAGCATTGCTTACATCTGCGACTTTCGGTTTTATTGTCAGTGTCTTTTTCACAAAACTTCGGCAGATGTTTCTTGGTTTTTGATTGTACTGTTTGTCTCGGAATAATGATGAAATCATACGACATTTACTGTGAATTGTCTGCATTTTATAAATGCCAAGAATTCAATAATATCTGGAACAGATGATGGCCAACTTTTTGTACCAACTTAATGTTTTTCTTTTGCACGGGTAGTAAGCTAACATCTGGCCATAATAGTTTATACCGCCCGTGTGATTGTTGTAATTTATTACCATATTTGGTTTGGTAACCACTTTACCACGTCTGTTTTTAGTATCAGACAGCTCCCCATCAAATTCAGAAGAAATCATAAAGACTTTTCGGCGGTCTTTCCATTTGGTAACACATATACCATTTTCTGTGAACTGATTCACACTTTCTCCTTTCATTAGTTGTTTTATATATAACATCGATCGGTTTTTCTTTTCTATTTGCTCGTAGTGTCCTGTGGCATACGCATTTTGGTTCAACATTTTTTTTTTGTAAGAGGAACACTATTATAGAAATTATCCATTTAAACTGAATATCCGGCTCCCGTCTTCCCCTCTAGCAATTTGTGAATGACTTTATTAGTGTGGCCTTTGCCACTTAACTCTTCATCTGATGATCCACCATATACTCGTACAATTAGTTTTACGTGTCAAGTTTTATACCATATTTGAACTTTTTGCCTTTTATATATTGGCGAAAAATTAATCGGCCTCTTCAAAGAACCAACGATTTATCTATCGATAGTAGTCTGTGTGGATTATAAATTACCTCCATTCTTTCATTGAAAAATCAATCATAGTCCTGATTTTTGCCAAGCTCGATAGATCTTCCTCATTAATGTTGAAATGTAGTGCCCGTAAGATAAGTAAAAATCTCTTGACATGAATTACGAAAATGCCGGTAAATTGAATAGGTAGTCCGTCTTCCAGTAGTCACTCAACCGGTTCAAACGTATTGTTCCGGCGTGTAGTAGTAAACCCAACCACACCCTCATTTCGTCTTTAGTGACATTTTTCCATCGCGTGATTCTGCTTGTATCACCTTCTGATTTCGGCAATACTTCAACAGCATACACATTGGTTTGGGTTGTCACAAGGTTGTATAAATCTTCATTGAAAATCAAATCAAAATAATCTATTGGTTCTTTACTTGACATCTCAATTTTCAGCCTGGGTATTTTTGAAAATGGTATAGAGGCTGGTTGTTTTTTTTTTATATTCGACCATTGCGTAGAGCTAACGTCTGGTGTTCTAGACGTTTGTGAAACAGTTTGAATTTGAATATTGTTATCATTTTCAATATCTGACTCAAATTCAGAATCGTCCTCGATGATCGTGAATTCCTCATCACTAACGTCACTAAATGAATCATCCATATCATCCTCAATCCTTTGTCTTTTAGAGCGCGATGGGCGATTCATTTTTCAAGGTAAATGTAATTTTTTTCGTAAAATCAAAAAGAAACTTATATGATACTAAATATCACTATGTACACAAATTGCTATAATATATTTTTCAAAAGGCACTTCTTTTTGCTCACAATTCACTATGTCACTCATTCAAAATTGAAAATAACTAGAAAACATAAACAAAATATATCTACAATAAATATCCCTTGCAGTGACCTTTTCACAAAACAGCGCTAGAGAAATAGTCCAATTATTATTATTATCAAGTCTCACAATGAAAACAAACGGAATAAAAACTAGAAAAAATATTATTTACAACTGCGGGTGTAAACTCATCTTTACAATGCGTTGCACACGCGAGAACGCCCGAATGCGGCGGCATCTTCCGAAGTAATGAACGAATATCTAGTATGCTGATATAATACACTAACAATATTTAGGCATGGACACGCCGCGCGTGTTCTGAGCATGAAGCAGATGTTCACATGGACACGCCAGGCGTGTTCTCAGCACTGGACGAGTTAATATAACAATAATATTTATACCATTGGATAATATTTTTATATTTTTTAGATAAATTAAAGGAAACTTCATATCTTGACGCTTCAGTTATATTGAAAAAATATCTGTATTTCAGAGGATTCTTTTTGGGCATTGAAAGGGAGTGATAATAACAGAATAAATGATATTTCAATGTTTGATATTGATATTTAAATATTTATAAAATATCTGATATTTCAATGTTTGATTGAGTAAAAGATAACTGTGGTTCGAGATGGATGTTAAAAGTAGAATCAAGAAAGGAATCTCAAGACGGTTTGGCTACATTGAGAGAATGAGTTGCAAATTAAACAAACACACATATGTTTGAAATAAATGCAGGAATGCAAGGAAGAGGTAGACCAAGGAAAGAGTGGAAGGAGATAGTTGGTTAGTAGAAATTTTAACTGAGGGAAATGTAAAAAATAGAGAAGCAGGTGGGCATGTGTAATGAGATGTGTGAATGTGGGTGGGTGCATGGATAGAAAGGCGTGGAGATCTGTCTGCCTAACCCAAAAGGGGCATGGCATCTATGTATGTAAATTAGAAGTGTGCAAGATATTTTTATGCATCAAATTAATTTACGATCATTTTTATCTTCTAGGTTTTAAAATTACAAGAACTCCCCGAAAGTATTCCCCAAGGAGAGGTTCCACGACATTTACAACTTTATTGTGAAAGGTAATATAATGTATTTTTTATATTGCTTAGCTAAACTCCCAAAAACCCGGACAATTTAAAAAATTCTCCTACTCCCAAAAACTCGGATATGAACTAGAGTATTTGTCATTTCCATCTTTGTAGCCCAGTGATATAATCAGGGCTGTGGAGTCGCTTAAAAAAAAACACGACTCCGACTCCGATTCCTATATTTACCAACAATACGACTCCGACTCCACAACTCCGACTCCACGACTCCGACTCCACAACTCCGACTCTACAACTCCGACTCAAAAAAGCTCAATTTTAGCAGGTTGTTTCCTACCTTTGCATATAGCCATTTTTTTCATGTTATAGGGATAAAAATAAAACAAGATCAAACTTTAATAATTATTTATTAGAATTTATTCTTAAAAACAACATTGCTTCTATTAAATCTGTATTCGTAGAGGCTCTCAAATCAGAATTGAGAATTTTAAGAGCGGAAAATAACCGCTCTACGGATACTTGGGTTGGGGGTAATGCTGTAACGATCAATGCTGAATCTTTTACGATTTCTAGATACCGCTGTATTGCCATTTCAACATTTAACTTATAAGTTCGGTCAATTTTTTCCATTATTTTCAATGCATCATAAAATTCAATTTTAAATTTTGAAATAGAGTCTCCTTCGTCTATATTGGGACTGTGATTTAAACGAGGACATTTTAGTTTATCTTGTTCATTGAGATATTTTTCAAAATCGTCTTCAGATTCAGCGGTGTCGGATGAAGATGATGATACTTCGTGTACGCTGCCTGCTGTCGTCTCTTTTTCTAGTCGAAGGCCTTTCATACGAACGGTTAATTCAAACAGAGCGTTTTTCGCTCTATTTATTTGTTCTTCCGTCAATATGGATCGAACCATGGGGTTAACATAGATCCCAGCCAACAGAATTTTCTTTCGACGTGAGAAAGAAGGAGACAAACACATTTTCGTAGACTTGATGCATTAAATGGATCTCGGTGATTCACCATACCAGCGCGACTTGCGCCTGCAAGTTTAATATTCGTGCACAATACACATTCATTATAATAATTTAAAAAAAAATGTATTTTAAATTTTAACGAAAAATTAGTCGGAGTCGCTCGTTTTTTACGACTCCTACTCCGACTCCGGCCCAAACACCGCGACTCCAACTCCGACTCCACAGCCCTGGATATAATACTATCTTTTTTATGCGCTTTAGGTGATCTTATTAATGAGTTATTTATTTCTTTATTTACGGTCGATTTCAACCATTAACAATCAAGAGCGCGAGTTAATACAGAGATACAAGATGTTATAAAAAAATACATAAATATCAAACACTAAAATGATTCATACAATTTCCTGTCAAAAAGAAATACATACCTACTACCACACACAACAGGTCAGACCCCAGAAGGTGCAGGCATGTATGCCGTGCAAGAAAAATAACTGAATAGACTTCATTGTATAATACCATACTTTCAATACGTATGAATCTCCATTGACATCTTCTTGTGTCAAGGCACTAAATTATTTCTGCCCAGAATTCTGCTGCCTGGGCAGCATTAGGCATTCCATGAATCAAGTCCTTTTCAGTACAAGACTCGGGGGTTCATGGATACTGCTGCAAATTTTGCATGAATGGCTCCTTCTCACAGATACAGAGTCAATCTATCATGTACTATTCTCCATTTTGCTATCTTGTTGTTGATTCTCCCAATTCCTGTACGGAGCCTGCTAAGAAATTTCTAGGTCCTCTGGTTTATAATGCTTCTACAAGCAAAATTCCAGAGGCATAGTGGTTTTAGTAAAACGACAATGTCTATGGGCTAACTAGTAAAACGCTGGTCTTCCACTTGGGGTTTCAGGTTCGATTGTCAATGGTATTTTAAAATAGAAAAATTAGGGGTTCAAGTCTCGTTAATGAGTTCAGCTGGTAGCAATACTCATTACTTTAGATGTGTGTGAGTGTTGTTCCCTCTCCAAGTGTGCTAGTATTTCCAACACTTAGGATTCTTAACCCAAAGGCTTGATTACTGGGGCTGAAGACAATTTCATCTGAATGAATCAATAAAACGTTTCTGAGACTGAAACGGGCTAACATCTTCAAAAATGCAAGAGGTGTGACTTCCAAAAAGTACCCTCTGGATTCCCAGGTAGATGAAACCAAACATTCTGATTACGCTAGGCTGATGAAGCGAGGAACAATACTATGAAGTTTCCTGGGTGATGAGAACTCAGGAGTATTTGAGCATTGACATGACTAAAGGAGGCCAGGATTTGACTTGGATTGGAGTGCAAAAGCTATTATTATAAATGTATTGCAGAATATAAACAGCTTTTGCACCATTTTCTAAATTTCTTATTTTTTTCGAACAGACACCATGTATTCACCTTTATTTAATTAGAGCAGTTTGTATGAATTTCTCTTGATTGATTCCTTATAACTAAGGGTCCATCTGCTCAGGATATTCCTACTTTGGGCCTCTTGAAGTGCTGTCATCACAGAAGACTCTGTTGCCTTCCTAATTTGTTCAGTCCACCCGGTTGGAAGTATATCTCCACACTGCCCATAAGCATGTATTTTTCCGCTCTGCATACTATATGGTCAAAGAATTTGAGTATTCATCACAGACATCTTGAACAGTCTATTTGAATTTATCTACTAGAAAATATGTTCCCTTGTTTTGTTTCAATTTTATAAATGAAATCTTAAATTATGTATTTTTCCACAGGTATTTATGTGAAAGAGCTGTTCCTGGTACCAGAGCCTGTGTGCTGGCTATCTACTCTATTAAAAAGGTCTCCAAAGTCAGCAAGGTACTGTCATTATTACCATTGAGTGTGTAACAAGGAATCTGAGCACATTTCTATTTTCAGATCTTTCTCTTGTCCTCCTCCACAATATTAGATGTACTCATATCAAAACATCCCTCATATGAAATGAGATGCATCATAGTTTGCCTCTTGCAACTCTCACAGATCTCTTCAGGTGGTTGGGGCAGAAGCCTCTATCATACTCATTTTTGTTACATAGTTGACTTCTCGCCACCCTCACAGATTTCTCCTTGAGGTGGTGTTGGCAGAAAAAACCCTCTATCTTTCTCATTTTTGTAACATAATTTGTTTCTCGCCACACCCATAAATCTCTCCTTCAGCTGATAGACTGAAACCTCTTTCTTTTTCATTTCTTTTTTTTACATAATGTGCCTCTCGCCACACATCTCTCCTACAGTAGTAATACAAGTTTATCTTATTTATCTTTCTTTTACGTAGTTTGCTTCTCGTCATACTCACAAGTCTCTCCTTTAGGTAGTAGAGACAGAAGTCTATCTTATTCCTTAATTTTCCTTCTTTTAAAATTTCATTAAGTTGGTCCTTTTCTCAATCGTGGTCTATCACGACTACCACTTATGTTTGCATAAATTTGTTTGGTCATTTATTGTTTACCCAATCAGTTTAATATGTCGAAACCACTTCAATGTAATCTTTTCACTCTGCTTAACACATCAGTGTTTGGCTCACATTCATCATGAATAATTATATTTCTTATTTTGTCATACATCGACACACTACATATATTATTTCTTAATGCATGCATTTTCGTCGTATTTTTTCGTAATGTACTATTTATTTATTAATTTACAATATTTAATGTAGTATTTTAGATAATTATAAATTAGTTTTTAGATCACATTTATCTTTTTTAATTAACTACTTTTATATAAAGTACTTAAGTAAAAAAGCACTTTTGTAAAATCATTCTACACATCAGCTTTTGCGCTTCATTTGCCTCGACTTTGGAACGATCCTGGCTCAACCAGGCATATGCTACACATCCTTTTTGATATTTAAGAGTAAACTAAAGAAGCATTGTTTACTTCCAAATATCCCTTTTTCTTAACTTCCATACAATTCTAATTCTAATCCCCATTTTCATTGCGATTTATTTATCTTTAATTTTAATTTTAGTTACTATTTTTTTAAATATTGTTTTGTTACACTTTTTCAAAGACACAGTCATGTATACCAATTATAATTATGAAACTAAAGTAGATTGATTGCTTTAAATCAATAAATCTGCCATATAAGTGTTAAATAAATATATAATTTTTTGTTATATACATTTAATGCTGAAATTGAATTATTTTTACAGAGAGAAGGGAAAGAAAAGGCAATTGTGGGAGTAAGGTCTGCTTATTTAAGAGTGGTTGGAATCAAAGTGGATGGAGAGGGGTTGGGGACAGTCACCAGTCAGCCCTTCTCAGCATCGGAAGAGGAACAGTTCCGCAGATTGGCTGCTTCGACAGATATACACGATCGGATTGCCACCTCTATTGCGCCTAGCATATTCGGAGCCCAGGATATTAAGAAAGCTATTGCGTGCCTTTTGTTTGGAGGTATATTTGAATATTTATTTTAAAAATAGATCATTACTTTAAGTAACTTTGCCGTTCGGTTGGAAACTTGATTTTTATTCACTCCACTTTTGTTGAGAAAGGTGTTAAACAAGCCTTAAATAAAATTAAGACCTAGTGATCCTCTTCAAAAATGTATGTATTGTATGATAATGACTTAGACTGTAAATTTTTTAAATAAATGTTTTGACTTTTTTCAAAACATATGTTATTTTCTTTTTTGTACAACCAAGTTATTTTTACATTCTTGATCTTCTGATATTTCACAGCCACCCCCCAGGGGGTCGTGACCCATAAATTGAGCAATAATGCTATAAACAATTAATTCCGCTTTTTACGAGCCGAGTCCAATTTTAATCTAGAATGACTATTATATTCAGGTTCACGAAAGCGACTTCCAGACGGTCTGACAAGGAGAGGAGACATCAATGTGCTACTACTAGGAGACCCCGGTACTGCCAAGTCTCAGCTGTTAAAGTTTGTGGAGAAGGTGTCGCCTATCGGGGTATATACCTCGGGAAAAGGATCCAGTGCTGCTGGTCTTACTGCTTCTGTTACCAGAGATCCTGCTACCGTAAGTAATTACAGCATTACTCTGCAACTAAGTAACCACAATTTGCAGTATTTCACAATTTATTACCAGTATTTCACAGTTATACCAAAACATTAGCTTGTACCAATATTTGGCGTAACCTAATGTTTTTTTACCAGCATTTTTTTTAATTTTCACTATATTGACAATTTGTTTCCTTCAAAATAAATTGATAATAATAGTTTTTGTTTTCTTTCATATTTCCACTTTGAAAAAGATGCGAATGAATCTGTAAAACAATATGCTTTTTTTTATTTAAGTACTTAGTAATTTTTGCCTCTTTGACTTAAATAGGCGTATGTACTTAAATAGGCGTAATATTTTTTTTATTACTCAAGAAATAGTTTTATTTTTGGCATCATCATGATTTTTTAAATAAATTATTCAGCTATATGTTATTTTATTTTTAGCATTTTTAATTTAATTAATTTAATCTACTTCTAAATTCCAGCGTAACTTTGTCATGGAAGGAGGAGCCATGGTCCTGGCTGATGGAGGGGTTGTCTGTATAGACGAGTTTGATAAGATGAGAGAGGATGACAGGGTTGCTATCCACGAAGCTATGGAACAACAAACCATATCTATTGCCAAGGTATTTATATTTCATTGATTCTTACATTATAGTTAACAATAAAATTCAAGCTCCTGTTAAATCTAAGGTGGTACTATTTTTTTACTTATTATCTTCTCTATTTGATATTTCTATGGAGTAAGATAAGTAAGTATATTGAATTAGTATAATAAATTTAAGGTGGTACTATTTTGTGACTTATTATGTTCTGTATTTGATATTTCTATGGAGTAAGATAAGTAAGTATATTGAATTAGTATAATAAATTTAAGGTGGTACTATTTTGTGACTTATTATGTTCTCTATTTAATATTTCTATGGAGTAAGATAAGTAAGTATATTGAATTAGTATAAAAAATAAAATTTAGACGAATAAACTGAGATAAGAGCTGTTGGAGGGCAGAAGAAAAGGTATGGGGAAAGCTTAAGAAATAAAAAACTTACTGCATGACATGCTCAAAAATATAAATGCTCAGCGGAACTGGGAGCAAACAGCAGTAGATTAAACCAAATGGGGTAAAACTGTTGATCAAGGACTTAATATAAAAAGAGATTCAGACAAGCTGCAAATACTGTAGCTCCTTGCCCTATATGCAACAGGATGTCTATCACAAATTGACTTACATAGTCATTACAAGTACCCTAATCCTCCACTTTGCATTGCGCCTTATATTATACTCATCACGTCAGTAATGGAAATGCAATAATTTTTTTTATAAATTCATTTCTTTTTTAAAGGCTGGCATCACAACAACCCTGAATTCCCGTTGCTCTGTGCTGGCAGCGGCCAATTCTGTCTTTGGTCGCTGGGATGACACTAAGGGCGAGGAGAATATCGACTTTATGCCTACCATCCTCTCTCGATTCGACATGATCTTCATCGTCAAGGATGAACATGATCAAAAAAGAGATATGGTGAGTTTTACAATGTTTTCATCTATCTGATGCAAAAAACAACTGTCAAGTTTATTGAATCGACTTTTTGACTAACTTATCTTTGGTAATTGTGATAGATTTGAAGTATTATGCGGTTTAACTTTTCTTTGATGAAGGAGATTTTTTTACCTGTAAGAGAGTGCTTTGTATTATTCCTTATTTTTAAAGTAAACGTATTGTTAATGTTCTTTAAACATGTTTAATAATAATAATGAAATGACAATTTATCTAGCGCCGAGAACAAATTTTTCTGTTTGATCAAAATTTATTTATTGATTAGTTTTAAAAATATTTCCATTTTAGATTTGTGAATGTTAGGGGTTCATAGCCAGTGGTTTAGTAATTTAATAATATTAAAAATAAAAAAAAATGTTCACTTAAAAATAATGAATCCAAAGAAAATAAATTATCCACCTGTACTCTTTCAAAGGTTAAACAGTTAAACAAAAGTTAAATATTCAAAATTAAGCATATTTATTTATTTTTTAAAAAAGACTTCTATCATGATTATGTTTCCAAATAATACTGTGGTAGGGCATCCAGAAAAATGGATGGAAAAATATTAATACTCTTTGTATTTTTCCAGACTCTCGCCAAGCATATCATGGCAGTCCACATGAATGCAGGACAAGTGACAGAAGAGCAAAAAGAAGGTGAATTGTCATTACAGATGCTACGACGTTTCATCGGGTTCTGCAGAACACAGTGTGGGCCCCGCCTTTCAGCCAGTGCTGGGGAAAAACTACGCAGTCGTTACGTGCTCATGAGAAGTGGCACGGTACAACAGGAAAAGGCCACTGAGAAGAGGATTTCTATTCCTATCACTGTCAGGTAATAGTCAAATGCAGTTATTGTTGAAAGATAACAATCTCATGGAGAAGCTTACTATTAATATTTTATTGCTGCTATAGGAAGGTTAAGATTAATTTTATATATGACCTCGGATCAGTAGTGTGCTGGAGTCGGAACGCCCTGACTCACGAGAGTCATTTATTAAATTTTCATGACTTCTCCGAGTGGATTTGGTAAACGTACTCATTCTTTTAAATTATATTATATTAAATTATCATACAATTAAGTATTAAAAAAAATGTGGGCTCATACTCTGAAAATCATGAGAACGAGAGCAGAGCGTTCAAATTTCACATCATGAAGGTATAATATTAAGCAATATGGTATGAGTGTATGCCAATAGCAAAAAATATATATATCCAGTAATTTCTGTTGGGCGGAAAAGAGACAGGTACTTTTCAATGTTTTTAGCAACAAAGTTTGTGTAATGATTATGATATTGACAACTTGACAGGAAAATAGTACAATAGTTTTGTTTGACCGGTTTGTGTCAGTTGTGATTTTACTTATTTGTGTATTGATTTTGAGCACTATTTATCAATCACTAAAATAGATAATTCATTAATTGTGCTGTTATTTGATATGCAGTTGTATAAAACTCACAATCTTAGTATGAAATGAACAGATGTACAGAGCAAATTTTGGAAAGGATGCCAATATTAACACATTGTAAGTGGCTTACGACAATTCTCGTGTTTGGGTGCCCAACAGTAAAAAGCGGAACATGAGAATTCTCGTGTTTACGTAGTCTGTGCTTAAATTGCGGGTCACGACTTTTAAGTCGTGTTCAAAAAATTTTGTTAATGACTGCTACGAACTCATAAACTACGTCATATAGTAACAAGCGGCAAATCAAAGTATCCGACTAGACCCTGTCGTGTGTGTGCCTCTCATAAAACACGCAGTGAAACTCGATACTTATGTGTCCATTGTAACGTTCCGCTACATAAAGATTTCTGTTATGAACGATACCACACACTTCTAAATTATTAGTTAGCAGTGATAAGATTTTTTTAACTGATATTTACATTATAAGATTTTTTCCTATAAGTAAAACTTTAATGATAATAATATTTTTAATTAAGTGTTTTAAGGCAAATAAATTGTATTTTGGTGTACAGGAAAAGAATCTACGGAAACTGGTAAGTACAAATAAAGAAAAAACTTTTAAATCCGATAAAAACTGTAAAAGCTATACAAATTTTAGCGAGTACCTAGAGTAATCAGCGATATAGCGAAAAAAGGCCCACTTCCAGCCTTGGGCGACTGTTACGTAACCGCTTGCAATGTGTCAATTGCTTGGGTGGTCAAAAAAACCTAATTCTTAGAGTATATATATATATCAATAAAAATGTTCCCTGAGCTTTTATGACAACCCGCATCGAATTAAGAGTAATTGTGACAAGCTTGTCTTTTCAGAGATGCGACGGTAATAAACAATAGTGCATTTAGCATTCTTATTGTAATTTCTATTATGAATGAGTCTCGAAATATGTTTTTAAAATTGAATACAAATTCCCCACAGACAATTAGAGGCCATCATCCGTATCTCAGAATCTTTGGCCAAGATGCAGCTGCAGCCTTTCGCCACCGAGACTCATGTGAATGAGGCCCTGCGCCTCTTCCAAGTATCCACCCTGGATGCTGCTATGTCGGGCAGTTTGGCTGGTAAATATAATTTTATAGTAGAACTTGATGGGTTTCCTGTCATGTGACTATCACTGCAAACAAACTGGAAGGATATTAACCCTTCCCTTACGGCGATAAAAATAATACGCGTGCTCCGGTGTTGGGTAGTGAGTACGCAATCAAAAATTAGCGATTTTAAATCGGAAAAATAAGAACATTCATAGATAATCCCCTTAATTAATTATAATTGAAGTTAAAAATTATAATAATTGAGATTTATTTGCTGAAAACATTAAAAAACCATCTGGCACCGCTCACGGAACGGGCGTACGTCTAACCTATTTGCAAGCTTAGAAGCTACTAGTGGCGCGGAATGTCAGTCGCATACCCCGGCGCTTACGCATATGCTTGCGGCGTTGAGACAATCCAGCTCCTCGCAATTCAGTCTAGTATGCCAGAGTGAGATGCGAATATAGTGTCGCGCTTCCCGCATACTATTCACCTATCGTCAAGACGAGGCTCTCGCAGCGTTTAAATGCGAATTTGTTTTCGATCTTTACAAAACACCTCGATATAGTCGATAAATTCTGATTATTATTAATATTATTTTTTAAATCAATGCGTAAATATATTATGGAGGAATACCTAAAATCTTAACCTTGTATTTATTATATTTATAGAGATATTGATGGTTATTAGAAGCAACGTGTAGAAAATACCCAACACAGGGAAGGAAAGGTTAAAGAAGTCTTAAGTGGAAACCAGAAGGTAACCAAAATATTGCATATAAATGGGATTTGAACCCATAACCACCGGGTTGGAAGACATACATCGTAGGTTATCCATTCTTCTTCGTGATGTCATGTTCGATCACCCTTAAGAAAATATCTCCGTCTTTGGCGGCACTAAAGAGCTCTTCAACTGTCTTAATTGCTTGTGTCGGGAATGTTGCATAATCAATACAGGTGCCTTGTGCCGATTCCATGTCGGCCTTTAATTTTGCCCATCAATTTTTATTAAAAGAAGTGGTATTTTTTTCCTTTCAATGTATGACCCTCATAAGTAATCTTTTGACATTTTATTATATTTAAGTGCTCTCGTTTTATACCTGCTCGACACAGCACCTCACTGTTTGAGGTACAATGAAAATAAAAGATTCGGAGCATCCTCCGATGAATCAACATTTCATGTATTTCCAGCTTATTTATGAATGGTTTTCGTGGTCCATATTTGATAATATAATCCATATCAACACTACAAAGCAAAGTAAAATAGACTATATGCATTCATCATCAACATTATATTACTCTTTCATTGACGCAAAGATTTTGACATAAGTGTCGAATGTGATATGTGCCAACGGTTACATATTAAGAAATTTTATAAATTGGAAATGATGTTACCCTCTCATTTTCGTCAAAAGTAAACACTGGATCTAAATGCACCCAAATAATAATATGCAACATTAGAAACTGGACTTTCTGGTCGATGACATTTTGCCACTTTTATTATCTCTTAAATATTACTAATTTCACCAGTTTAGTTTTCTGGTATATATATATAGTATTGTATTATGTAGTGTAATGAAATAAAATTTTATGAATAAATAATATTAGGGTTTTTACTGTCCCAGTTAATCCACAACTCAGATAACAAAGTCTAATGTATAAATTTAACAAGGTCATCAATGTTCAATAGAGGAAAAAGGATATTGGAGAAAAAGGATGATGGAAACCAGGAAAAACACTATGTTACTGAAGGGAGATGTAATGTTTTTTAATTCATGTTTTGAAGCTTATCAACCACGCTACTAGTCTTATATTATCCGGAAACTAGTTTTAGAGTCGTAACAGCATAGTTAGTAACATAATAAGCTTTAACTTTATAACTTAATGATATTTTGTAGGAGCTGAAGGTTTCACAACTGAAGAAGACCACGAGACCCTATCACGTATTGAGAAGCAATTGAAGCGCAGGTTTGCCGTAGGATCACAAGTCTCTGAGCAGAACATCATCCATGACTTCCTCAGACAGAAATACCCTGAGAGGTCCATCTTGAAGGTCATCCATACCATGATACGCAGGGGGGAGCTGCAGCATCGCATGCAAAGAAAGATGTTGTATAGATTATCTTAAAATGTTTTTTTGGTGCATCTCTTGTTTTGGGACTTTTTGACAGTTTGAAGAACCAGGCCCTTTTACTTGGTAAAAACCTACATTTAAGATTACACAGTAATTGTTAATATGCATTTCATAACATATATTTATATATAAAAGTATTTTATATAAGAATAGTAAAAATCATACAAATTAATAACATATATGTGGGCTGAGACTTATAGCTGATTTACATGTGTAGTGGTCAATGTCAAGGTCTTTTGGAGCTGATAATTAATCAATTATAGAAATGTAACCATTCAAAAATTGTAAAACATAAAACAATTATGTAATATAGTATGTAGGTTTATAAAAATATATACCTACATTTATAACTGTCATATTATAACAAATAAAAATACTGCAAAATTTTAAAAATACTCGTCAAAATTATGTTTTGACATAAAAATATTAATGCAATGTATATTTTTTTCTTCCAATATACCTGAAATAAAAAGTGTATAATTGTTTTTTAAGTTGTCAAATTTCATAATTTATTTAAGTTAATAAAAATTAACTATTCTAATGTTTAATGTAATACTATGGCTCTATTACCTAAAAATTACCTTATTCGTATTACTTTTACATAACCTAAAAAAGTTATTATCTGTGAATGTTTTTAAAGTCATGATAATTGGAATTTATATACTTCTTGCAATAAAAGAATTTGAGAAAATGACCGCTTTGGGTGACTTTGAAAGCATAAATAAATTTTAAGCAGAGATATGATAGAAAATATTACCAGATGTGTGATGTGATTTTTTTCAGATTGTAAAAATGTTGGTTAAATAAAAAATTGAGACTACAGTCTTCTGCTTTCTATAAGTGACACATTCTTGATCGTAGTTCAAGTCGCCAGTATGCCAAGTATTAAATCATTATTGATTTGCAAAATCCCATTAGTCAAAGGGCGCCAAAACTAAAAAATGCACCATTTTTTTTACCATGTTCATAGATCTGTTGAGTATAATATAATTTTCATTATGAAACATTTGATTAAATATTTTACAAAATTTTACTGTTTTACTAAATGTAACCAACCAATTGTATACCTTTATGTAACCAATTGTATACCTATTTCAAACCTCCCTCAACTCATTTCAAATCCAATTTCTTTTGAGCAGTGTTTCCTATATTTTTTTGGACTACCACCCCTTTTAGAGCATATATTTCATCTCATTTTTCAGATTTTTTTTTAACCCTAAACGGTTATGTATTAATACTTAAGTTGTAGTACTATAGTTCGGAAATTCTAGGATGAGTCCTGTGACAGCTCACAAATTTGCCCCAATACAACCTTGTAACGATGTTAAGTAACTTTAATTATTTTATTAACTTTAATATAAGCCTCAATTCTAATAAATAGCAAGTTATTTAGGTAAATACATTACATAAGGTTGTATTGAGGCAAATTTGTGAGCTGTCACAGGACTCATCCTAAAATTTCCGAACTATAGGCATCATTTTACCTCATTTTTGCTTAGATATTTCAGTACTAATGTATTAAAAATAATTACAATACTGAGCCTTTTTTTTCCATTTCATCCATACTTTTATCAGTTTTGTATTCAAACTTTTTTATTTCAAAATATTTTTTACTATGCATGATACAATTACGTATGTATTACAAATATTTTTGAGTGAACCATAAGCATTGCACTCCACGGCTCGAAGGGCAGTTGTTAAGGGTAGTTTAGTTGCATCTCTCACTTGGTCAGTCCAACGCTTTGGGATTCTTCCTCTTGTGCGTTGTCCTTACACACCTCCAGTAACCACAAGCTTCTCCAAACTGTCCTTGGCCACGAGCAATGTGCCTAAAGAATCGGTGAAGGTATATTGTCGACAATCTGTCGGTGATTCTCAGTTCTTCGAAAATGGAAGCGTTTGTTCGCTTTGCTGTCCATGGAATTTGTAACATGCTTCTCCAGCACCACATTTCAAATGCATCTATCCTACGTCTCTCGCTTGCTTAGAGTCTGCGCTATACATGAATATTGCGAAAATGAGAGATTTAAGTAGGCACATTTTCGTTGTGATGGTCTTCCATATCTTTTCCATCTATGACATCGCATTTTTTGCATAATGCAAAGGAAAAATTGACCATTGTTTTGTAAACTTTTAAATACAGTGGAAATCATTTAATATGAAACCATGAGAGACGTTAGAAGTAAACAAAAACCATTGCTTTTGACATAATATTCAAAAGAGTTAAGATAGAAAGTTGGAACAAATGAACATTTTATGCTCTATATACATTACGCAAGGGGTATTTTACAAACACTACATGATCATTAGTTTTGCTATTCTACAGTTGAGGGAGATAAATTTACGATTTTTTTTGTAAACACGAAATTCTTTATATGATACATGTCACTCACTTCGAGAATAGACTATTCATGATTTTTTTTCCTACTGATTGGTAATCTCGTTTGTTTAAAATGGCAAGGTTGGTGTACAGCGAGCAACATCCTTATATTAATTGTTTATCAGATGTCGGCCTAGTCAATAGAAAGTCGAGTCATAAAAAGTAACAATTTGGTAATGACGTAGCGTTCAATATATTTTTTGTTTTTCTAAAATGTGAAATCTTTTCATGTTAAAACAAAATAACCATAAAATCACATTGTATTTTGTCGGAACTAGAATATTGTTTCATGTTAACCGATTTTTCGTATTGAACAATTTCCACTGTATATAATTTGATTATTACTATGAGCTATTATTCACACACTAAATTTAAGTACTTCTGTTCTGAAAAAAATATATTTTGGTGCACAATATTTACAAATTGTAAATCAAAAATCAAGAAAACCTAAAGGAAGGTAGAATTTTTATTTAAATTGTGATGATTTCGCGTGGAATGACGCTAAAATAAAGAATAAAATAACTGAATAATAATTTATAAATACTATCTATATATATTTTTTTCCCAACAATCATTTATACTAATTAAAATTTAACTAGACCTTTTAGCTTCAGCTTTTGATCGGGAACGGATACTGCGGATGATTTTGTACTCCTTTCCAAAATAAAAAATCTATTATCCGTCCATCTTCTCCCTGGTCCAACATTTTCAATGATTCTGTCTCTTCATTGTTAAGTTCAAAGTCAAAGATCTCAATGTTCTGCTTGATACGTTCAGGGTTTGAACTTTTTGGTATGACCACAATGTTATATTGGACTAAAAATTTTAACAACACTTGTGATGGAGATTTGCTGTGTTTTTCTGCTATGGATTTAACAACCGGATGCCCTATGATATTGGGAAAGTTTTGAAGACTGAAAATAAGAAAAAAATAATGGTCATTACATAGATCTATACGACATGCTTTTCTGGCTGCTGAAATCCTATTATTATCTCTTCATCTTATTAACATCTTAAATAGGATGGTTAGGGTATATCATCAGATTTCAAAACAATGGACTGTCAAATAAACTTGTTGCTTAACAGAGCAGCATTAACAGGACTTAGATGTACAGCAGTGGTGACCATAGCGTTGATCGCAATCGACCAGTGAATTGAGAAAATATGCACCAGTGAAAATGTAAAAAAGAGATAATTTTTATTTTTAAATATACAAAAATAATGTATGGTACGGTACGCTTTAACATATCTAAATTTGTGGTTCAAACACATTGAAAAGTATGGCCAGGAGACAACATTATCTTAGCCCCATTAATCGAGCCTTCGAGATTAGAACTACTGGAGTAGGCACGGAACTCGTCTGTCATTGCACCAGTTTGCAATACAACTGTGTTAAAAATAATAATTATTTCTGCAAGGGTGTGCAATGCTACAGCTATATAAAAAATACATAAATAACAAAGAACTACGTACATATATGTAAAATAAATAGATAAATGTAAATAAAATATAGCAATTTTTTAAAATAAAACAATTATATCTATTGTTTTCATATTATTATTACTCTAAAAATTATTTTGCTTGATCTTTTTAATTATTTTTTTCAAAAGTGCCATCAGAAAATGAACCTGAAACCTCTGTGTGGAAATTAAGCGACTTACTAACTATGCCACGGAGGTTGTCATTTTCTGTTCAAGTAATTATTCCACAGTAAATTGAAATAAATAAACTTACTCATAATTATATTTGGAAGAGAAATGTTTCTGTGCTCCAGGACTACCGAGAGGACTGTATGCGGTGATGACAATATGTTTTTTCTCACAGAACTCTCGCAGCTGAGGTTGCTGCAGATAAAGGTGACACTCCACTTGCAACACCTGTGGCTTGATCCTCGCAGCACTATAGATCACTTCTATCTGCTTTTCATTGAAATTTGACAAACCAATGTTTTTCGCTAAGCCTTTTTCTACTACTGATTCCATTGCCTGTAAAGATGTAATCTTTTAATATACTCCTATATACATATGAGGGGGATCAATAAATTCATGGAATGAAGGCGAAAAAGGGAAAAAACCGTTTTTAATTTTTCGTTTTCAATACATTACTTACTAACTCGAATATATTTTTCAGATCTTTCAATAAGCTTATTTATACCCACAAAAAAAAATTACTTTTGTCCCCAAAATAAGCCAAAATTGAACTTTTTACTTCATCATCCGTAAATTTCTTCCCTCGAAATTATTTTTTCATATTTGGAAACAATAGTCAGACGGAACCAGGTCTGGGCTGTAGGGAGGGTGATTTAATGTTTGGAAGTCAAGGTTCTAAAGAACAGCTAATGCAGAATTGCTTTGTACACGGGTGCATTGTCACGCAAAAGCAGCACCCCTTTTCTTCATTTTTCTCAGATCTTTCTTTTTGCATCTCTTGTACAATTTGCTTTTCAAATTCTACAATTCATCTTATTCACTTTTCACCAACACCACCATATATTAGCATATAGTTATCCGTATACATTTCCATTTGATATTTGACGCCGCCCATTGACCTCTAGTTCTTTCACTCATGGATTTATGTAAATATAACACAACCAGGTTGACATAACTTATCCTTGCCTTAACCCTTTTTTTAAATATCGATTCAGTCAAGGCATCGTTCACTCTAATATATGCTCTACTTTCGGTTTATAATGATGCAATACCACATATTAGTTTTCTTTTAACACCATATTCATTCCATGTATCCCATAGCTTGCCTCTACAATATGACACTTCCAATTTATTATCATCATGGGTATTTAGTATACTCCATCTTAAGTAATGTAGTGTCTGATTTACACCTCTCCATATACACAAAGTAAAGATTTCAGCCAATCTACTCACTGCTGGTACACCAAATTCTAGCTTTATTGAGATGGAAATAATCCCATCTATAAAGAATCATTCTTGGTTATACTGTATGGAGTTTCAACAAAATGACCATTCTTCACCCAAGTTAAATGATTTAGACTTATAATTTAATTATTGTTTTATTTTTAAAAGTCTCACCTTCCATAGAGCAATATGATCTGTATTCATGTCCAGGTCGAAATCTCCGTTATCTTTGATTTTCGGTGTCATGGTATCTTCATTGCGCTCAAATCCAAACGGCACATGGATGAGGTATAAATCCACATAAGAAAGGTTTAATTTCTCCAATGAGATCCTTAAGAATTTTTCTACATCACAGGCTTTGTTAGCAATATGTGGAAGCTGAAACATTTATATTTAAAAGTGGTATTAAAATAAACCTTATATGTTCAAGCCCTGTTAAATAAATCAATTTCACTCCAAGATTGTTCTTTGAGTTTTATAAGGAAGCTCACTTTTCAATACTTTGTTTATATGACAGGGGAAGATCATGCAGGTTGTAATTCAGGAATAGTTCTTGAAGAAAGCGTAAGAACTGACGATTCCTCTGAATAAAGCGTGTTTTCTTAAGTGAAAAGAAAAAAAACACCTGATAATTGGATGGAGTTCTTAAAAATGATGGCACCTGGAAACCGACTATCTTTACCTACTTGGAGAGAAATTAATAGAATCCCAGTAAGAGTTGCTAGGTGCAAGGTGAGCGTGGGGATGTACAGGACTTAAAACATATACTAGTTTGTCCAAACATCAGGATTAGATGCTCTGAGCAGGACTTGATTGTTGCGAATGATAGAATAATTTCAATTGCCTCCTACTGGAAACATGTGGCCCAACTGATGGTCCGGATACAGAAATTAATGAATGAGTTTCATAAGGCTCACCTTTGTTGTTATAAACAATTCATTTCTTTGCCCCTTCTTTTGCTCCAGCCACGCATTTATCACTTTTCCTATTGCTTCCTCATTATTGTAATTGAATGCTGTGTCTATTAAACGGTATCCCAGGTCTAGAGCTGTATTCACTGCATTGCTGACCTCCTCATTGCTAACTGCCTGAAATTAAACAAACATAATTTATTATTGATGGAGCTGACAGCTACCTTCTAAACATTGAGGAATGTTTAGTAGTCTAAAATAGATCCTAGATTTACAATGAAAAACTAAAATAACAAATATACAGTTCAAATGTGAGTAGTTGAGGAAGACCAAGGATAGTATGGTGGGATAAAGTGTATGATATTTTGAAAGAAAGAAATGTAAAAGGTCAGAGAAATTGTAGGAGCTGTATATAGTGAATGAATGTAAAAGAGGCGAAAAATATGTGTCACGATAGTAAATTCTGGCGCTTTCTCCTTTCTGTCCCCACCCCGATAGGGAGACAGCGTGATTGTATTTATGTATTTGTATTTACAATGAAGTACATGAAGAGAATCATTAGGTATTTTTATCCTTATTAAAACAGTTGATAATATTGAAATATGTGCATGATAGGTAAATGTGACATTTATTAAATTATTTCATAGTTACTCCATCATTATCACCATCCTGCCATGCCCTTATTAGGGTAGTCAAGGAAATGAATAGATATCCACTTCATTCTTCTCCATTTCTCCTATTATAAAGGTTTTTCACTCTTCCCTCTTTTAACATCTGTATAGATTGTTTTTAGCCAATATTTCATAATTTATTCTTTATACACGATTGAACCATCTCAATGCTTCTTTCTTCATTTAAGCACTACATATTCTTTCTGTCTTGACAGATCAAACCCCCAGATTGATTAGACATTATTCTTTTTATTAGTGTACTAGCGCTTTGTAGCCACCTGCCTAACATAAGTTTTGGGAGCGCTCTTGGTGGGATATATCAAACGTAACAATACTTTACAATAATAACATTATTTTATATCAGCAGGTTGAATCTGCTGAAGTGTTTCGTTAGAAAGAGTTTTATATAGTGCTATTTTTATGTTACTTAATAGCACAACAAGAATTTATAATAAGCATCATATAAACTAATGAAAAATATAAAATTCAGATGTAAAATGATCTAAGAGTAAAACCAGTCTGGAAGTGATTTTATCAGGAATCAAATCTGGGACACCTGCTTACTTAATGTGAATGCAAATTGTTAGACTATGGCTGCTGACCATGAATATTGAATGTAAGATAATAATGTATAAAACATGTTAAGAGTCGATAATGGCCTATGTCATGTGATTACAGATCAAAATCGTATGATGTATCTCAGGTAAGTAATTTGTTGACATCATTTACAAAATTTTTGCAATACCGAACACATCAATTCAAAGGACAATTTTATAAAGCGCTGTTTAAAGAGCAGCCTCTTCTCAAGGGCACTTTTCAAGAGTTCCATTAAGTTAAAGTAGAAACCTATGATAAACAAAGCTAAAATATGAATGTATTTTCCTAAAAATATATACACAATATTTTAGTTTTATCCTCGTTAACAAGATTGTTAACAATTATATTAGGTTGATTTTCATGCACCATGCTTTTAGAAGGACATAGTTGAAAGAGATAGTTGAAAATATGTTCTATATTTGAATATCTATGCCATTATAATACTTTGCATAGAGTTAATTTTATCATACATAATAATACAACCTGCCAAGTGCCTAAACCAACAAGCGGCATTTCTTCATTGGTCCCATTTAAAATGTATGTCTTCATTTTTATTGACAGAATTGCTCAAAGATACAGTAATAATATGAAATGGTAAAGATCTTTTGGCAAATGATCAAAATGCTTTGATGTATTTTTAGCACAAGATGCCAGATGATGTTATCATAAACAATGTTTATTACTTTTTAATAAACTGATGTTTACTTAAATGAAAGAAAAAAAAACGTTTGATGCACTTTATATTTACTTTTTAATAGATAAAAGGAATATGTTTTCATAAAGTCTGAAATAAAAACTGGTGTAAAAAAATCAATTTCACCAATCAAATTTGAAATTACCGCTACCATATGGGACTGCCATACAAAAAATTGTTTACTTGTATGTAGGGTTATCTACGCCCACAAAGTTAAGCTAAGTGCACACTTGTTTAAAATGCATATTTGCATTTAATTCATTGCTACAGCCATTATTGTATGAACTAGAACGGACGACTTTTTCATTGGATATTAATTCAAGCTTGGTTTTTATTCATGCCACCCACATGGGATTTTTCTTCTGTTGGCTGAAACAAAATAATCGATTAAAGGATCCTAGTCGATAGCATGTACAGTCATTAACTAATTTTTAACTTGCCTTGGTGGATGTCTTGCCACAACGAATGGGAAAGTTAAAATAGTTCGTGGCTAAATTTCCACGTGTCTGTGTCATAAAAAGTTTAATTGTGAAATAAAATTTATAATGATAGGCGTTTAACACTTGTTTATTACATAGAATAGAAACAAAAGTTATTTCATGCCCTAATTGCGATAGACTTTCTCCACATGATTAAACTTTTATTATATGTTTGTAATTTTTTCAAATTTTCTGGAAAGTGTTTATATTTTCCAAATTGCATATTTTATTGGTTTGAATTTCATGTTTGTTTTATATTATTATTTTTGAATTTATATATTCATTTTATATTTTGTTTATGTTATTTATCGTCTTAATTCGAATTATATTTATATTGCCAAAAAATACACGCTACATTTTATTGTATAATTTTATGAAAAAAAATTTAAAAGGTTGAAAACCCCTGGTACACATGCGTCTCAGGAGAGAGGGAGCATTGTAATCGGCTGCGTGGAAATGACTCGGTGTATGAATGATATTCGCTTGTTATGTCGGCTCTCTGTTTCAGCTCTCATTTTTTTCATTTCGGGCTCTTATTTTATGTTATTCGACGTTTTAATACATAATAAAATGATTTTTATAGCTAATTATAAAAATTTACTTAGCAGAGTTTGCATGATTTTAATTTAAAACATACATTTTTAACTGTGTGTTTAGCGTCCAGCACAGTGGCTGGCGGATTTTTTTTAGCACAGTAAGACAAGTGATAAAGAAGTCTTTCAGGATAACTCATGAACTCGAGAGAACATCATTTTTCAATTTATAAAAATACAGCTTATAATAGTTGAAATATAAATTTGAATGAGTTTTTTTATACATTTTTCTGTTTCATTTAAAATATTTTAAATTGACACTGTTTTCTCTGTTATTGCATGAATTTCCAAAGCATTGAATTGTTATGGTATAGCATTGAAAAAGTTTTTTCTTAACAAAATATCTTGACGAAACACTATTTAACTATGATAACCTTGGTTCTGTTTTAGTATTGATGACTTTTTTTTCAAGCCAAAAACCATTCTACGGCAGGTTTTTCCGATCTAAATAATAATAAAAGGATCCTTCAATGCCTAGCTAGTGTGCGCGTAGTCTTATTTTCCGATCTATCCCAATTTTAACTAAACGATTCCAAAATTTACCTGTAAATACGTATGTAACTTTTTTATTCTGTGCAAATAGCTTTTGTCACCGTTGCTGGCTGTCACGTCACTGCACGTCACCGGCGATATATATTTTGCTAACGTCCGAGTTGTGTCTTTTTAGAGGTGAGATTCAATTTTAAAATGATAATTTATTTTAATATATGCAGTTGCAATTGTTGAAGTCTTGACTCTTCCATTTTCGTCCTTTTACGGGTCAGTAAGAAAAGGAATATTCTGTATATTTGTGCTTTTATTCTTTATTTAATTATTAGCTCTTAAATATCAAAGTTGAATTACATATGCGAGATGTTTTTGAAACCTATTTAATGTCAGAGTAACGCGTAAAAATACTTTTATTATTAGGTTGCGCTTCATGTGTCAAGTGGACTTTGTAGCCTCTCAGGTTTTTGAATTGTAACAGGACACAGTATACGTGTAGAAACGTGTTTAGTTTCATTTTACGGTCATTAGAACCACTTGATTTAAAGTTCTGTGTTATATTGCCATTTGGAATTGTTATTTTTTTAAATATTTACTTCAAACCTACAGGTTAGAATTTGATTTATTATCTTTTGTATTTTAAATCTATTTCGCAAAATGTATTCATATTTACGAATATCTGATTATTGTACATTTATTCGATATAATATTTTAAAATATTTGATAACCGGCGCGATAAATATTTACGAACCGGCACCGAAATTGATTTAACAATTTAAGTGCAACTCATTGCAACAAAATTCAAGGTGTTCTGCTATAATGAGATTTAAAAGGCAATGTTATAAATAAGATTCAATTTAAAAGTGCTCTTTGTAGCCTGTACTTATTAAACCGACTTTTACCTTGGAATATAAACACTTTAATCAATTAAAATATGCAGTACTGTTGTTGCATTTAAGAATTTTCAAAAAAGAACATGCAGAATCATATTTTCTCTCTCAAAATATATTGCTAAGCTCATTTCCAATTTAAAATAAATAAATTTAAAGTAGCGTGGTCTGCTTTCTAGTATTTGAGTACTTTTTACTCATTACATCTAAGTAGAAACTTGTTTTGTGCTTTTTTATTAAAATGTATAACAACCTCCATTGCTTATTTGATAAGAAGCAGAAAAGAAGAGAACCATTCTGTTTTTTTTATCCACTTCATTTTGCGTCATTTTGATCCAAAGTTTTTTGGTTTAGTTACAATTCTTCGGGCTTGTGAGTTTTTAACAAATTTCTTCGGGTTATTTGTGTCAGCAAAATTTCATTGACATATTTTTTCATTTAAATATTGTTTATCATCAATAATAGATAAATTATTTAAAAAACATCTACCAAGATATACTTAAAGTTGAATCAATATTAAAGATAAATATTAGTGAAGATTGATTATAGGATTAAATAAATATCAGTAATTAGTATCGACCAGAATTACCAAAAAATTACCAATGCTCTGTTAGTATTGAATAAAGACAGTTTAATTTATTTAAGATTAAAACAATAGTTAGTAAAGCTTTACTATCTCAGTTAGTAATACTTTTATAAAAGCAATTTTTTCTATTTCACTAAAGAGTTAAGAGCAAGAGTTCCCAAAGTGGTCCACATCGACCCCCTGGGGTCGATTAGAATTTTCTAGGGGTCGATAGTTTCAATAAAAAAATTTGGGGGTCGACGACAGCAAAAATAGACCCCCCTTACTACTGCTATTTGTTTGTTGCTTCAAAATATCTATTATTCTAATAAGTGCCTAATTAAGAAGTAAAATAATTTTAAAAAATACGTTTTTGATAAAAACACATTACATACCATAATTGTGAACGAAAAGGTAAAATGTGTCAGTAAAAGAGTGCATTTTTTGCTTTAATTTTCGTCAGCGCAGATTTTAATATTAAATGTTGCTTAAGATAATGCCATAATCCGTAGTCCTTTTATCTTTTTCAATCCTTAATTATAAGTGATTAAAATGAAAAGTTTGATATCTAGTAAAATATTCAATATCGAGTACTGTACAAACTTATTAATTTGAGTAAGTAAAGTAAATGAGTAGGGGGTCGACGGTTTTAAAAGTTTTTGGTTAAGGGGTCTGCGGCTGAAAAAAGTTTGGGAACTTTTGATTTAGTGGAATGATGTGAACCTAATAAAAAAGAACTTCAAATCAGAATTCGAGTCAACTTTGATACGGGCTCTTATTTAAAAGTCCCGGAACAGAAATCTTTAGTAGAAAGTTCACAAAGATCTGTCAAAATAGTGGAATCAAGTCCCGAGTTAGAGCGCCTTTGAGGACAGTTGGCTTTATAAATTGTCCTTTTATTATTAGTATAAAAGTGAAAAGAAATACAGTTTTTGAAAATAATTCAATGAAAGTGATTTTATATAACTTATGATTGACTAGCCTTTGCAGACTGTTTTTGTTAATCTTTGTGTATTGGCACCGTCATAAACAGTATGTTATAGTTTTATACTCCCAAATATAATGTGTCATAGTAATTTGTTTTGTCAAACACTGTTTATTCCACTTTATGTAACGGTATAACCCTACCGGTTTCAAGTCTTTAACCTCATCATCAGGGGAGCACAAACAAGACTGAATTCGAACTGGTACCGACATACACACTTCTAATGGTAAACATTCGGGTTGGGGATTGTGGGTGGAAGGAGGTGGTCATTTGAAAAGAGATTTCGTGAATACAAATCAGCCTTAATATATCCTCTAATTTATTTTGAAATGGCTAATCATTGTCACTGTGAAAATCATACATTTTCTATCGATGATGCCAAATTCTTACATATCAGTAGTAACGGAAATAAATTGGACAAATTAGAGGCCTTAGAAATTTCTAAGTCAGTGCATCGGGGTGAACATCTGGCAAACACATATATTCCAAGAATCTCGCCACTGCCCGCTGAAGTTGTCTCCCTTCCAACTCACAAATATATCTTTGTTAGTGTTTGGCACAAAAGTATGTATGAACAAAATAAAATTGAAACGATCCAATATGTAAAATTCCAGTGCTGTATATTTGTTTGTAGCACGTATTACCAAAGTGCTGTTAAAATTTATGATGTGCAGCTTCTAATCATTAGCACAAGGTCTGAAAGTAAAACCAGTTTGATAAATATGGTGTCTAAATGGCGTTTTGTTTTATTATTAAAGAAACACATGTTTCATAATAACAATTGTATATAATATTGTTATAAGATTAGAATGTCTTGGTAATATTTTGTTATGTAGAAAATACATCATCTCTGACATCACGGAAACCTGATGAATTCATCAGATAAAAATATTTATTTTTGCAACAATCAATGAGTGTGTTGGCTCAGCACAGCAGGCACGACTGCCTAATTTGTGCCTGGAATTTGATGTTGAATTTTTAACTGACTATAAATTATAGATTTAATCAGAATGATAATTTAAAAGAAGACATACATAAATAGAAAGATAAGATATGCCGGTATGTTTTTCATATTCGAAATACATATGAGTAGTAACAAAGGTTAGTTTTTTAAATTGGTGCTTGTGATATAAACAAGGTTTTTAGTTTTTATGTGTACTCTTTTTACGTATAGTTCTTGAGGTTAAATATGAATTATTAGTCTTGTAGCGATGTTTTCGTGCGGGCTCAGTTTTCGTGCGGGTTCAGTTTTCGTGCGGGGTCACCAATGTAGCGATGTTCACTTTTCGTGCGGGGTCACTAATGTAGCGATGTTCGTTATCAATGTAGCATGTGTCCTATTAGGACGTGCTGATGATGTTGATGTTGACATCGCTATATTCGTTTTAGTCGAATTCTGCGTTCCTTGTCGTTCAGGGTCATCAATGTAGCGAGTTGCTTATCTTGATACGTCGTGATGATTTTGATTTGTATTTATTTTAAATATAAATCTCAGGAATGCGGATAAAAGCGAAAGTGAACAGCGGGCAAATAATAACCAGTCTTGACAGTTGAATGAATAATAAATAATAATTTTTATTTGTCTACGAGTAGGTAATTTATAGTAGTGAGTGAATATGCTCGCAACACATACTTTGTCTCACTCCCGCGCGTGCACCAGCGTAGCGGGTAGTGCATTTATTTGCTGGAGACAGACAAATACTATTTGTGAGTAAACATTGTTGACATTTCTAGTTTGTGACAATTTGTAAATAATTCATCGGTCGTTGACCCTGTATGTTTACAATATTAACAATAAAGTATGTTTGACAATTATTTAGGGGACGTAGGTAGCTACAGTCTGCTTTCTTAATACATTTTAAACATAATCAACTTAATAGTGACTCGCAATTTACGCAAAATAGCAGAGATTCTCAAAGTGTGCGTCTTGGTGTTCCTTGATGATATTCGAACATTTTAATTATTCTAGACAATCTTAATTTAATGCGCTGATGCACTATTTGATATTGCTTGATGTTAGTAAGCAATATCTAATTGTTATATATTACTTGATGGTAATAAGCTGGACACATTGGAGAAATTTTGCTATCTGGGGTCAAAAATTACGAATGGAATTAACCTGGATGAAGATATATGTGCATGTATTCGAAAGGCCGCTACTACTTTAGTTAGTTTTGAAACAAATAATCTGGTAAAACAACAAACTTACCATAAAAACTCTAATGTCATTTTACCAGGCCTGTATCCAGAGTGTGTTATTGTATTGAAGTGAAACCAGGACACCTACGGTCACCACGAAAGAAGACTCAATAACTTCCACATACGATGTTTACACAGAGTATTGGGATTTGTGTAGCAGGATAAGATTACAAATAAATTCGTTTTTAATAAGGCAGATGCTTTTTATACAATGGAAACACTCAAATTAAAAGTTTACTCTGGCTTGGCCATGTAGTAAGAATGAATGAAGAAGCAATTTCCAAAAACATGTCGTATGGAGAAATAGCAGAGGAACCAGGGATTCCCTATGCTTAGATTTAAAGACACCTGCAACAGCGACATCTTACCATTCAGCCGAGATATACTGTATTGGGAGGAGCAAACAAAAAACTGAAACCTGTGAAGTATTATTCAAGGCAGCTTGTTTACAACCAGACTTGGCTAGCTAATTTACATAGGAAGCGATTACAAAGTAAGCAGTTCTACATGGTACTGGAGAATTCTGTACATGTTTGCAGCAGATGTGAGAAGAGATGCGGGTCTAGAATTGGACTCCACAGCCAAAGTCTGATATGTATTGGAGTTGCTGTATCAGTTTATCGTATCTCGTAGACAAGGAGACTATGTTGTTGCATAGTCCTATTGATAGAAACCAACATCTAATTGACATGAATCATTCTGTCTATGTAGTATTGAACTTTAGGTTTAAAATATACTAATAAGAAGTTCACTTGCTTTCAATACCCAATCTCAATCTGACTAAGTAGGTAAAATAAAAGAGTCTAATTGAGCCGTTGCCACATTACATTAAAAACAATATATTTTTTTATGGAACTCGTTGAGTTTTGGGTTAAGGATGAATTTCCTTATGTGAGTGTTAAAGCTCAGCGAATCCTTATTTCATTTCCGAAGACTGACAAATACGAAGCTGGGTTTTTGGTGATAGCTGTAATATAAACCAAATATTGCTCGAAATTCAACGTGGAAAAGGAAATGAGGGTAGCTGTGTTTAGTTTGATTCCGAGATTTGAGAAGTGTAGTGAATAACGAGTTTATCCATCCAATTAATTGATAAGTTTTTATTTTTGGTGATATTAATACAGGGCGTCAAACAAAAAAGTTTGAAAACTACTGCAAAAGAGATTTTTTTTAATAACAAACCTTGTACTATTAATATTGATGCATAATTAGCGATGAAGCAGGATACATTCTGTGAATTATGGATTGGTTTGGATGTTGTTGGTTTTTTCTTGTGATTCTATTCTTTTAATATACTTATCAAATAAGTTGTGTTCAATGCATCGGAGATTTCTAATGCTTAGCTTGAATCTGCATTAAACAAACATCTCTCATTTTATGTAGCATGACTGAACTGGTACGGATGTGACATATTGTATTGGATTGGCCGAAAAGTACTTACGTATTTTTCGAATAGATGCCGTTAGGACATTTTTGGTGTTAACTTCATTACACATGAAAGGTAATAGTTTAGCGCATTTTTTTCTTTCAGTCAATGTTTACCCAAATTGCTTAAGCAGTTTTTTTGGTGACATTTTGAAGATGGAAAAAAATAAATAGTTTTTTTCGGTGTTTGATGCTTTTTTACTGCTGCATACGACACAAACCAAAAATGATATGTACAGTGTATAGCGACGATGCAGTAAGCGATCATGTGTGTCAAATGTGGTAGTGTGATATGAAATATGTTAATATCCGAAGCAGTCCTGTTCAAAAGAGTTAAGACCCTTCCAACAGGCGTAGTGGCTAGGAGACCCGTTCGGCGTAGTCTAGTGTAATTGTTAGGGACATTTAACGCTAATCTTTATAGAAATGCTGGACAGCTCACAACTCCTTAAACGAGTCTGATAACGTATGCAAGGAGATGCAGATCTTTTCTTACGCTCAAGTTGTTATACCCGAGCATGCCCAGCAGAAACTGAGTAGGATTTAGCCATGGATAGACACCAAACTCACTCATATATTTTTTTTGTACCTTCTCCATCATGAATGAGTTCTGTGCCCCCAGTGGGTTCTAAATGCAAGCTTTGTTTTCTAGTAATATCAGTTGGAAGTGAATCTGTCAGGAATCGAACTTACGGCGCTCGCTTGCGTAGCGTAAATGCTAACCACTAGGCCACAGTTGTAGAACATTGTACTGACAATCAGCACCTACCTGACAAATTCTTGGTACTCTCTTAGATTAACTGGTTATACCAAACAGCGCTGTATAATTCCTTGATTTTTTTAAATGCTATTTTATATTTATATGATTTGATTATCAACCAGCATTTTTAAATTTTCTTAGTATGGTGATGTTATTTAAAAAAAAACAAGTATGGATTAGTTTTTTTTGGATAAGATAAGCTTCTGGGATTAAGAATCTTCAAATGAATGTAAATGAATGGACCTGTATTGCTTTATTTAAAATGTTTCAGCGATAAACATATCCCTCGGTTTATTAATTTTCTTTTTACGTGGTGTCACCTTAACATAGATACATACTATCGTGCCGTTTCCCTATCAGGGTAAGTAGAGAGAACAGAATGCTAGACTTTCATATTGCGGCACATTTTTCTTCTCTTCTACTTAACATATACAACTTATTATTTTTCTTTTTACATTTCCTTTCAAAGTATTTAATTTTAAAAAGGGTAAATTGTTTCATATCAATATTCTTCTTGCATACTAACCCATTATACTTCCAACCTCTTATCAACTGGTTAAGGCAACTAAATTATTCGATTTTATCAACTTGAATTACAAAAAAAAACTTCTGTGGCCTAGTTGTTAAGATGCCTGTCTTCCGATCGAGAACTTTCAGGCTCGATTCCCGTTTGAACTCAATTTCTTTAAAAAGGTTTTAGTCTGAATTTTACGTAAGACCTCTTTAACATATATCAGGTTGGCTGGAAGAGATTACCACATGGTAATAAGCCCACCAATTGTGAAAGTAATACAATACATCAAAGTTGGTACTAAAATATTTTGTGGACTATCATCTCAACAGATTTTGATAAGTGTCTTATTTCGAGTATATATATTTTAGTACCATATTGACTTCGTTTCCTTTTGCTACACGCCATTTGTTATCCCTCGTATCTCTTCCATCATCTGAGAAAATACTACCTAAATAGTAGAATTCCTTGCTCTAATCTTTCATTCTTCACCCATACATCGCGTTTATTTTTCATTTCACACTTTTCTTTCACCATGACTTTGGATTTCGCAACATTCATTCTCGTTTCACCTTAACGCTATTAAGAAAAAGGCTTTTTGAAAAACCTTTGAATTCGGTCTATAGTTCGGAAATTCTAGGATGAGTCCTGTGACAGCTCATAAATTTGCCCCAATACAACCTTATGTAATGTATTTACCTAAATAACTTGCTATTTATTAGAATTGAGGCTTATATTAAAGTTGATAAAATAATTAAAATTACTGAACATCGTTACAAGGTTGTATTGGGGCAAATTTGTGAGCTGTCACAGGACTCATCCTAGAATTTCCGAACTATAGTTAATTATCCATCTGGACAATTATGTATTTGAAGTTATTTATTATGTGGCAGACTGGCAACATTATAAATAACTACACACACAACAATTCTCAGTTATCACATTCTGTTCACTTTTATTCTTACATTAACTAATACCAACACATCGAAACATAATATTTCTACCAACAAACAAAAATATTTTTAAAAATTTTTCTTTGATTTTTATTTGGTTAAATTCGTTTTGTCTTTTTTGATACCTTTCAACATTTGTAAAAATTTACTATTTCAATTTAAGTGGATTTCAATATTTTAGAACATATCTTCCAATTTTGTAAAAGTTTCTAGCCCCAATATGATTTTGATTTATGCAAATTTTCTTGGAACTTATCTACAAATTGTAAATCGAGGGATGGGTGTAATTGTGCATATCGATGTAAATAATTCTAGCTGTTTGTATGTCGGTTACAGTACTAAATCCATAAAATCAATCATGAAGCTGTTATATTGGATAAATAAAGATACTCTGAATTTTTTATTGATGTTTTTTTTTAATTGTATAAATAATTATAAATGCAATTAATTCTATATTCATAATTTGACACTGGCGTATACGTCTTCATAACATATATAGGAGTTCACACCCATTATTCAAGAAGAAGAAGAATTCTATATTCAGAATATGTTTTAAAACATATTTATTTTTCCAATATTATTTAACAGCTGTCACTTCTTGATATGATTATGAGACATAAAATAACAATGGCAAATAATGTATTTATTAAGAAAAGATAACTATAGGTATTGTTGAACAGTAAAATATAAATATTTAAGATTTGTATTTACTTCCCTCATTATTGTCGGGTTATTGCTAGTTTATAAATAAAACATATCAATAATATTGTTTTTTGGTTTGAACTCAGGGGTATAATGAATAGAGGTGACTGTTGAGGCACATACATTATACAGATCCATTTACATTGTTTGAACAAACTTTGTAAATAAACTTTTAGTAGTTTTCATCTTTTTATGCGGAAACTTCTATTTAACGAGAAAGGCAAAAATTAAATACTTAGCAACAGTGGTGTGCATAAACTTTTATGTGCTGAGTGATAATTTCTATATAGGAAAGACAGGAAGATCATTTGGAAAGAACCTTCGTGAGCACAGATCAACCTTAACGAACATTTTCTATCGATGATATCAAATTCCTGCATATCAGTAGTAACGGAAATAAATTGTGACAGATTAAAGGCCCTAGAAATATCCAAGTCAGCCCATTGGGATGAGCATCTGGCAAACACATATGTTCCCAAGATCTCATCGCTACTTGCTGAAGTTGTCTTCTATCTCCCTCCACCCATAATCCTCAACTCGAATTTTTACCGTTAAAAGTGTGTATGTCGATACCAGTTCGAACAAAATTCAGTTTTGTTTGTAATTCATCGGATGATGAAGTGAAAACTGAATAAAGTGCAGTAAAAAGTGTTGTTTTAAACAAATTACAAATTATAATTAGTTGATTAGGCATTCCATCATATGAAGAGTTTTAATTTGTGCCAGTGACAGTTTAAAGGAAAGAAAGGAGTGTAAAAATATTTGATAATAATACTGCAGTATTAAATATTTAAGGAGTTTTGGGCAATAAATTCAGATATGAGACTTTAAATAAGTTTAGAATTAAGCATGAGTAAGTGGGACATGTTGAACAGGCATTAAGATCTTTATATTTTAGTAAAGATCATGTATTATGCGCTTACAGGACATTCAAAGAAAACGGGATATTTTCTCCCATATGACACGCATATAGGGTTCTCTCTGAAATAGATGAAATCATCAAATATATGTACTAAAATATATACAATACGTTGAATACATATATACATAAAATAAGAAAATCAATTTTGTCTATGGGTGAATTTAACCATTAATCTAAAATATTTTTGTTTTCTTTGGGCTACCCCATCAAGAATTAAAATTAAGATTTATGTAAGAAATTCAGTTATTCGGAAAGAGACTTAAAATTACGATGCATTAATGAGTTTTATTTGTAGAAATTATGAAGAGAGCTAAAATGCATGACCATTTAAATGAATGCTTCTATTTACAGGTGTCCAAGATGGGGAAAGTGATTGGGCTGTTGAAGTGGCTGATGTTTCGGATCTCGGAGTTGGGTCTGTTCTTCTTCTTGGTGGTGTACATGCCGGGTCTTCCTCCAGAAGGCACCTTCACCGCTACCAAGTAAGTTGATTTTATTTATTATCGAGACTAAGGTCCGCATTCATAGTCTGATCTTAACACTTAATATAATTAGTATTATAGTAGAGAGAATGAATAATGAAAGAACAAAACAGATGTATAGTGCAAATGTGAGTGGAAGATATATGAGAGGAATACCAAGGAAAGTATAGTTTGGTCAAGGGAATGATATTCTGAAAGAAGGAAATGTAGAAAGTCAGAGAAATCCTTGAAGTTGTATGAGAAGGTTTATGGATGTGGAAGAGGTGAAGGATGTGTCGAGATGAGAAAGTCTGATGCTTCATTCTCTCTACCTACCCCGGCATGGAAATCGCATGATAGTAGGTATGTATATGTTTGAAGATTTTCACAGCTGTTTTTTCCACTAGTTTAAAATGTTTTTTAGAGTTGCCATATTGATTTAAGTTAAACACCACAAAACACACATTTATTAGCTGGTAACTGACTCTGTATCCAGTTACCAGCTAATATAAGATTCAAACCATAATTGATGTGCTTCAAAAAACAAATTAAAAAACATTACATCTCCCTTGAGTGACATAGCATATATTTCCATAATTATTTTTTTCATTCTCTTTTTTCCTCTCCTGGCCATCGATGGTCTTAATTTTTTTTTGTTCTTTTGTAATTGCAAAGTTTTTATCTCTACATAAATAATATAAATCCCTTTCACTCAAAAATTTTTAAAACAATTTTATGGTTGGTTTGAAGAGATTAACACTTGGGCAATAAACTTACCATATTGTACAGTGTACAATGAAGTTGTAAGTATATAAATAAAATTAACATGACAAGAATTCTGAAAAATATATGTATTATGGATTATCAAACAAAATTATACAAATCTTATATAATATATGTAAAATTTTAATCAAGGTTAGCATTTATATTCCTAATTATAATAGATAATTTTAAAGTGCTGTATAAATGGAAATTTTTGTAAAACCAGTAAAAATAGAAGATTACATCTCATGTTGACTTGTTCAGACTTGTAAATTATAAGCAGAAGTGTTGTCAACTTGTTTTGTTTATTTTGATGAATCATGTCTTTTTCATTTTAAATTTAGTACAGGAAAGTTTGTGAATCAGGAAGTGGGAATCACTTTTTCCTATATCAAAAACCGACATAATTGTGATAAATTTGTATGGAATTCCATTATGACTGGGATGGTGATCATCTCTTTATCACCATGTGTTAATCACTCCGAAAATCATTATCGTCATCGCACCATATTCCTGTTCGGGTTAATAAAGAGGGAATGAAAGTTCATGCTTTGATCTTGACATATTTATATATTCCTCTATTTCGTTTTGATCTTGACATAATAAAGAGGGAATGAATGATCATGTTTTGATCTTGACATATTTATATATTCCTCTATTTCGTTTTGATCTTGACATAATAAAGAGGGAATGAATGATCATGTTTTGATCTTGACATATTTATATATTCCTCTATTTCGTTTTGATTTTGATATAATAAAGAGGGAATGATTGATCATGTTTTGATCTTGACCTATTTCTCTGTCATCTTTTTTGTTTTATTATCTTCAATAAAATATATTAATTTTACATGGTTTTAATGTAAAGGCAAATTGTTGAATAAAATGACATATCAATGTAAAAAAACCTCAATTTTGTAAATATTGAGACCTGATTCCACTAGACAAGGCTTGTGACGAAGTGGTCTTATTCCTTAACACATACATTCACTGTGTATAAAATTTTACATAAATACATGCCATACTGACAAATGCACGGCATGTAGAATATTTATGTAAAATTCTATTTTATATTGGCTATATCATTTTCTTTTTAAATATAATAACTTGCATCTACTATAAATATCTTTTATATTTGGTAGACCGTTTTTATATTTCAATTCTCGATACGGCCCTTCATCCAAAATATATACCCAGGCCTGCACTGACAAATATCATAGAATACGTTTCTGTAAATGAAGGCGACCGACATAGGCAAACAACACAACCGGTGGGTCTAATCTATCTATCTACCAGCACACTACATAGAACAAGCGACTAGCAGCCAGCACCGACTAAGACGTTCAGCACAAAAGGTAGCGAGAATCGACAGCAATCGTACAACAATAACCAGCGAAAGCAATGCTCGTAGCTAAATACAATGCAGGGGGGGGGACTGGCGAAAAGCGGACACGTTTGTGTAGGAAAAAGCTAAGATAACACGATATTTAGGACATGATCTACTTGTATATTGGTTACATGTTTTTGAGTCATTTTGTATTTTTGCTTTAATGTAAGATTATTGAATTTTGTTATAAGTAATATTGTACACTTTCGTGGTATACAGTACATTGCAACATGGCAATCTTTTTCACCAATCAGAATTGTGTTAAAGAAGGCTTGAATGAAACCAGACTGAAACCGTATTAATGTAATAATCACATTTATTTCATTCATTTTTATCATCTCTCCTCTTCCATCATCTTTTAAATTGCGCACGCATGAATCTAGACATAAATTAAACAACCAATGTGAATTTACCCACCCTTGCTGTACACCTTTAGTAATTTCAAATCACTCTGTAATTATAGTATACGTAATCAGGCTCATTCAATGAGTTGTGAGTGATTCAGCATTATTTGAAAGATTAGCATTCAACGTTCCCAATAATTAAGCTAGATTGTGGTGGCAGGAACTTTTTGAACTGATTCAAACAAATAAGTTATGAGTGGTATTGATAGAATTTGTAACAATGAGTTTTACTTACTCTCACCTTTTTACAATTTTTGTAAGTTTAAATATTTGCATTTTTTTCCGCACCTCTCCGATTTCAAAAGAAATTATTCAGCAGTCAATATGTTAATGACTTTTAATGACAAAAAAAAAATTCTTAGTGTCCCCTTTGTGTATACAGGTCAAATCCCAATATAACGAAATTCATAGGACTATAAAAAAGTATTTCATTACATAGAATAACGGAGAAAAATATTGTAATAAAAAACTATGTTATTTTCAATGCCACATAATCGTCACATCAGTGCTACAGGATAGATTAACCTGAAACATTTACAATTTATTTATACCTTCCGAAATCACATCAGGTGGCATAACTCAATTTTCACTATCATTTTTACTCTCTAAAGTTAAGATTAAATTTGACTAACTTGTGACGTACTTTGACGTCTTTCGCAATCATTAAATTATAATATTAAATTCATAAATGAAGTCATAACGTAATTTACACCTTTGAGCAATCAACAATTTAAACAAGATTTTTCTTTTTTATCTTTTCATTTCGATTAATTAGCCATTTGTTCAATGTTGCTTGTGTCATTCAAGCCAGTTGGTTTGAATTTACTCAATGACTATTTTCGCCCTAAAAATGTTCATTATTCTGAAAATTTTATTTAGTTAAAACGGGATTTGTTAAATACTCATAGGTTGTTCCGAAAATAATGACCCATTTTAATGTTATATCATTTCGAACATTGTAAAATATTAGTTTATTTGTTTTTGGTTGACCTTTAGGAATCTGCTTTATTTTTTATTGAGTCAGACATTTAATTTGCATTAAAAAAGAAGAATTATGTGTAATTCTTTTGCATTTGTATCTCAACTTGGGTATTATGCATCTCAAACAACACACAATGTTAACCAAATATTGGGTGAAGGAACCACTTCTGAACGAACGTTGTGACTTTGATTTGAAAAGTTTAGTAATGGAAACGTAAATCTTAAAGATGAAGATGGTAGAGGACGTCCTGCTACTGTTGAAAATGACAAATTGAAAGCTTTATTAAAATGGCACAAGAATTGAGTGTTGGTGCTGTTAAAATTTTTCTACATTTAAAGCAAATCGGAAATGTGGAAAAACTTCATATGTGATTGATTGAATGATTAAAAAAATTGCTTTGAATTATGTTCTTCATTGCCGTTGCGTAATCATAATGATCCATTTCTCAATCGTATTGATCTCAATTAAAAAAATTAATTAGTTGGGCTATGAAACATCACCTCATCCACCTTACTCATCCAATCTATCGCTAACCGATTTTCACCTTTTCAATCACCTTGATAACTATAATACGAGGCGGATCCAGAAAGTAAGTGTACTGAGGCTCTCACGACTGGATGAATTTTATTTTCGACATGTTGGCTACACTTCCGTGTAGCCTGACCCTTGCCCTCCGCAACGAGACCGGTTCGAGGTCAGTACGTTGAGAAGTGTCGACGCGACAACACGTTTCGTGAAAAATGTCAACCCAATCTCCCGCCAAGTGCGAAATTTTGTAAAAAGGCAAGAGTTTTTGAGGCGCTGCAAACTCCATGGAGATGAATTTCTCCGCTCCATCGTTACTGGAGATGAAACTTGGGCTGCACACTACACGCCTGAAACCAAAAGGCAGTCTCAACAGTGGCGTCACACCTCTTCACCCTCCGCCAAAAAGTTCAAAACCACAATTTCAGCCAAGAAAATCATGGCATCCGTGTTTTGGGACTGTCAAGGCATAATTTTAATTGAATATATGCCTCAAGGGGATACCATCAACTCTGCAAGATACTGTGAGACCCTAAAAAAATTGCGAAGGGCGATTCAGAACAAGAGGAGAGGCATGCTGACAAAGGGAGTCTGCCTGCTGCATGACAATGCCAGACCACACACGGCCAACGTCACGAAGGAACTGCTCGCCTCGTTTAAATGGGATGTCCTGAACCATCCAGCGCATTCCCCTGACCTAGCACCTTCAGATAACTATCTCTTTACCTCCCTGAAGCTGCACATGGGTGGAAAAAGGTTTTCAACCGACGAGGAGCTAAAGGAGGAGGTGGAGAAGTGGACGGATGGGTTGGCGGGAAACTACATCGAGGAAGGCATCAAAAAGTTGATACCCCGTTTCACCACCTGCATTGAGAGGAATGGCGACTATGTCGAAAAATAGCTTACATATGTACTACGGTAACCACGTAATTTTTTTGATTAAATAAAAAAATTGTAACCTACAAAAATTCAGTACACTTACTTTCTGGATATGCCTCGTATATATGGCAGAAAAAAATCAATACCAGTGAAGCAGCAGAAAATGCTTTAAAATAATTTTTGGTTTCGAATTCCCTAAGTTTTATTCTTCCTTCCGTGGTTACAGTCCTAAGACTGGTTTGCAGCAATTTGAACTCTTCTCCTCCATTCCCCCCTGTCCTGTGCGGCTCTTTTTAAGTCTGTGTATGTTGAGCAGCGCACGTCCACCAACAGGTCCTCCAGGTACTCTCGGCGTGGGCGTCCCCTAGAGTTTGTCCCCTCGGTCATGCCCTCCATTATGGCATGCAAGAGGCCCTCTTGTCGTATTATATGCCCGATCCATCTTGCACGCCTTTCGGACAGGATCCTGAGCAGGTGCCTTCCTCCTTCGATTCGTTGGAGAACCTCTTCATTTGTGATGCGGTCTCTCCAGGAAATTCCTAATAGTCTTCTATAGGACCACATCTCAAAAGCTTCTAGTCTTCGTCTATCTCTTTCGTTTTATTCTATAGGCATAAATAAGTTTTGTAATTCATTCCCAAAACTGCCTGGAATCAAATGGCTCTTACTTTGATTAATACAGTTTATTTAGTCAAATTGTGTTTGATTGGATGTGAAGGTTGAAATTGTTAATTTATTTCGGAATATGTTCATTCGATTTAACAAAAAATATTCCTTATACTAAATTTTTTTTACATTGATATTGGTTATATTTAGATTTGACCAGTATTAGGCAGCATGTATTAAAAACTAATTGTTTTTTTGTTTAAAAACTTATTTTTAGAGTTTCAAGAAATTTCTCAATAATTGCATCTGCATCGTGCACTTTGGATTTATCACTGCTTGACCAAGATGTTTAATTGTCTGGTTTTTGGTAGCCATTTTCCTTAGTAAATAATAGCAGTTAAGTGTGTCTGCACGCTCGAACCTTTGAGTTTTACAAAGTAAAAATGTGTATAAATAATTTAGCAATTACCAAGTCAATGTGTAAATTGAACAATACTCAAAGTTCAGCACACAACACAGAATGTCAGGGTCGATCTTTTATTACACACTTCCATACATATCATCACATAGTTTCTTTACCAGGGTAGGTGGATTGAACAGAGTGCCAAACTTTTATATTGTGACACATTTTCCGTCTCCTCATCCATTCACTTTTTCTACATTTGTTTTGATTTCTCGGACCTATATTTTATTTTAATTTTTCATTCACTTGATCCAATCATATTCTCCTTGGGCTCCCTCTACCACTCATTCTCTTGGCCCAATCATATTCTCATTGGGCTCCCTCTACCACTCATTCACTTGGTCCAATCATGTTCTCCTTGGGCTCCCTCTGCCACTCATTCACTTGGTCCAATCGTATTCTCCTTAAGCTCCCTCTACCACTAATTCTCTTGGTTCAATCGTATTCTCCTTGGGCTCCCTCTGCCGCTCATTCACTTGGTCCAATCGTATTCTCCTTAAGCTCCCTCTACCACTAATTTTCTTGGTCCAATCATATTCTCCTTGGGCTCTCTCTCTTTCTTCATTAATTTGTTCCATATGCTCTAACTATCTCAGAGTGCTCTTCTTTATTCTACTTAACATATTATACCGGTCCTCAAATCACTTATCAGTAATCACATTTCCTATTATTTATTTACTTTCTTTTATCTGTTGCATTTTACTACATTTTGGTGTTAAATTTGCAATAATAAAGACATTATTTTTAATGTACATACATACCATCATGCCAGGGTAGGCAGAGAGGGCACAGTGCTAGACTTTCCTATCGTGACACACACTTCTTTCTTCTGTTCTACAACTGTACACCTTATGTAGCTCCTACGATTTCTCTGACTTTTTATATTTTCTGTTTTTCAAATATCTATTTGGTCTCCATGGCATACAACAAAATACCAAATTCTATAAGAACAATAGATATGAAAAATTTTATGTGATTGTTGTCATGGCAGAAGTTTGAGTGCTTACAAGAAGAGTAAATTGTAGTGAATATTTGTATAAACTCTTAAATATAGTATGATTTTGATAAATATTGTGAGATGAGCTATTCATTTCTTTGAATTGGTATAATACACCAAGGATTGACTCACTTGGTACATACTCATAATTAGCTCTCACAACTTATCAATTTAATGAGAATTTCTGACAAAGCAATTAAATAATCAACAAACAATCAAATCAACAATTGGTAAAAAGTATTAACCTATTCTTTTATATTTATATGCCCTTAGCACTATAACGGCAAAATCCTGTATTTCATATACTATGTATACATATTCTTCTTCTTCCTGGTGTCATGTCAGGTCCCCCTAACGTTGACTATCACCTGAGAGTAAGCATCTTTGTCCCCGGTAGCCTGAAAAAGATCCCCAACGCTCCTTATACCAGTCCAATTACGTATATTGCGGAGCCGGGAGATTTGCCTCCTGCCAACACCTCTTCGACCCTCTATTTTACCTTGGATGATCAGGTGCGGTAATTTGTACTTTATACATATTATAAACACTAAATTAATATCTTTGATCTCATGATTGCTTTTTGGTTTCTATTCCAGGATTGTACCAGCCAGGAAACTTGACGGAGTATTTGCACTGAATTCGGCCTTGAACAATGCAGAGCACATCTTTGTGGACAAAGTGCGAGGCCCCGAGTGCTTTGTCGAATGGAACGGAGAACTTTACACCTCCGTCCATGGAGGAGAGATTGTGAAACTCTCTTCTGCCGGCCATGTCACTCATGTTACTAAAATTGGACAACCTTGCGGTATGAATCGTGTTTATTATTATTTGGCAAACAAATATTCAACTCCTTTAAGATTCATACTTTGTAAATTGAAAATAAGAGCAATTTTCATGTTTTGTTGATGCAAAAGTAATAATCTTTTTTTTAATAATAAAAGGCTTTAACATTTTAAAGGAAACTATGTTGAATCAATTACACCATTTCCATTATAGTTGAGGTAGTCCAAAAGAGATTTCTGCAACACCTGTTTCGAAATGCATCTTCTTTGCCTTGGTCCAATAGTTATGACATTGCCTTGATTTGATTTTGGAGTTTTCTTTTACTAGATAGATTGTCTTCAAGATTTCATCTCCCCTGTGGCTGGTTGTTGGCCATACCTATTTAATAGCGACATTGACACACCACGTTACACTACACCATTTGAAAATAAGTGCCTTTAAAAAGGCAGAAGCTTTCGCATCAACCCAATAGCAATTAAAATATAGAAACTATTAAATCAGCCAGTGTTCTCTGGAGATAGTTTCCTATTGACTTACACTATCTTATTTACCTTAGACCTTTTCAATCTTTCGGATGTAGAGTCCATCCGAAAGATTGAAAAGACCTTCCTCTTGTTCACTTTCCCTCAACTGTCCCCATGGTCACCAACTTCTCCAGACAATTATCATTCTTTCTAGCAACATGCGTACGTTAGGATTCTTTTCCTGCATGTTATCAAAAGTCTTTCTGTAATCTCCAATTATCGGTAGATAGATACATTGGCGTACCTTGCAAATCATGGATTAAGATACATACATACATACATACCATCACTCTATTTCCCTGTTAGAGTAGGCAGAGAGGACAGAGCACTATACTTTCCTATCTCAACACATCCTTAGCCTCTTCTACATCCATATTCCTTTTCATACTACTTTTAATTTTTTTCTGACTTTCTACATTTCCCTCTTTCAGATTATCATTCACTTGATCCAACCATTAGATTTATGTTAGTAATATTAGAAAATTATGTCAGATAAGGCATTATTAATGATTAGTTGATACAAAAAATTACAATACTTCATAGAAACACTTTTTAACGGATAAGATAATACTTCATATTAAGTTGATTTAGAAAACATAATCCTAGGCAATTCCCGCATTTCAAGATTACAAAAGTTTTTCATTTCCATAACCAATATTCAAATAGTTTCATTGGTATATGATTGTTTCTTATTTTTCATTTCAGATGGCATTTGGCAGGAATCCAAATGTGGCCGTCCTTTAGGATTCTCATTTGATTCAGCGGGAATACTGTATTTGATGGATTCCTACTATGGAATCTGGAAAGTGGATGTGAAATCGGGAAAGAAGACACTGCTCGTTTCTCCCGATGTAGAGATTGAAGGCAGAAAACCCAAGGTGTTCAACAGTATTGTGCTGGCTTCCAATGGAGACTTCTATTGGACAGATTCCACATCTAGCTCCAGCTTGGAAGACGGAGTATTTGGAATGTTGCTCGATGGAAGTGGAAGGTAACACAATCAGATTTTTAAACTATTCTTTTCTTATAACTCCATCAAATTCTTCGCCTATGTATTCACTCAATTATTTTCAAACTATAGTTTTCTTTATTTTATGTCATGACTAGAAATGAGCCGTCAATAATGAGGAAACTAAACGAAAAACTTAAATATATTTTTAAAATATTTTTTTTACTTCATTGCCATTGTTATTTTATGTCTAATAATCATATCAAAAGGTGACTGACAGCTGTCAAATAATATTGAAAGAAAACATAAAAAAAAATCTTCAATATGTTCTTTTGTCAAGTCGCATACCCCGTGACTAATTTGGGCATTGCACGAAAGTATTGTAAATAATTTTTTTCTTTAACAAATAATTACTGTCAATAAATAAAACAGATGTAATTTACAATAGACATATGTTACAATATCAATAGAATAATTGGTTGTATACAGTGAAACCTGGTATTAAATCTGCCAGGTTTTATTGTATACAATAGAAGTTTAACAAAAGAAAAAAATAGATATAAACAATTATTACTCATTCAGACTAACTTTGATAACAATACAATATATTTCCCTGTTAAAATCTTTTGTTTCATGACCCTTTTAAGGTTGGCTGAGTGAACAGATTTCCACACCTTTTTATCCACATGCAGCTTTAATTTTGTCCACATCTGTAAATTTCACGATACATGCTTTTCTGTTTCTCATACTTATTATCTTTCCTTCAGTTAAAATTTCTCCAACTGTTTCCTTCTTTAGTCTACCTCTTCCTTTTTTAGGTTTGTGGATTGGTGGTTTATGATTTTTCAGTATCTCAGCAATCTCTCGTATGTAGAATGTTGTTTATTATCAAGCAATACCTTAATTTGATTGATCTGTGCGGTAATGCATTGAACTTTTGTGTGAAAAGTCGACCGTTCAAACCCCATGCTGTACACAGGCATTTTTAATGACATGCATTTTTTCCACCTAGTATTCGGGGTATAAGGATACCTGTGAATTCGATCATATCTATTCTTAAAAAATAATTAAAAACCATTCTGGCGTACTCCGATCATCTCACTTTAGTGTACCATCGGATCCAGTACAGCGGTGGGGTCGGTGAGTTTGCTGGTGTGCAACGGCTCACTCACTTAAAACTAACTCCATGGCACAGCTTCGCTTTGCAACTGAATTGACGTTGGAATGACTAGGAAATCGACTATGAGGCCCAACAACAATGACAACTGCTGAATATTCTGCTGCAGTCTTTATTTGACCAATTCAGCATGATGATGAGTTCCTCCTTCCTCTTTTTTCATTTACTTTATCAATCAAAATGAGTCTCTCCAATCTATTATCTCCTCTCTGGTTTACATGACCAAAGATGTAGGGAATATGCTTTAACCACATACTCAAGATTTTGTCTTAGCTCCAAAATATAAATATTTGTATGAATGGCAGTCCAAGTCCTTTAAAATAATTCATAATAAAATTTCTTTCAGATTGTTCCACTATGATGCGGCTAAGAATTCAAGCAGCGTCCTTTTGGACGGCTTGTGGTTCGCTAATGGAGTGGCATTATCACCGAATGAGGAGTTCGTGGTGGTTGTTGAGACTGCCCGCGCACAAATCAGGAGATATTACCTTAAGGGGCCAAACAAGGGCACTGATGATGTTTTCATTGACGGATTAATTGGTATGTTAACCTTTTCCCTGCCATCCATGGAATATGTGGTGTGTACCTGTACGCCAGTTTTTATTTACCTTGCATCATGCCCATTTATCAAGTAGTGGTTGGAAGTTATATACAGTTGTGAGTTTAGTACAAATAAAAATACAATGCTTGGGCTGATGCGTATACAGAATTAAGAGACAAAAATCAGTAATTATAATAAGAATTACCCTGATCTATCCAGAACGCTCAGAAGTGCATCTGAAATGAAAAAAAAATAGTAAAATCTATCAACGGATGTCGCTCAAATAGCACATTATTGTCGATAATAATTTAGATAGTTCTGATTTGTAATACTAGATGTCGCACCATATTTTTTCACTTTTGTAAAGTGTAACATGTAGTAAGCAGTTAAGCCTGTAAATATTTTATATACAAGCACTGTTTTTAACTTACCAGTTCAGGAACATTATAAAACAAAGCTCTGAAAACATGCATGGCACTGGTTACTTGTCTAGTTAAATTAAATCAGACAATTTTAGTATATTTCCAGAAACATGGAATTAAGATAAATTTTACTCAAAACTGTTTTGCATGGGTTCGAGGGAGTATTCAAAAGAATCCAAATAATTTCTGTAAGGATTACCCAACCTGTATTGTAGTATATTTCCTTTTTATACAGTATAGTCTAGTGCACTTGCCATATCATATCCAACTAACTAAAAATATCTTAATAGGTTTAATGGAAAAAACCTTACTGCGGGAAACTACTTGCCATTGGAAATCATACCCGAAACATACACTGTACTACTTGCCATTGGAAATCATACCCGAAACTCTTGGATTTAAAGTCACGGGTTTTACCAATTAAAGTCTTTAAATGAATATTTAGGTTATAATCGATTGCTTATGATTTGTTTGTTACAGGACTTCCGGACAACTTAAAGGTGATCTCTGATGGTCTACTGGTTCCGCTGGTGGTGCCAAGAGATGAAAATCACCCAGTTATCTTCCAGACATTGGCTCCACATCCCAACATCAGGAAATTCCTCGCCCGAATTTTGGCTCTTATAGAAATGCCGTTTGCTCTCGCTCACAAATTCCTTCCACACTATGTGTTCGAGAGAGCTAAGCATATGGTGAGATTATATCCGTATAATTATTATTATGTTAGGTGTTCCCAATAGTTTTTTTTAAATATTTTATTTTTATGGTCAGTTACGGCGCAATGTCTATCTGAAAACAATATCTTACGATAGTAATATACTGGTTAAGGGGATATTCTACTCTAGAAATTAGATTTTTTTTTACATATTTTTAAAGTTTAGATCTTTAAGAATATGTTCTCAGAAGGAAATTTAAAAATTCTCAATATTTACGAAATTACAGCTATAAATGAGGCAGCAATTACGCCACACCGGTATGACTCTGACAATAATCTCAAAACTTGAAACGCGTATTTCTCGAAATGACTAAGTTCTATCCAAGCGATTGCCTTCAAATTTGTTATGATACTTCGATAAATGTTTTTATATCGTCCCTACCTTGGAAAATTCAATACAATTTTTTTTACTACAGTGAAACCCCGTTTTTACGTGCCCGGAATTTACGTTATCCCGCTATTTGCGTTCGATTTTTACAATTTTTTTTTTGTACCTTCTCAAATCATCAATAAACAAACTGTATAAAATGCATACGAAAAATGTTTTTAGTTTTTTGTTTATTAAGTCTGAAAAAACGCTCGAAATTCACGCCTCTAGAGTAGAGTACCCCCTTAAGTCAAGTTTAAATTGTGGCAGGAATTATATTGTTTTTATCTCCCAATTCTAAAATGGTAATATATTAATTTATGTCAAATGAGTTTGGGTATGGCACAAACTTGCAGACGAAAACAAAACAGTTCACATTAACATATCCATTTTGCTTAAAAAAAACTTGGGGCTGACTTTTTTTTAAACATAATATTTTTATTGGGGATGTGAAATGGATTCATTTATGACAACTGAATGCGTTCTAAATAATGGTTATCGCAGAGTCAACTAACGGAACCCACTGTTAAAGTTAATGTTGGATTATGAAACACCTCGTTTTGTAATAGCTGGAATATTTATGAAATTGTACATTATGAACTTTTGAAATTTAAAGAAATGAACACTCGAGAAGTTTTTCCAATTGAAGAGTTTAAAAGAAGTATTGAAAAAGAAACATCCAGGGCTTTTCATTTTACTTTATAACATGCAGCCTTTATGCTGCCAAAAAGATACAAGAAAAATTAATTAACTTTACCGGGAAGTTTTACTCCTTACTCACTTGATATCATCTCTTCAAACATTGTTTAATTCAATGCAATACTCTATTGTGGTTTAGTTCAATCCAATATTTCTTAAAATAAAAAAAAAACATTTAAAATATTGAGGAAGGGAAATCTAACCTTCAATTTTCTTCAAGTCCAGACTGACAAATTAAAAAAAAAGACAATTGGATTTGATCTGTCAAGAGTTTAAATTAAACAATGAAATTTTTACTCATAGATTTTGAGGTGCTGAATTCGAAATGATTTTTTGTTGATTGGCTCTTGCTGTCGTGTTATATAAAGAAACGTAACTGAAATTGACTGCAAATATTTTACAACCGTTTGCCCTAAATGTAACTGTAAATGATAGACAAATTTTATGCCATTATTACAGAAAGATAAAATGTATACTAAGCAGAATAAACAATGGAATGCATAAATGATTGATTTTTGGTGATTTGGAGGTCATTGCAATAGTAGTTGGTCTGCAAAACGGGTACACGAAATACTGTTGCGTTATATAAGAGTGTCCACTTCAAGCGTTTCAATACAGAAATGTATGTTTTACCTTATAAACCGAAGCCAATCCAGAATTTAACTGTTTTCTTATCCAGTACCCCAAAATCTATAAAGTAAAGATTTACTTTTGTTTTTGTAAAAAAAATTAGGTAAAATATGTCAAGCAGTGTTATTTATAGTTCGTTGAAAGATTTTTCAAATTATTTAATTGCATGGTAACATTTTTTTTATTATATTGTAAATTTTAAGTACACCACCATACCACATTCTATTATATTTTAATTAGTAAATATTTTTCTAGAAAAATGTTTTTTTTTTTTTCAGATTGGTCACTTTGAATCAGTTCAAAGTTTAGTCCCAAAACGCACCACAATCCTGAAGTTAGACTGGAATGGAGAAGTAGTTGAAAGCTGGCACAACCTCGATGGTACTCTGACAGGTATCAGTGAAGTGCATGTGTTCAACAACAAACTCTATTTTGGTAGCCCTTACAACGCTTATATTGGAAGAACTCCACTTCCTAGTGGTATCAAAGCAGAGGTTAAATCCACTCCTGTAAAGCCAACACAAGCTACTAGAACTGAAACACCTAAGCCAACACCAGCGCCAACCCCTAAACCAACTGAAGCTCCAAAACCTAAACCTACTGAGCCCCCTAAGCCCAAACCGACTGAAGCACCTAAACCCAAGCCAACTGAAGCGATGAAACCTAAACCCGTAGAACCAAAAGTTGAAGCAGTAAAGCAGAAACCTGTCGAAGTTCAAAAACCTAAACCGGCTGAAGTTCCTAAACCCAAGCCAACTGAAGCGCCAAAACCTAAGTCGACAGAAGCACCTAAGCCAAAACCGACTGAGGCACCAAAACCTAAAGAAGCTCCTAAAGTTGAAAAGCCAAAGGAACAGCCCAAACCCAAAAATGAAAAACCAACACCGGCTTCTGTCTCAGATAAAACAAAGCCAGTTGAAGAAGAGATCCTTTCGGATACCAGGCAACCTAAAGAAGAGACTCTGAAAGTTATCAAGAAGGGAGGTCCAGTGGAGATGCCGGATCCTGGTAGCAAAAACAATCAAGGGACGAGAGCCAAAACTGAATCAAAGACTGCTCCGGTTAAAAACGAACTTTAGGTTAATTTGCACGGACTTTAACCAAAATAATGTATTTATTGTGTCGTCACCTCACCAAAAATGTCACTACCATCATGTAAATAGTAACACATCACTCGGCACAGTTACATGTGCCCGAATCTAGATCACGTTGTGCAGCTTTAGAGAGGGCAGCTTTTGTTATTCATTTATTTTTTTGTTAGAAATATTACCAGCTTGGTATTAACTGAATAATATATTATATTCAATAATAGTATTATTATTAACAGCTAAAAATAAAAATATCAATTCTCTGTTTATATTGTCTATCTTGAGTCTAACAGAGTAAATTTTTGAAAAGATTTCTCTTTACAATTGCGATATCTTTTGTATGACCACATTTTGTGCATTTATAACAATTTCGTAAAGGACCAAAATATTCTTAAATATTTAAATCAGAACAGTAACGTCTGAAAATTTGAATCTGTGTTTCATTCATTGAAATTCAGTATTTCAAGATGTTCATTTTAGCATCGATCAAAAAGTGTCATCTCAAGATGGTTTTTTTGAGCCATTTTTTTATTCATTTGTAATTTGACTTTTGTTAAGTCAAATTTATATAGTGTTGAATATTCCTACAATATTCTAACCTAACGACACTTGAACTGGTGTTCATTTCACGTGCAGTAATATTTTAAATATGTGCGATGACACATTGTGAGTTCCGGATTTACTCCGGTGGTTTTAAAATCTGAAGGCTCGATTACCGAAGACGATGTTGTCTTCCGGTTACACTCTTAAATATGTCTGCATCACTATTTCAGATATGTAAAAGGGTACAGTACGAATTAATTAACGTTACTGTTACAATTGTGGTAATTTATTAAGTTGGTGCATTAGATCTACAGTCTTAAATGTAGTTTATGTGAAATAAATAACCCTGAGGCAATTTTTAATACCATAAACATATAGCATTAGTAGATAAAGTATACAGCTGATTTAAAACATGATCTATGAAACAAACTAGGCTTGTCAATAAATTTTACACCACGTAACACAAGGTATTTTGCATTCGTCCGAGGGCTGCATATTTTCATTATCAAAAATAAAAGTAAAGTAGTTTACTTAAAAATAACTTATTAATATCTTATAGTCTCGGACGTCTCGGCGGGCCGCAGACTTATTGTTGGCGTTCTGCATGTTTGACTTGCCTAAAATTAAAATTATAATTTTTAAAATAGTTACTTTTATATGGAATATTATTCAGTGAATACCAAGTTTTACTGTATGAATAATTTCATGTGTTATTGTATTATGCATGATTGTTTATCGAGATTTCTTTTCTGATTCATCTCATACTACATACATATATTATATTCCAAGATATTTTTTGTGCTGTGAATCTAGTGTATGCAATACACTTTTATACTTGTTTTTTTTTTAGATCTCTCTAAATAGAGCAGCTAATATACTCTTTTTTATGTGTTTTGTTAATTGTTATAAATAAATCGCAATTCTTTTTTTTTTACCGTATAACCATCAATACAAATTATATTTGTAAATGTCGTCGTTGAATGAATTTTCATAAGTTATATTGTATAAACAATAAGGATAAAAGTTTCAATTGAGACATAATTATGGGGCGATATTAGGGGTGAATAAAATGTATTAAAATTGAAAGGATAAAACTGCTATATGATTTGATTTGTGCAGTCTTGGTGTAAACATGTCATAACACTCGAGGAATATTAAAATAGCTTATTTTATGTTTTTCAATTTTCTTGTATTCATATTAAAAATGAGATGTATGTTTAATTAAGTTACTTATTTCTAAAAGTATTTAACAACGCATGTAAAATGGTTATTAGAAATGTTTATTTTATAAACAGGCGTCATGAATACAGATATCTTGATCAATTGTAACTGTTATATATTAGGAAAAATATAAAGTATCTATGGCAGAACTTCTCCAAGTGTGTACCTTGGCACCTTGGGGTGCCGTGATTAATTTCCAGGACTCTGCGGGATATTCAAAAATTTTAGTAGAGGATGAGAGTCTGATTGAGCTGTCATGCGACAGTTCATAAAACTGAAATTTATCGATATGAGACTGGTTAAGTTTTGGATATCAGTAAAATTTGAATATCGTTTGTCGTGTGTTAACAGCGAATCTTGGTTCCGTTAATTAACCACTTACATCTGTGCTGCTGGGTTTTTGGCAATACCGCTCAAAACTCAACGTGAAACAGGAAATAACGGTAGCTATGTCTAGTTTGATTCCAAGATTGGATATATTCTAAACAACGGGCTCACCCGTCCCACTTTTTTGGGTGCCGTGAAAAAATCTTTATATACAAAGGGCGCCGTGAAATGAAAAAGTTAGAAAACCACTTGTCTATGGTACGAGGGTAGTCCCAAAAGTACCCGACCTAACAAAGAAAACACAAAAAATTTGGGAAAAAATATTTTTATTTCTCAACATAGTCTCCTTTCAGCTCAACATACTTTTCCCAGCGATGTTCAATAGCTTCGATACCCTGTTTATAGTGAGAACCGTCGAGCGCCTCAAAATAGTCATCAACCGCAGATTCTACCTCTTCATTGTTGGCAAATCTTTTTCCACCGAGCCATTTTTTCAAGTTTGGAAAAAGAAAATAATCCGAGGGGGCTAAATCTGGCGAATAGGGTGCGTGAGGAAGCAATTCCAACTTTAATTCATTGATTTTGGCCACCACGATAACGGATGTGTGAACTGGTGCATAGTCTTGATGAAACAACACTTTCTTTTTTGCCAAATGCGGCCGTTTTTTCTTGATTTCATCACTCAAACGCTGCAATAAGTTTGCATAATACTCGCCGTTGATTGTTTTTCCTTTTTAAAGATAATGAAAATTATCCCACGCGCATCCCAAAAACTGACGCCATGACCTTGCCTGCAGATGGAACTGTCTTCGCCTTTTTTGGAGCCGATTCTCCCCTTTCAGTCCATTGTTTTGACTGTTTCTTCGTCTCAGGTGTGAAGTGATGGACCCATGTTTCATCCATGGTTATGAATCGACGCAAAAACTCGGCTTTATTGCTGTGAAACATTGCCAAACACTCGATTGAAACATCCTCACGACGCTGTTTTTGTTTCATTGTGAGCAAACGCGGCACCCATCTTGCGCACAGCTTTCTCATGTCCAAATTTTCAGTCAATATGCGATGTACAGCACTTTTTGAAATGCCTACCATGTCTGCTAGCTCACGCACTTTCAATAGACGGTCATCCAATACCATTTTGTGGATTTTCTTTACCATTTCTGGCGTGGTCACCTCAATTGGTCGACCACTGCGATGTTCGTCTTGGCAGCTCGTACGGCCTCGTTTAAACTCTGCCACCCAATATTTTACTGTTGTAAACGAAGGAGCAGACTCCCCCAGAGTAGAATCTAGCTTGGGTTTGATATTGGTTAGACTTTAGACCTTTCAAATGAAAGTATTGTATCACATAATGATGACCAATTTTTTCCATGTTTACAAATTCACTGAGAGCGTTCACTATTGATGGCTGCCAAACAAGTACTAAACAACGAAGCGTCTTAAAACTTGAAACTTAAGATTTATAAGTTTAGTACTTTCTACCATAGTAATTTTTTAAAGCAACAACCGCCATCTATACGTCAGGTCGGGTACTTTTGGGACCACCCTCGTATTAAGAACGCTAATATATTATAGAATGATCATGAAATTTAAGCGAGTCTTGGAGCCAGGTTTTATTCTACTAATTTAACATGGTTACATTTGAGTTACTGTTTTGTAATACATAGCAAATTTTCGCTATAGAGATAGGCAATCTTCTACATTTAGATGTTTCTCATTGCCATCATTCATAATTTATTGTTCGTGGGAAAAGAAGTTTGCTATGATGTTTTTTAAGCCTCCCCTATGATCACTATTTCTAAAAGTTTCTAATATATTTTTGCTTATAATTAATTAAGTTCACACATGTCTTGTAAGCAATAACTCAATTAATTTAAATAAATATATGCTGTATTGACTTTTATTAACAAAAGCATGATTTTTAAATGATTATACAGTAATACCATGTCTAAATTTTTCTGCTTTTTTGTGGATACTGTTTTTATTATAATATTAAACATTTTATAATATTTAATAATAGTTTTATTACGTAACTTTAATTAGTGATGACAGTTTTTTTTACCTTTTTTATATTATTTTGGTCAAAATATTCATCATTTGTGTATGTTGTAAGATTTAACATTCCTTTCGTAAATCTTGGATAAAAGTATGATCGAGTGAGCAGGGTAAAGAAATGGGATATTTTGAAACAATATAGTGTGTGAGACTTTGCTAATAAATCAACGTAAAATCTTCAGAAGGGATTGCGCACAGTAATGTGTTAGGGTCAACCTTAGTGTGTGAAATCTATGCCGGGAATATCTGATATTACAATGTATGTTAAAATAAGAAATAATCAGCAAAAGGGTTACTGTTTATTAGAGACGGATGTTATTAGTAGAATATAGAAAAGAGTCTTGAGATGGTGGTCCTTATTTAGAGAATGAGTTGTGAAAGATTTACGAAACTAATATATATGTCGGAAGGGAATGTGGAGAAATTTTAATCAAGGGAAAGGTAAGAAGTATGAGAAACATAAAAACTTGTATGATGAAACGTATTGATGTGGTCAAGGCAAGAGTGGTGTACATGTATAGAAAGGCGTAGAGATCTATCTTCTCTGCCTACCCCAAAAGGGACATGGCAAAATGGTATGTATGTACGAACATTCCTTTATTTATTCAGTAAATTTAAGGCATACTGAATAATACTGAATAATACTTTTTTATTAGTTTTGCCTAATAGTTTTTTGTTAAAAAAGCATTATTTTTTAAAAAGATTTTTAACAAAATTTAGTGTGAAAATATAAATCAAAACTTTTTAGAGAAAAAAAAACCATATTATTTGTGTTATGTTAAATGAAAAAGAGTTCAATACTATTTACTGTTGCTTTAAGAGTTACATTAATAAGCATTTATTGAAAGAATATAGATTCTTAATATCTCATATATCTAATGATATCTATCTATTTTAAATCATTTCACCCCTTCTGTATGGCCCGAATTCATAATCCTAACTTAAGACAATATTAAATGTTAATTATTCTTTTTATAGAAGATTCGCATAAATTCTTAGCTTCCTTGAATAAAACAGACATGATTTTATTACCTCACTTTGAGCTTGGAGAGTACGAGGTCTGAATACAAATCACGAAAAGGTTTAAATTAGTATTTAGGACATACTATCACTAAAAAAATGCCCAATACAAATCTAAATGAAACTGGATAATTAATTTTTTTGTGATGTATTTATCGACTTTTTTTTACTTATTATTTACTAGCATTTTCATCACAGATTCTTTTTGTGGAAAAATACTTTATTATGTACTCGTATAGCTAGTTGATTAGGTTGCTAATTTTTTATTAGTATTTGGAATCGGGGATTTAAATTAATATTTGGTATTACTGTATTTTTAAAATGTTTCTTTTATCAAATAATGTACTTGGTGTTTTAAGAAGAATTTGTCATTTAATTGAAAATGTCAATCAAACAATTTCTATAACCGACTACCAGACAGTTTTCACTGGTTAGCCGGCAGCTGTAGTCTAACAGTTGATATTTATTTTATTTAGTCTATCAGTCTCAGGTTTTATTCCTGACGGATTAATTTCCAGACTGCTTTTACACTTAGACCATTTTACATTTGAATGTATGATTTTCTGTAGGGATTTTCCGTTCATCATGAGGGATTGCTTATTGTATAACCAGCTATGATTTTAAACCTAGCATTTGGTATTTTTTAAATAAAAAATATATTATTTAAATCAATTATAGAAGCCTCAAACAAGAAGGAAGAGTCCATCGTATTATATTATAAAGAGTCCAAGTACTGCTGTATAATTTCAATTGTCTCTTAGTATTATAGGCACTTCGTTTTTATATCCCTGATAATTACAACTGTGCAAGAAATTTTCCTCTATTCTATATACCAATTTGCAGAACCAATGTGATGCTAAACACTCAGTTATGCGCAGTTTAGAGATATTGAATCAATTGAGTGACACAGGAGATATATTTTCCTGTGTCACTCAATTAGCACTATGAGAACAATCCTCTAGTATTCTTCCATATTAATAAAAACTAATGAGACCCATATTATGTAACAGAAATCCGTGTAATGTGGAATAAAGAGTCAGGGGAATCTGCTCTCTAAATGGGGTTAAATTGTCCTTTTATTTATTATACAAGAAATTCTACTTTTTTGTGGAAATTTTAAGTGGGACTGTGATGGTCCCAATTCATGGTAATACGAAAGCAAAATCGACATTCATTTAATCCAAAATGAAAATAAAAAAAAATTGTGTGGTCGCCCTTTTAATATATATTTTTTACAATTTATAAAAATTGAATTTGACACAATATGACATTTTCTTCTTAACGAGGTGAGTAATGTCCCTTTATACACATATTAGCAATATTTTATACTACTGTTAGTATACTATTATAAGAATATTAATTTATAGTTTTCTGATTTTTGTGTTAAGAAAGCTTTGATATACCGGGATATATATGAGGGCTTCCAATCAATATTTTCAAGATTTATAATTTTGTTACTTTTTTTTAATAAAGTTTTTTTAATTTTGTAATTTGTATGATTTAATGACCTTAGTTTGACGGTGACAATGTTTAATGTTTTGAATATTTTTCATTACTTTATTTTAATGATAAAATGCAGTAAAAGTACCGCACTTTATCAAGAGTAGTTGTGTCCTTACTATACTGTGTACTTTAGAAGTATTTTCTCAGACATTTCTTTTTTACAAATTTCAATAGAAAGTAATCAGCTTTAGAATAAAGATTTTAATAAATGATAATTTTTTTCTGCTTAAGATTAGGGAATAGTTCAGTTTACACCATTGCAATGTAAGTAATGTTGTAAATATCATCATACCGTGTCCCTTGCGTGACGTACATAGAGAACAGATCAAAATTTACTATCCAAGCATGCGGAAGGTTGCCAGTTTTGGACCCCGCACTGTGCTACTTCCCTTGAATGATACAAGCATTCTTTCCACCTAGTATTGTGGGGTATAAGGATACGTATGACAATGATCATATTTATTCTTTCAAATAGAAAAAAAAATCTGATGTGCGACGACTTACAAAAAAAAAAAACTCCACAGCACAACTTTGCTTATCAATTAAATTGACGTTAGAATGGCGAGGGGATCCTTGACTACGAGGCCGAGCAACAACAACATCTCCTCATACACAATCTTCCATTATTCATACTTCTCACTTAACCTTCTTTCACATTCTGGTTCACTTGATCCAGCCAGATTTTTCTGGGTCTACTTCTTCCACTTTTACCTCTCGAGTAGTAAGATATTAATGAAAATTTTAAAACATCGTTTGTTCAGTTTGTAAAACATGTAACTAGCCGATAAATGATTTAATTGTGTGGTATCATCAATAGATGTCATAGGTAGTCAAAATCCTGACAATCTGGGAATATTCGAGAAATAATCACTGCGCCCCAACCGCGGGGCCATACACTATCTGACTCAGTATTTAATGGCCCCACGGTTTGGGCGGTACTCACGGAAAGGTTAATGTACAGGCTTATATGGTTACAAATTGTAAAATTAATCTGAGACATGGCTGAGTTTAAAAGGTTTACATAAATGCCATTAGAGTTAAATTGTTACTTTAGGTATCCCTTGCTTTATATGATTAATTGGTTTTAGAAAAAAATCGCATAACTTGTAAAACACGCAAATGAATTGATTTTATTCTCGGTGAGATAGATTAGTTTTAAATGAAAAAAAAAGTAACCTGAAAATTAAAAAAAAATCAATTATTATTTATATTTTCAATTCAAAGGCCTACCTATGTAGTTTATTCCTTTTAATCGGGTAATGAATCGACTGGATCTGACTCATTCTCCTGCTGTCTTTAAGTCCTGGATCGGTAGGTAGGCAATTTTTGGTTTTTATGTCAAAATAATATATGCTGTTCTTGAATCATTGACACTGCGTATGCAATTTCATCATTTACGGTGATTGTGAAATTCAAATTGGCTTTTTATAATTTTTTTCTTCATTTTATTCAAATTGCATTATAGCAGAATCTCGTAAAGCGGGATTGCATATAATGAGAGATAGCTGTACTATATTGCTTGAAGTGAATTGTCTAGGGTATTGTTTCTCAACCGTTTTAGCTTTGCAACAGATAAGACTTCACACCTCCCTCCAAAAACTTAATATCTTATTGATGCATGTGATTGTGAATGTTGATATATAAACACGTGCTTGTTATAAAAGAAACGGAACGGGAGACAGAGGATCATTTTCTGTTAAAATTTCTCAGTGATCACTGCAGTGTTTTTGTGTGGTCAAAAAATATAATTCCTTAAATGTATTTCTGGGGGATGCTACCCACAGGCTGAGAATTTATGTTATAGAGCAGGGATATCCAACCAGTTAATTGCAGCATTCTTTTAGTAGATCTTGACTTTTTCTCCCGTATACTAAAAAATATTATATGTGTATGTAAATTAAATTGTGCAAAATTTTTGTTCATAATAAATATTAAATTATTATACACATATACCATTATGCAATCTCTCTGTGGTGGTGGGCAGAAAGGACAGAATGCCAGACTTTTCTATCTCAACACACATCGTTCTCTTCCACTTCCATACGATTTATCTGACTATCTATGTTTTCTACTTTCAGAATATCATTCATTTGATCGAATTATACTTGCCTTGGTCTTCCTCTCACACACCTTCCACTCGCATTGTTTTGTTAGTCTTTCTTCATTCATTCATTCCACATGCCCAAACCATCTCAACATGCTCTTCTTCATCTTACTTAACACATCAGCCTCAAGTTCACATTCATCACTTATCACTTCATTCTGTATTCTATCATACATTGTCACTCCATGTATTCTTCTCAATGCACGCATTTCTACAGTAATTATTTTCCCATGTTCACATTTCACTCCTATACATCAAAATTATTATATCTGATTATAATTTTGTATTTTTTCCTGTACACTGGTAGATGGCGATATAGCCCTTCAAAAAAGTAGCTTGCATGTACAAAAATGCTGGGCAGTTCTCATGAGAATAATTATTTATACATAATAAACGCCAATAACTAAATATTAACCCAAAAACTTGATCGATTAGTTGCTATTACTAAAATATCTTTATATGAATGATTGAGTGCAATACTTGACATACGAATATATTAACCCTTTTAATCCCAGCATATTTTGGCAAAAAAACAGTAGTTTATATTTTATTTTTTATCTCAGTTTTATTTAGTTTTAAAAGTATTCTTTTAAAAGTGAATGATTCTCAAAGGTTAAAAAAATATATATTCAACATAAAAACTTGTATGAAAACTTTGAGGCCGATGATCGGCCCTGTGAGATTTTTCCAATACACCAGTTGGGGCCGATGATCGGCCCCGTGGGATTAAAATGGACATGGCAATAATTTTAACCTTGCATTATGCCCTGTTCTTGTAGTAAAGGAGAATTGAAAACAAAACCAAGATGGGTATGGTTTTTACAATGTAAATAATTATACTTAAGTCTTTACTTTTAGGAATTATTAATATTCATAACGATGCATCCTCTTCAAGAAATGTGATAGAACTCAAAAACAGAAAATTTTACAGATGAAGCAAAACAAAATTTGGTTTTAAATAGTAAAAAGTTGAATAACTGTGACACATGGTGTAATTTAGTGGATTTTGTTTGTTATACAATCTCAAAAAATATGGAAATTTTTTCAATGTCTTACTTTTCTTACAGGGTGTAATATTTTAATTAAAAAATATCTCTTATATTGTAGGCTTTGATGTAATGTTATATTCTAGATTGTTACATGAATATATCCTGATAAATCCACTTCTCTATGTTTATTTTTTGTATCCAAATTGTAAAGTTTTATTATGCACTATAATATTATATACAGGTAAACTCTCATAAAAAAGTGCCTATACCCGTTTATAAACTTAAAAATCCAGTCAAGACAATAAAATTGGAAAATATTTTAACTAAGTGCTGATTCTGATTGATTTCATTAAAATAAAACTGATTTTATTTGGCCACAATGCACAAGAGCTAGCAATCTCCATGAAGTAAAAAAATCTTTTAAAATCATGATCGAGGTAAATGTATATGATGTATATGTATGTGTAGATTCCTACTTGACCATGGTCATACTGCAAGCTAGCTTGTTCGAACTTCACAACAATCAACAAATGGTAAAAAAGATTCAGGCAGGTAACCTAACAATCTAACTTTACACTTGATAGAAAAAATGTATCATATCATATGTATGTTGTTCCATGAGCATACTGTAGTCAGCACAAAGACAGCTTGGGAGTATGACTCTAGTAAAGTTTGGGGTCCAACTTATCAAATATTAAGTAAAAGAATGAGTAATATAAAGAGATATAGTTTGTATACGTGTTATAATGTACAGAATGGTACGATGCAACATACCGCCTAAATTTACACAAACATAATAAATCAGTTCGTAGCTATACAAAATATGTCCTACATTAAAATATTTAGTTGAAGAGAACTACAATATACTATATAAAGATTTTCTTCAGTGGTCAAGTTGTTTGTTATATTACACTTTTATTGAATACATTACACCATGGTGGGTTTATTACCATGCGGAATCCCTTCCGACCAACTGAAAATATGTTCAAGAGGTCTTACGTGAAAACCAAACTGTAACCTTTTTTAATACATTTGAGTACTAATAGGAATCAAATCCACAACTCTCAGGATGGAAGCAGGCATTTTGCTAACTAGTTTGATGGAAATGTTTTAACTGTATTTAGGACTAGATTCCATGCTGGGTTTACTTTCATTTCTTATAGAACTGAATGAAAGTGTTCAATGAAAAAAAGTCATGAGGGTTACTTGTATAACAATGCTTAGTATGTATCACTCGAATTTCATTATTTTAAACTTTTATACCTATGTTGATGTAGAAATATTGTTTAAATGTAGATATCACCTAGTTAGGTAAACACATTTTTTATGTTTAAAAAATGTAAACTTTACTGGTTTTTGCTGTAAAATATGTGAAATATTAGGGTACATAATTTTTTTTTTTTTGCTTATAAAAATATTTTGCATTTTTAGTAATGTGTAACTAATTGTTGTATACTTATCTTATAATGTACATAATTTTTAAGATACATGTATGCAATATAATCACAAATGAATATACCCATATTTTCTTAATGGTTTATTCTAAATTTTATAGAGATTTTGAAACAAAGTTTTTCAGCAATAACCACAAAAAAAGCTTTTGATTTATATTACGGTTAATTAAAAAAAAGCAGCTTTATTATTCGAGTTATAAGTTGACATTGACATTTCAGGTCTTATTAGAGAAGTGTTGATATAAATAATATACATATACGAAATTATCAAATTTGTTAATTTTGGGGATATATTACTAAAAATACTCAACCAGTTCTTTTGATTTTTGGAATATTTATTTTTTATCAACAAGGTAAAACAAAATTTATTTGATCTTAAAATACTGAAGACTCATTTTACAAATACTCCTTATTGAGTTGGGAGGGGTTCCAATCGGCGGGACGTGTTTAACTTCTTCAACGAAACTTGGCCAATCTTTTATTTTACGCTTTAGGTATTTCTTTTTTGTTTCAATAGTGAAATCTTCTGTCTCCTCACTGATTAATGTAAGTATCAGGACATGAAAATGTCATAGGTATGCGAGGATTGTCCTGCCATAATTATTTTTACTGCCATTCCAAAGAAAGAAGTAAACACTTTCTGGCATGGAGAAAAGGTACTATACGGTACATAAGAATTATATTTCCAATCCATAAATTGTTATTAAAAAATTTAAAAATCTCTTGATTTATTTAGTTTGAAACATATCTGTTGCACACGACACATGGTTTAATTGATTTAAAGTATTTTGTTGAAAATATTCAATGATTGATGTATTTTTCAAAGGTCTGAATTGTTAGTAGTTTTAATCAAGATTACCGTGGTAAGAAAACTGAATAATTATTAATTTTCCTTTTTTATATAAAATTAATATTAAATTTCAGCTTTATTCTTATTGTGGGCTAAAATCAATTTAAAAAAATTAAATTTTTACAAACCATGAGAAGTGAGATTGATTGTTTACCGTCCTTGGTGTTGTAATGGAATTCTTTAGTATATTTTTTCTTTTATTGAAAAATTTGCTTCCTTAACAATATAGAATAACCATTTTTTTAATTCATATATTTAGTTCGAAAGCGCACTGTTGAAGGTTAATATTAAATATTTAATTTCCCATTAAGTTTAAAAATGTTCTTTATTTTCTTTAAATTTGTTAATAAGACAGATTATGTATGTACGAGTAACACCAATTTTTATAAATTTTGTAAACTGAATAATTATTGCTTTTCCTTTTTTATATAAAATTAATATTGAATTTCAGCTTTATTCTTATTGTTTGCTAAAATCAATTTAAAAAAAGTATTTTTTTACAAACCATGAGAAGTGCGATTGATTGTTTACCGTCCTTGGTGTTGTAGTGGAATTCTTTAGTATATTTTTTCTTTAATTGAAAAATTTGCTTCCTTAACAATATATAATAACCATTTTTATAATTCATATATTTAGTTCGAAAGCACACTGTTGAAGGTTAATATTAAATATTTAATTTCCCATTAAGTTTAAAAATGTTCTTTATTTTCTTTAAATTTGTTAGTAAGACAGATTATGTATGTACGAGTAACACCAATTCTTATAAATTTTGTCTATCTCTAATTAATTATAAATATTAACGACCAAAGTTAAGCTACTATTTTGATATCGCCACCATATATATTTAGTTAATTATTTACTTTGAGAATGTAGTATATGAATAATCTTAAATTTTGCTTCAAATCTTTTACTTTCTCAATTGTTTTTTATGGTGTGATACATTACAATGTGGTGGACATATTTTAAAAATAATTGTGTTTAGTATTGTATATTTAGAGGTGTTTATAGTCTTCTTTTAGTGACAAAGGCACTATACCACTTTTTTCCAAAAGTTTAACACCTGAACAGTACTGGGCTTTCCGTGAACCAAGTCCTCTTTGGTGCAATACGCCGGGATTCTTAGGTACTGTAGCAAGTGTCACATGGACTGCTCTTCACTGCAGATACAAAGAGTTTATCCATCACGTAATATTTTCCATTTTTCCATATTGTCCTTGGTTCTCTCAATGTCTTCAGGGCTTGTTAAGAGATTTTCAAGATCTCCAGGGCAATTCAAATCCAGGGTCAATGCTTTTACAAGCAAAATCCATCCCGATGTTGCTCTCCACTTGTTCATCGCATTATAAAGTAATATTTTATAGTATAGGATTATAAATCAATGATTGAAAAATAAATACCTCAAAAAAATAGTAATTTAGCGATATTAAACATTTCTAAACCCTTTAAACTAGTTTGCTCACCATTTTGGTGTGTAGCACAGTAGTGTTACTAAATAATTGGGAGAGTTGAGTTCAGTACCCAACTTTATGGTTATATATCTGTACCCTAGAGGATAAACCACGGAAGTCACTTTGCACCCTAGAGAATAAACGTCATATGCGTCATACATGAATTGTATGATATAACGTCGTTTATACTCTGAGGTAAAATGTGACTCCCGTGGTTTATTCTCTAGGGTACAGATATTATGAGTGATCTACCGGCAGCTTTAAATTACTGCTGATACAACTGTTTACCTAGCTGTTTTATATAGCATGCTACTTTACATTGAAAAATAACTGTAGCAGTGCTCCTTTTTTAAAGAAGTTTTAGCAACGTTAGATTTTATATATTAAGTAAAATTTATTTTAAAATAATAAATGTAGTCAGAAAAACTTAAGGAAGCATGTGAGAAGTTGCATAGACATAGGTGAGGTGAAAGGTATTTGAAAAAAAAGCATGCCAGTGTGTTTCAATCGTCTCACTTCAGTGTGCCATCGGATCCAGTACAGTGGTGTGGCCGGTGAGTTTGCTAGTGTGCAACGGCTCACTCACTTAAAAAAAAACAAACTCCATGGTACTGCTTTGGCTTCCAACTGAATTGACTTTGGAATAGCGAGGGAATCCTCGACTATGAGATCTAGCAATGGCGACGGCGAAAGGTATTTGAGAAAAAGTTTGGCACTTGCATACTTTAAAAAATTTCAAATAAAATAATCATTAAATTTTGACTAATACAAGTATAGTAGATATGGTATCAAATAATAGAAAGTTTTTTACTCAATTTGTATATCTTAATAGTAACATAGGAGTAGCTAAATAATGAATTATTGGACATTTTTATATGAATATATCCTTTCTATTTTACTTTTATTTGAATCTTTGAAATAATAATAATGTAATTTCTTATTATCTTATGTGATTCCATTACTTTAGCTGTGATTGTTTACAAATATGTAATCTTTATTTAATTTGATAAAACTTTTTTATTCTTTCTTTTAACAAGTGTTTTATTTTCCCTTTTGAAGATTAGTGATGTAGCAAGAATAAAGGATAATTTATGTAGCGCCGTTTGGAGAGTAAACTCTCCTCAAGAGGGCTTTTATTTGGGACTCACACTATTATTGGTATTTGTGAAATGGAAGCACAATTTCCTTCCACAATGTGAAAGGAAACGGCAATAGAGAGATGATTTTTGAAGACATCACAAAAATACATGTGTTCAATTGTAGACAATTAAAATTCTGAAATTTATGACGATAACTATGATACAGATAATACAGATTAATAATAATAATAATAGCTATAAAATACATAATAATAATAATAGCTATAAAATACAGATATCAGCTATAAAATAAAATAATGCATAAAATTACCATTTATAGAGAAAGTCAGTCAAATATTTCACTGTTATAGTTCTCAATTACAAATGCTTTCTCTCAGAAATGCAAATTTAATTGGCATCAATTTGATTTATGCAATATTGCAAATTGGACATTTATCCGCCAATGTATGGAATGTTTGACAACCATTTCATTGTTTTTTTTTACTTTTTACTGTAATTTTTTGAGACAGACAAATTATACATGTATAACTTTGTCAATAATGTTGTAAAAATAAATTGCACTCTGATAATAAATGGAGAACGAAGGGAAAATATTATAATACATTGCGACTGAAAGTGCAGTCCTCGCCATTGATTATTGATATATTCCTAGACAAGTATTCAACACTGATATGTCGGATGCGCACTGAATATTCTTCCACAAAGAAACATTTGACAAAGATCAATGTTTTGAATTGTAATATGTGTGACTTCAGCAAATAAACATTGGATCAGATATTCTATAAATGCCTACTAAATGGTGCGTATCACATCTTTTATAAAGTATTTGATATTTGATAAATAGCCCAATGCTCTTTGCTCTGCTTTGATAAATAACCCGTCTCCTTTGGTTTGCAGTGTTAAGAAAGTTTATGGTTTCTAATTAAATAAAGATATACAATTAATACTCTTGATAAATGTGGTATTATTTAAAATTTTGATAGTGAGAGCTCAGAGCGATTGTACTTCTGTATTTTCAATGACCGTAATCAATTCATCATTGCTCAGTTTATATTTGGGTGATATCTTTTTAAAAATAAGTAACATTTTTTTTCCAATACATTCTGTATTTTCAATGACCGTAATTAATTCATCATTGCTCAGTTTATATTTGGGTGATATCTTTTTAAAAATAAGTAACATCTATTTCAGTGAAAAAACATATAAAAAACACCTTTTAAAATATTTATTCAACAATGGAAACAGGAATGTAAAATTTAAACATAAAACTATTTGTTGAGACATATTAATAAAGGAACACCACAATCCCAGAGGTCTGTGTGGTCCAAGATATGGTCAGATGGGGACGACAGCGTCGACAAAACTGGTACCAACATGTACAGAGAATGAATTCCACAATAAATCCATACGTAGCTCTGCATGGGGTGCCGGATGGACGGCATCCGCCAGGGAGACCCCCGAAACGATGGAGAGATAGCTGGAGTTCAGCATCACAAGAGGACAATCCTGCAGTAACAGACTCTTGAGTCTATGGAAAGTTGAAGAAGAAGTATTAATAAAATAGAGGAGACATACTATAATTATTCACAGATATTTTCTTTATACATAGTAAACTTATCAGGGGTTGAAGACTACCCTTTTTTTTCTTAATAAATAGTTATATAGCATGCTGTCTCTAGAAGCTGTAAGAAATAGCTAGTCATATGTGCAAAACTCAAAATAACTAATAAATGTACAAGTACAAAATATATACGACATAGCGAAATATAGGAAAATTGATCGTATGAAACTTGAGACTGCCTATATTTGGCTTTTTCGATTATGGTACATTTATAATTTGTAATCAATTTCACTCACAAGTACATTTGAAAATATCGAATCATCAGTAACAAAGTAATTGTTTACGTGAATTAATTTGTTAACTCAAATAATTAATGAATATAATATAATTCAATTATACTCGTATAATCAATTAACATAATTTGCTATCCAATTTTTCAGTGAAATTTATTAATACTAAAAATCTACAAATCAATGTATCATGATATTAAATTATAATCAAATTAAATCATTAATATACTGATGTACAGTCACACCTTGTTTATACGAAGAATCAAGTTTACATATCATATTAAATTACAATCAAATTAAATCATTAATATACTGATATACAGTCACACCCTGTTAATACGAAGAATAAAGTTTACGTATCGTACAATGTCCCTTTTGAAGAAGGCAAAGAGGAAAGATCTCCACACTTTTCTATCCATGTATACAACTTTTGCCTCATCCACATCTACACATCTTGTCACACATGTTCTCCTGTTTCTCAGACTTCATACTCAGGTAAAATTTCTCTAACTATTTCCCTTAAATTTTTTCTCAGTCTATCACTTCCAAGTTTTACATTAATTTAAACAAATTGTTTCGTACGTTTTTGATAACTCATTTTCTTAATGTGACAAAACAATCTTAAGATTCCCTGATTAATTCTACTTATAACATCCATCTCTAACAAACAGTTATCCTTTATCAGATCATTTCTTACTCAATCAAATATTGTAATACCTGATATTCTACACACACCACAAATATCCACTGCATTCATTCTGATCTTATTTTGAATTTCCTAAGCTTCCGTATATCAAGGTTGGGAATAGTACACCACACCATGAATTAGGTTTGATAAGCAAATATCAAGTAGAATTACATGTTTTTTTTCACTCGTTGGTACATATAAAAGTCTCTTAAAATATGTTTGTAATATCGAATGTTTTCCTTTTGTTTTTCTATATTTTTAATAGGCTTTTCCATACCTAACTTGGCAGATGCCCATCTTGAGACAGGTAGATTTCACAAAACAAAGCAAAAAAGAACGAAGAAAAAAATATAAAACAATCACAAGAATAAAAATTACACTCAAACATAAAACAAATTAATTTCCATCATAATCACATTGCACCAAGAAAGAGTATTTCAATCAGAAATATTCAGTGTACAAAGGATCATTGACTGATTTGTTGACTCAAAAAAAAACAATTAAAATTGACAGAACCAAGAAAAAGAAAACTTTATATAATCATTTTGATCGAATTTGAGTTCTCATCTTGTGGGGACATTATCTCTTACTAAAGCTAGTAGTAAGTATGCTAAAAATGATAACTTCTCGAACTCTTCAAACTCATCCATAAGGGTGGAAATTAATTTCTTTCAAACTCGACTTAGCATTTTTATATTTTCCCATTTATCACTAATATTCTTCTTGGCACTAAGAATAGATAATTCTTTCCAAAAAGAAAGGCTTTCAATTTATTTGGCATGGGTTCAATAGAACTATAAGTATTCATTTATTTATTCAACTATGCATGTTTGGCAACATTCAATAAGTATCACACATGATGGTTTATCCACTGTGTCTCGGTAGATTTTTCAAAGAAGACATGCTGAAGCAATGCCCCAAAACTGTAAAAGTAGCACCTCTTTGAGCTGACAGGATATAGGTCTAGTGTTGTCGACAAAATTGGAATGGAAAAATGTTAATTAAAACATATTGCCTTTATCTAGTTGACATATTGCCACATGGTAATCCCTTCCAATCAACCAGACAAAAGGAAGTAACATATTAAAAAAATATCAATTTATTGTTAATAATCATGAACAATATCAATAACAACCATAAAAGTGAGATATTCGTAACTATTATCAATCAATGGAAGAAGGAAGGTATGGTGGAGAAGAAAGGTAAATTACTAATGAAACTCATAACAATATTGACTTGGAATTAAGAGATTTTTATGATGTCAATGATGAAGGAGTCTTACATTAGTTGGTAACTGGTACCAGAGTCTCACTGCATGGACAGTAAATGATGACGTAAATAAATAAAAGTGGTAAGCTTGCACTATCTAAGCAGCCATACATTGTCATCCTATTGTCAACAATTACTCCTTGATATATTGACTAGAGAATAGATGTTGCCTTAGCATGCAACAAAACAAATTTAATCTTCTAGTACTGAGCGAATGAGGATGTCGCCATCGTCAGAGCATCCACAATAAATAATAAAAAAAAAATAATATAATTTAAAAGTGCCTTAATACAAAATACCGTATATCGAGGTACTTCTGTATAGATAGGTACACAAAATGTGAAATAATTATTTGCTACATAATGATAATTTAATGAGGTTATTACCATAAATTTGTAAATCCATATTTCAGGTGTTTGGAGTTGAATACCGATTACCTGTGATGAGTATAATATTGTAATTCGAAGTTAATATTGTTAATTTAATATATATTCAATTGATTTTTAGTTCTGAAGTGTTTTATGTTATCAATTTTTTTAAATTTAAACTTTAAATTATCTGAAATATATTTATTTTTTTTCCTTCTTTATGATCATTTCTAAGTATCATAATCTCTATGGTCCTCAACCAATTTATCAAGTACAAGAAATCTCTTGCTTTATGAAGTGCCTCCTGAAATGAGCGCCCTGCAGCTCTTTTCACTTGGTCACTCTATCGGATAGACTCTGCTCCTCGTACCATTCACATTTCCCACCAGAATTGACTGATCAAGGTCTTGTCTTCCTCGCGCCCCCGCGTATTGTGTCCAAAGTACCATAAGATTCTTCTAGCACACACCACAGACAGACAGGTCTTAACATTAAGCTTTTCAATAATCGATTGATTGGTTCTTCTGGCAGTCTATGGAATAATCAAGAGTCGCCTCCAACACTATATATTAAGCACAATCAATTTGTCTTACATTTATGATCTATTTTTTATAAGGCCTAAGAAAAGGTTTTTTTTTTGTTAATCAGCCCAATTGGATAAATCATCATATGTCATTCTTCTAATTTAATTATTCTAGACCCAGGATGTGCTAATTGGGAATGTTATTTCTTTCTTACGAAGTTGACTTTCAGTGATCTTCCATGAAGACAATTGCCGTAGAGCATAATATGACAGGTCAGGAATCCCCCATATTGTACTGTATAGAAAGTCTCTTGACAATCATATTACACTTTCGTTGTATACTATGACAATCTTCTAATTAACTAGAAAGATGATTAAAGAATCTTTAAGTGAAAATCAGACTGGAACCCTTTTTAAAAAATCTGGATACTGATGGGAATCAAAGCCCACCTTGAATATGGAAAGACAGCTTTATAAAAAAATGAGTATCTAATTTTGGACAATAATTTCCTGCAGTTAACAGCAAAAAAATGTGGTGAAGAAATGTTCTAAAATAACTTATATATAACATTTGCGGTAAGTTATTTACAAATTCAATTTAAATCGATTTTTCGTGGTAACTGAAAATCAACCTTTTTAGAAGAAACCAATAGCAGGTAATTGTTTTAAAAGTGTGCCTTGGAATGTAAAGGTTTTTCATGGCCAAAAAATATTCTGTATAATTACTTTTTTTTTACTAAAATGCATTAGTGTATCTGACTTCTAAAGGCAACATGTTAGTGTGCAATTATTGTATATCTTGAAATTACTGCAATTCTTATAATTGAAAAATCCACTTACAGTGCTGGGATAAAAACTAATTAATGTAAACTGACACTTTTCAAAAGCTGAATTGACCTAGAGTTGATTATAGCTTGTTTGCGGCATGATGGGGCATGTTTACAGTTTTTTTTACTGTGTGTCAAGTCAGTTTTTTAGATTGACTGACTGCAGCTTTTATGATTATTATAAGTTTGAAAAAGATAAATGCGTGCACTGAGAATAATACATGGGGTAACATTGTATAACAGAATGAAGTGATTAAGGATGAATGTGAACTGATGTATTGAATAAAATAGAGAACATTGGGCATGTGGATCAAACGAATGAAGAAAGACTAGGAAAACAAATATATAGTGCAAATGTGAGTGGAAGAAATGGAAGAGGAATACTAAGGAAAGTATAGTTGGATCAAGTGAATAATATTATGAAAGAAGGAAATGTAAGAAGGAATAGAAATCGTAGGAGTTGTATGGAAGTGGAATAGGCGAAATGTGGGACATAACATCTATAGTTCGGAAATTATAGGATGAATTATGTGACAGCTCACAAATTTGCACCAATACAGCCTTGTAACGATGTTCAGTAATTTTAATTATTTTATCAACTTTAATATAAGCCTCAATTCTAATAAATAGCAAGTTATTTAGGTAAATACATTACATAAGGTTGTATTGGGGCAAATTTGTGAGCTGTCACAGGACTCATCCTATAATTTCCGAACTATAGCTAGGTCACGAGGTTATTACTTGAAAATAAAGACCCGAATACCTAAATACTAAATATTAATTTCTAAACTTAAAAATTCCTGATTTGTATTCAGAGTAGGATCTCATACGATATGCTCCAAAATTTAAAGTGAGGCAATGAAACCATGACTTTTTTATTTAAGCAAGCTCCGACAAATTTGTAAGAAATGTAAGTTTAAATACTAATTTTTTCATTAAAAAAAAGTCAAAATTTAGTATTTAATGATAAGATCGGACTAAAGATTCAGGATGAGGTGTGATGATTGCATATCAATAAAATTAATCTATTTGTTTTTATTTTGTATTAAACCTTTGATTTATGAATTAATGTCAAAGTCGAAACAATTGATTTATTACTAGTAATAGCTGCTTACATCGAAATTTATTAATTGATGCCAAACCCAACACTTTTGATTTATTAATTAATACCAAAACCGAAATATTTGATATATTAATCAAATCCAATCCAAAATCTTTGATTTATTATTTGATACTAAGACCGAAATTTTTAATTAAGTAATTAATTGATACCAAAGTCAAAATGTTTGATTTTTTAATTGATGCTAAAGTAGAAATTTTTAATACATCAACTATGCGAAAGCCGAAACTTTTGATTTATGAATGAATACTTAACCAAAATCTTTGGTTTATTAGTTGATGCCAAATCCGAAAAATTTAATTATTTAATTAATGCCAAAGCTTTAACCTCCGAGTTATTAATTAATGCCGAGTCCGAAACTTTTGATTTTTTTTTAATTAGTGCCAAAGCCGAAACATTAATCTGTTAATTAATTCTAAGCTCGAAACTTTTAGTTTATTAATTAATGCCAAAGCCGAAACCTTTGTTTTATTATCATTATTTTTTAGCCGAAATTTTTGGTTTATTAATTAATGCCACAGCCGATTTATTTATTTATTGATAATACCAAAGTAGACATTTTGGCTTAAGTACTGATTTATTATTTTATTAATCAATACCAAACCTTTAATTTATTGATTAATGCTTAAGTCCATTCCTTTGACTTATTAATGTCGAGGATCGTAATCTTTTATTTATTAATTAACGTCAAAGCCTTTGATTTATTAATTAATTCAAAGCCTTGTCCACTTTACACTCGGTAAAGTTGAATTATTTCTGCCTCCGTACTTTTGTTACTCGTTTCCTTCCTCAACCCTGTTCCAGCGCTCCGAGTGTCTGTTCTCTGTTAGCATTCCGCATCGCCTTGGGCTACCAGACGAAAGGGAAATTAATATCATTTTATACTTGTTTGATACAATAACGTGATTGTTCTGTAAAAGCGAGGTCGTGCTACATTATTTAGAACCGTGACTCTTAAGCGGTGTTCCGCAAACCTGCCACATTCCGCGAAATTGTAAAAAGAATTCCGCGAATTTACTTATAAATGTTCCAGATTTGCCGTAAATACTCGTATTTTACGAATTTACCATAAATGTTTCGTGAAGTTGTAAAAGCGTTTCGCGAATTTGCTTATACATGTTCCAGAACGAACATGTATGAACAGAAATGAATGTTTTAGAACTTACCATAAATGTTCCACGAACTTATCAAAATAATTCCGTAAAGTGGCCTATAAATGTTACAGGTTTGCCATAAATGTTTTACGAATTTGCCACAAATGTTCCGTGAACTTATCAGAAGTATTCTGTGAAGTGGTCTATAAATGTTATAGGTTTGCCACAAATGTTTTACGAACTTACTATAAATGTTTGGCAAACTTATCAGAAGTATTCAGTGAAGTGGCCTATAAATGTTATAGGTTTGCCATAAATGTTTTACAAACTTGCCACAATTATTGTACTAACATACATTACACTTTCGTTGTATATTTTACTGTACAATGTACAAAATATTTTATTCTATAATGAAGCACTTAAAACAAATTACTTGTACAACTCCGGCATAACAAGATTTCAAAGATTCGGCAATCAGTATGAAGATTCCATGGACTTTCATACGACAATGACTACTTACAAAAATAATGGAGTTATTCTTACCGGGATGAATTGAGTATACTGTATGAGTTTGCTATATCGGAGTATACTGTATGGGTTCGCTATATCGGAGTATACTGTATGGGTTCGCTATATCGAAGTATACTGTATGGGTTTGCTATATCGGAGTATACTGTATGGGTTTGCTATATCGGAGTATACTGTATGGGTTCGCTATATCGGAGTATACTGTATGGGTTTGCTTTGTTATCGTGTTGGGTTCTTTTTATGCTTACAAGTCAATGTTGAGCTTTATTTGATGTTTTTATGTAATCTTTTGTATAAAATACGTCGTTCGACCGTTGCAATAAAATAAAATAAATTTCTGTACAATCTGGAGAGTGTATTCCATGTGATTATCTGTAACAAAAACCGTAACACAAGTATAAAACATACTCGAAACTTAAAAAAAAAACAAGTGTAGGGTCTTTCAAATTGGGCGGTGTTTAAAATTCTTGGATAAAACACAGATGGCGTCGCGAACTTGCCTGGGTCTTGTGACATTTGAGAAGTGTAAGCCAACGGGAAACAAACCCGCAACCCCCAGGCTGGTGTAGTCAGGCGTCGGGCAGGTTCGATACCAGTTGGAATCAATGTTCTTTTGAAAGAAGGTTTTTGTTAAAAAAAAGCTGGCTTAAGGACTCTGAGATCTTTCTGGTTGGTTGGAATAAATCGTTACACGGTAATAAAAAAGGTTGCACACCAGGTCGTACTGTAAATAATTTAAGTGGAATAAAATACATGGCATTCTGTCTCCACACAATTCAACTCACTTTATTTTGGTTTACCCACGTTTCTTAGTTCCATATAATCCTTGAATAAAACTTTTTAGCTGATTTTTGGTCATCTATTCAAGGAGATGGTCTGTTAAGTTTTATTGCATCAAACGAAAATGTAACACAATAAAGTACAAAACATGGACGTGGAAAAATACTAAAAGGAGCCGAAAACACGCTGTAGAAATGCATGCTCCGAGAAGAATGCATGGGATTACAATGTATGACAGAATACGGAATTAAGTGATTATGGATGAATGTGAACTGATGCTGATGTGTTGAGTAAGGTGAATAAGAGTACTCTGAGATGATTTGGGCATTTAGAACGAACAAATGAAGAAAAACTAACAGAACATATTCAACAATATCGTGGAAATGTGAGTAGAAAGAGTGGTAGGAGAATACTAAGTGTGGGAATTTTGAAAGAGAAGGTAACGTAGAAAATCAGAGATATCGTAGGAGTTGTAATGAAAAAGTGTATGGATGTAGAAAAGTCGAAAAATTTGTGTCCAGATAGAAGTAGAAGATATGTTAAGTGTGGCGTTCAATCCTCTCAGTCTACCCCGCCATGGAAATGGCATGATGGTATGTATGTATGAACAAGAACACGTTCGGCTATATGTGCTTGTAGTGTTCATAGATAATCATGAATTTTGGTAGGTCTTCCCAAAAAGGGTTATTTTCAAGAGTTTCGTTAGATTCAAAACAATTATACGAGTATTCAATTTATTTCAGCAAAAGAAAGAAAATGTGAAACGTTTTCTGAAATACGAAACACATAATTGATCAACACGTGAAGTATGAATATAAAATTACAAACGTACAACAATTCGAATGAATGTAAAAAATTCATAAAAACACCATCATCAATAGATACATAAAAAGGACTAACCTTTTCTAGTCTTCTCAAATTTTACTAGTTTAAACGTGTAGATCCAAGGAAAATTTAATGCTGTAAATATATTACGAGTATTTTCACATGGAGACATGGTCTGAAAGCTAAAATATTGTAGAAAAGTATTCAATACTATTAAAAAATGACATTATTATTCTGTTTTATAGTTAAAAAAAATATATATTTATCTATTTCAAATAGTCATCATTTTTGTTCACCGTGTGCCAATTTGACGTTTTACAATAAACTAGGGTGACCATCACAAAAACATATTAGATGAAAGGAAACTATATTTTTATTGTAACTAGTCGGAAAATACACTGATAATCTCCTCCTGGTAATATTTATGGTACTACTACCCTGACTGGAGGAGTGTATTCAAGGGGCTCAGGGCGATAATGACAACTCAAAAAATAAATAAACAATTTGTTTAAATATAAACACGGAATATTCGTTATTATTTATTATAATACTTTAAGTATCTTTGCACACACGGGTCATTGTTTTTATCAATGTTTTTACTGATTACTCGTACTTAATTAATGACAGAAGGTCACGACGAGGTCATGCTCACATTAGCAGGTCCAAGTAGGTTAGCCGCGGTGGCCTGAGCAGGATGCTAGGTGACTCTAGGTGGGCGGCAGTATTGGTCCAGACAGGACCGTAGAGTGGCTCTAGCCGGTCCCTGGTGAAGTGAAGATTAATGTTGAGTTCTTTTCAGCACGGCAGTTAGGTGGAGAGTCGAATGTATGTTGAACGAACGAACGAAAAATAGTTCTAATGCATGTTGATCCGGGTCCACCCTTTTTATAGCGACCACGATGTATTTTTGAACACCATAAGTGGTCCGTTTAGCGTGTCAAACATTTGCTCAACTAATTTTTATCATCAATTTTCCGTTACGGTCGCGACTGGAATCGGTACCGGAATGAGCGTGCTGAATTAATTAATTCAATTTGATTATTTTTTCCGATGTTACTTTGTCTTCCTTCAGGATGGTGAATCTCATCACGACGGGTGACTAGTAGACAGGTGACACCTATGGGTGCATCAACACAAACACACGTTGCTAATTTGAAATTGTTTTCTTGGTTTTAACACTTTACGGACTAGCGTTGCCGCCTGATACAGTCGCATCGCCGTCCCGTCTGGTCCAGTATTGCCGCTGTCTGGAGCCGCCCTGCCGTCACGTCCGAACCAGCGTTGCCGCCTGCTAGATCCGTCTCGCCATCCCGCCTGGACCACCATCGCCACCCATCTAGAGCTGCCTTGCCCGGACCAGCAATGCCGTCCATCTGGAGCTACCCTGCCATCATGCTTGGAACAGCGTTGCCGTCTGCTAGGGCTGACCTGCCGTCCTGCTTAGAGCAGCATTGCCACCCATCTGGAGCCATCCTAGCGCCATTTTCGGGCCAACGCGGTTAATATACCTGAACCGTTCCAGGCCTGCTGTATCGCCTCTACATTAAGAAAACATATTTTATTGTGTTGTCATTGTCACCCTGAGCCCCTTGAATATGCTCCTCCAGTCACGGTTGTAGCACCGTATAGACATTTTCATTTTTTATTACTGGGAAATAGTATTAAACATACGAGTATGATGCATATGATACTTATGAACTTTCACGATTTTTTATTTAGTTCCGTATGCAAGAAGTAACTTATGGATACTGTTTGCAACCAAGCTTGCTGGTATGCTGCCGAGTGGTTGGCTACAAACTGTTAAACTGGTAGAATAATCAATATATTTGCAATTAACGGGAAAACCAATCATTCGTTTTATTGAGAATTTTAATCAAAATAATTATTTCACTGAATAGTGAGTGACAAATAGCTTATTCTTGAGTGACAAAAAAAATGGAATTTGGGTTTTAACATGCATTAAATTGAGGTGAATGTAAATCCGGCCATTGTCATGAAATCCATGACATTGGACCTACAAAGTATGATACATAGATATGTGGACCGGTATAGGTTAAGATGGATTATCACTTGTGATAGAGTATGATTGTAAGCTATCATGTAGATCAGAGGTTCCCAACCCCGTGCCCGCGGGCACCATGGCGCCCGCGGAACGATTCGTATGTGCCCGCCACTATTCGACAGAGACAGATTTTTTTCATAAACATTAATTAAAAATGTGAATTATTTTTATTTATTTGTTAGAGTTTTAATTTTTTTGAGTGCCTAGGTTTATTAAATACGTTCGTATGTTTGCGATATTGTATGTATGAGTGGTTCCTTTGCTGACAGTACTTGTCGCAACTCGTCTAGCGGCGAGCCAGACTGCACTCTTCACGCTAGCCTGGAACGGGGAGTGCTATTTGCACATCACTCCTTGTACACGCAGAAAACCCGAAGTGAACGAACGCCACGAACTGAGCCGATGAACGCCGAAGGCGACAAAACACATGGCACATGACTCTGACAGCTCTGACTGTCAGTGAAAGCAATAAGCATGGCCCCGACAGCCAAACTGACAGTAGTCACGGGCTCGTACCGTCCCGATTGCTTCGGCGATCATCGGCTCACTTCGGGTTTTCGGCGTGTACAAGGAGTGATGTGCAAATAGCATTCCCCGCCTGGAACCGCGTTGTTCTCATTGTGATTGCGATTGCTGCCCCGTTCGGGTCGCGACAGTTAGCTAGGAGACATCTTCGTCTGACGAAACACGAATTAGGAGTTTTGATATTCCTTCTGAAAATTTTTAACGGGCTAAAAGCGAGGTACGTAATCTATTATATTAATAAGCGATAATCTATTATGATTGTGGGGATAGTTATAGTCCTTGTTATAATACATGTATGCATATAATGTAGAACAGACGTGCGCTATAACATTGATATTATATTGTAGTTCAATAACTATTTATCTTTTAGTCCTAAAATGAGTGGACCGAGTAAAAGACAACGAACCTATAATTTTAACACTGACTGGGAGGAATCATATTGTTTCGTTAATTTGAAAAATAAATGCGTTTGTTTGTTGTGTGGTAGTAGTATTGCAATGCAGAAAAAAGATAATGTTGAACGACACTTTCAGACAATTCATGCCACTTTTGATGTGAATTATCCACTTAAATCTGAAGTAAGAAAGAAAAAATATGTCAACTAAAATCAAGTCTAACTGCACAACATACTTTTTTCACTAGACATGTGGAAAATTCTAAAAAGGCCACCATTGCTTCTTTCAAAATTTCTCACATGCTCGCAAAAAAGAAGAAACCTTTCATTGATGGTGAGTTGTTTAAAGAACTATTTTTGACTGGTGCCGATTGTTTGTTTGATGGATTTTCTAACAAACGTGAGATTGTCTCGGCAATACAAGACTTACAGTTGTCAAATAACACCGTCACAAGAAGAATACATGCAATTTCAACAGACATACAAACTCAGTTAAAGACTGACTTGGAAATATGTGACTGGTTCTCGCTACAATTTGACGAGTCAACAGATATATCAGACACCGCACAGTTAGCAGTTATGGTGAGAATGGTATTTAGTAACTTCACAGTAAAAGAGGATATGTTGCAAATATTACCTATGAAAGGACAGACAAGGGGTGAGGATATTTATAATACATTCAGAACATACGCCAAGTCAATAAATATGCCTTTGCACAAGCTGTCTGCGATAACCACCGATGGGGCACCAGCAATGGTAGGTAAAAACAAAGGATTTATTGCCCTCTGCAAGAAGGATGAATCATTTTCAAACTTTATGTCCTACCACTGTATTATCCACCAGGAAGCTCTGTGTTGTAAATTATTGCCATTTGAACACGTTATAAAAATAGTTACAAAAATAATCAATTCTATTCGAGCAGCTCCTTTGTAACACCGACTTTTCAAGGCCCTGTTAGAAGATACTGAAGATAAAGAACATGATCTTATTCTGCATACTGAAGTACGTTGGCTCAGTAAAGGAAAGGTTCTTACAAGATTTGTGAGTTTAATTGAAGAAATAAAAACATTTATAAACGATAAAAAGGAAAATGATGATGAACTAGCTGACTCTCGCTGGCTGATTGATTTGGGATTTCTCACAGACATCGTGGAAAAATTGGGAAAGACAAAAACATAGCTGAAATGATAAGCTCTGTAAAGTCATTTAAAGCTAAATTGGATTTGTTGATATCACATCTGCAGATCAATTCTCTCGTGCATTTCCCACATATGAAGAAAATGCTAGGTAACAATGAATTAAACGGGTCATTATTTATTAAGCATCTTCAAGTGTTAAAAAACAGTTTGAAGAGAGATTTTTGCAGTTTACACATATCGAGCTAATTGTTTCCTTCTGTATCAATCCTTTTACTTGCCAAATAAATGTAATGGAAATGGCCGCATGTATTGCAGATTTTGTTCAAGGTAAGACAGAAGAACTAGAGTTAGAAATTTTGGACCTTAAGAATGATATTGTGCTAAAATCCTTAATATCAGAGGACTTTTGGAATACAGTGGACAGAGAAAAGTTCCCATTTTTGAAAAAAGCGGCATATAAAATAGAATAATTTTTCGGTTCGACATATTTATGCGAATCATTGTTTTCAAACATGAACTGAATAAAATCAAGATATAGATATCGACTCACCGATGAGTATCTTTATGATTGTTTGCTAACAGGATTATCTGCTATCGTCATACTCTCCTAATTACGAGTATGAGGCACTGGCCAATGTTTTCAAACATGAACTGAATAAAATCAAGATATAGATCTCGACTCACCGATGAGCATCTTTATGATTGTTTGCTAACAGGATTATCTGCTATCGTCATACTCTCCTAATTATGACTATGAGGCTCTGGCCAATGTTTTCAAACATGAACTGAATAAAATCAAGATATAGATCTCGACTCACCGATGAGCATCTTTATGATTGTTTGCTAACAGGATTATCTGCTATCGTCATACACTCCTAATTATAGTATGAGGCACTGGCACTGGCCAATGATATGCAATGCCAAAGATCACATTGACATATTGATATTGTATTTTTTTATAAAGTGTTTTCTTTGTATTTGTGTGTTTTTGTTTACTTTGTTTACGTTTTGTAAATACATTTCTCTGTGTGTATGCAATTTGAATAATAATTTTATTATTTTAAAACATTTTTGTTTATTATTTATTAATAAATTATGAATATAAGAAAATAAATTATGGGAAAATGAGAAGTTATGGAAGGAGTTTGTCGATTAAAAATAGGTGGTGCCCGCCACCTTACCGATATTTTAGAATGTGCTCTAGAGTACAAAAAGGTTGGGAACCCCTGATGTAGATAGAAGACGCATGTGGGTGTATTTAGTTTACAGTGTGCAATATGTTGCACTTCACCAAGCACACATTCTTGACAGATCAAACCCAAAGTTTCGATGGCAAGGAGATAAAAAATAAAAATGACTAGCAGCGAATCTGCTGTATCCTTTTGTTAAGCATAGTTTTGAATAATGCTATTTTGTGTTGCTTAATTGTGCTATAAGAATTTGTGATACGCAGCAAATTCATGATTATATATGAGCACTACACACATACACTACACTACATCACATATCGGAAGATCTACAAAGTTTCGTCCGTCGGTGGTAAACTTTATGCGGTTTTCTCACCAAATATGTTTTTATAAACGGACGGAGTTGCGGGGAAGTTCTTAATCTAATGACCGCAGCCACCACTTTCATATCTTAACATTCAACTTATATCCCAAAGCGGAGCTTTTCAGGGAGTATCGGGTCCTGAACATAGCCAATTTACATCTCAAATCCATTCTCTGGCACTATCATCGAGAGGAAGGGAAGATGCAAACTCAGCAGAGACACATGACACGCATGGCAACTGATCAAATGTTCACCATCCCTAGAGTTAAAACATATTTTGCCCAAAGGCAATATGCCTATTTAGCTCCCATGACAAACAAAGGGGTGCCGAATTCAATAAAGGCAAAGGGAGGAAAACAATTTAGGTAGTCGATTGGAGCGTGGTTGTTATTGCGACAGGATTTTGAGTATTTGTGCTTGCAAGAGGAATGACTTGTGGAAAAGGTTTGTGTGAGCTCTTGAGTGTGGTGTTGTTTTATTGTTTTATACTTATATTTTTGTTTTTTTACTTTTATGATTATGTGCGGTACATTGTGGGGTGAATGTTTTTGGTCTGTCTGGAGTGATGAAGTGTGAGGAGTTTGATTTCGCGTGATGTATACCTACATGTGTAATTGCGTGTCCCTGTTTGTCAGGTTGATGAGAATGTGCAACGGGGGTTTATAAATTCGCAACAAACCCAGATCCATTAAAATTGTGTGTCCAAATTAAATTACCTGTTGTTTTTTCACAAATGAGGTATATTTCTTTTCATGTGTAAAATAAATAAATAAAGCACATATATTTATTTTGTAATATTTTTAATCTGTTAACAATAGTGGGTTAGAGCGCCCTTGAGGAGAGTATTCTCTCTACACGGCGCAACATTAATTGTTTTTTATTATTATTATGAAAGGATTAAGGCCGCAACCACCTCTTTCGTATCTTTACACTTAACTTATATATTATATATATTTATTTTGTAACCTTTTTAATCTGTCAATAATAGTGGGTCAGAGTCCCGAGTAAGAGCGCCCTTGAGGAGAGTTTTCTCATTATTATTATAAATTATTTTATTATTATTATAAAATGGTTGAGCCCGCAGCCGTCTCTTTCATATATTTACACTCAAAATATATGGTATACATTTATTTTGAAATAATTTTTCACTGTAATACATTGTGGGGTCCAATCCGAGCTGGAACGCACTTGAGGGGCATCTACTTTAAACGGCGTAGTAAATAAAGTGTCTTTTTATTATTATTATATAAGCTGCAGAAAAATATAGATTCAGATATATGGCAAAAAGGTCTAAGAGTAAATAAAACAAGTTAGAAAGTGAATATGCTTGGATCGATCCTGGGGTGCCCCATTGTTTAATGTAAATGGTATACCGTTAGACCACGGCCGCCGACAGTTTCGAATAAAAAGGTTAAGAAGCACTGATTTAGAATGTCACGATATAATATTCTTTTCTCTTTTACGCAAAGTTAAATGTGGTCAATATTAAATTACAATGTTTTGTCGTTAAAATAAATAATTACAAAAATCGGGCCTTTCCAACTGGCGGAGATTGGAAAAGTTTTTATGATTTCAATATAATATAATGTGCAAGAAATTATTTACCTAAATTTATATTACAAAAATGTATTGTATAACACTTCTTTAGAAAAAGTGATGAATTTTGTAATATTACGCCATCAAATGTTCAATTATTCAATCGTATAATATCCAATCCTTCAACTTCTCCGAATAAGTGTTAAATATTAGGTATTAACATAGGTTGTGCCCGTTTTTTCCAAATTTAAAAATGAGCACCAAAAGTAAAACGGTAAAGGCTATACGTCATTCGAAAAAAAAAATCTGCTCTACAATATATTGTGTTTGCTTTTACGTTACATATATTATTTTATTTGATTACAAGCCTTCAAAATGGAATGTCAAGTAGACTAAAGTGAGCATTTTCGACACCTCCTTCTGTTCGCGTTCAATCGAGGGAATAAAGCTGCCAAAGCTGCTCGCGACATTTGCAAAGTGTACGGCGAAGATGCTATGAATGAAAGGACAGCTCGTTGATGGTTTCAAAGACGGTAATTTCGACCTGAAAGAAATGGAGCGTTCCGGACGACCAGTGGACTTCGATGAGGACCACTTAAACCATATTATTCATGAAGATTCCCTTCAAACCACCGTAGAATTGGCTGAGCAGATGAATTGTAGTCACATGCCTGTATACCGCCATCTTAAATCAATGGGAAAAGTCCAGAAGTTCCGAGTTTGGGTTCCACATGTTTTGAGTGAAAACAACAAAAATCAACGTTCGACAATTTTTGCTGGTTTGCTCGCGCGTCATCGAGCTACGCATGGCCACAAGCAAAGGTTCCTTTACCGCATCATTACTGGTGATGAAAAATTGTGCCTTTATGTGAATATGAAGAAGCGGAAAGAATGAGTGAGTTATGGTCAACAAGCAACGCCCATCGCGGAACAAGGTGCATCCGCGCAAGACGAAGATTTGCATCTGGTGGGATTGGCAAGGCGTCATCCACTACGAGATACTTGAATGCAATCAGACAGGCAACGCGGAGCTATACAGTTAAAAAAAAAGGCCGGATCGGCAATATGGCGTTATTCTGCAACACGATAACGCCCGCTCTCATATCTCCAACATTACGAAGAATGCTATTCAAACGCTTGGTTGGGAAGTCTTGCCGCACCCTCCATATTCTTCAGACCTCGCACCGTCGGTTTCCACCTTTTCCGGTCGCTTTCGAACAATTTGCGCGGCGTTTCCTTCAATAATGACGTCGAATTGCGGACATGGTTGGACGAATTCCTCGAGTCAAGACCGGATGGTTTTTATCGCACAGGCATTGAAAAACTTGTAGAACGTTGGCAAGAAGTTATAAATAATGAAGGAGAATACATTATTGACTAATTTGTTATAATTTTTTTTTGAAAATAAAAAACGGACACAACTTATGTTAACGCCCAATACATGTTGACGAATTCCGCATAGTTGGTAAGACCCCTGTCTTCCAGCCCGGGGGAAGCAGGTTCGATTTCCGTTGGTGCCCAATTTTTAAAAAAAGGGTTTCAGTGTCGTTTGAATTTCAGCCATCGTTAACATACGAGTATTTCTGATTGGTTGTGAGATAATTCTATGTGGAAATAAACCCATTAGGTTGTTGGAGATATTGTAGAAGTTGTTGTAAACGTTATTTTAGACGTTGCTACGAGTATTGACGTTGTTGTAGACGTTGTACCCGTTGTTGTAGATTTTGTTGTAGACATTGTTGTAGACGTTGTTGTAGACATTGTTGTAGACGTTGTTGTGGACGTTGTTGTAGACGTTGCTGTAGATGTTGCTGTAGACGTTGCTGTAGACGTCGCTGCAGATGTTGCTAAAGACGTTGCAGTAGACGTTGTTCGAGACTTTGTAGCCGTTATTGTAGACTTTGTTGTAGTATATATAGTGAAAGTAAATACAGGGTGCATGGCAGGGTGACAATTTTGTCTTCAATCCCATTTATCGAGCCTTTGGGTTTAGATCCACTGGCGTAGGCACGTTACTCATTGTTCGTAATCGCATGTGTTAGCAATACTACCGCACATGAAAACGTAACAACCTTCGCGCGCGTCTAGAGCGTGCGAAGGTTGTTTTTTTCAAAAGACAATTTATATAGCGCCGTAACAAACTCTCCTCTAGGGCGCTCTAATTCGGGACTCAAACACTCTATTATTAAACAAATAACATCTAGCAACTATAGTAGCGCCCGAGCAAATCATGTATAACAATGTACTTGTACACAACACATCCCTGTAGAATCTACTACCATGTGGAAACTTCTTCGAATAATCCAGAAAGATGTTCCTGATGTTTATGTAACCTCTGGGCTAGAAGTACATTTTAATGGACATACTCATATACCTCAAGATATGTTCTTCCTAATATTGAATTGTATTACACTTTCTTTGTATACAGGCACAACCTTATGGGATTAATGCCATGTGGCAATTTCTTCCAATCAACGAGAGAGACGCTTATAAGGCCTTAAATGAAAATCAGACTGAAAACCTTTTTTTTTAATCAGGGTTCCAGTGGGAATTGAACCCACAGCCTCTGAATCGGAAGACAAACGTCTTACCAACTAGGCGATGCAGATCGTCTTCTTACCGAATGAACTGTTGTGCCTGACTGGGACCCATTTTTTAAATTTATTTTTTCGGGAATCTAACTCGAGGACCTCGGGTAGAAATTAAGTAAAAATGTAAAAAGTTATTTTTATTAGTTCGCTTGTGAGGACAAGAGGAGATTTTGAAGGTTTCCACATAGTTATGTATGTGAATGAGTGATGCGAATGTAGATCGTAACATGTGAAGGTTTCCACATAGTCCTGTATGTGAATGACTGATGCGAATGTAGATCGTAACATGTGAAGGTTTCCACATAGTCCTGTATGTGAATGACTCATGCGAATGTAGATCGTAACATGTGAAGGTTTCCACATAGTCCTGTATGTGAATGACTCATGCGAATGTAGATCGTAACATGTGAAGGTTTCCACATAGTCCTGTATGTGAATGACTCATGCGAATGTAGATCGTAACATGTGAAGGTTTCCACATAGTCCTGTATGTGAATGACTCATGAGAATGTAGATCGTAACATGTGAAGGTTTCCACATAGTCCTGTATGTGAATGACTGATGCGAATGTAGATCGTAACATGTGAAGGTTTCCACATAGTCCTGTATGTGAATGACTGATGCGAATGTAGATCGTAACATGTGAAGGTTTCCACATAGTCCTGTATGTGAATGACTGATGCGAATGTAGATCGTAACATGTGAAGGTTTCCACATAGTCCTGTATGTGAATGACTGATGCGAATGTAGATCGTAACATGTGATGGTTTCCACATAGTCCTGTATGTGAATGACTGATGCGAATGTAGATCGTAACATGTGAAGGTTTCCACATAGTCATGTATGTGAATGACTGATGCGAATGTAGATCGTAACATATGTTGTCCGACTGTTGGATATAATTTTGATGTGATCGTTGAGAATATGATGCGATTAGAATTATGTATGTGATTTTTTAGAATTCAAGACAGTCCACAATAGTATTTTGATGCCAACTTTGATGTATGCAAGTGAAACGAGGACGTGGAATAAGAATAAATGATGTAGAGATGCGTGCATTCCGACGAATACACGCAATGACAATGTATGATAGAATACAGAATGAAGTGATAATGGATAAATGTGAACTTAAGGCTGACGTATTAAGTAATATGAAGAAGAGTACGTTGAGATGGTTTGGGCATGTATGATAGAATGAATGGATGAAGAAAGAATAACAAAACAGATATACAGTACAGATGTTAGAGGAAGATCAAGGAAAGTATAGTTGAATCAAGTTAATGATGTTCTGAAAGAAGGAAACGTAGAAAGTCAGAGAAATCGTAGAGGTTGTATGAGAAGGTGCATGGATGTGGAAGAGGCAAATGATGTGTGTCGAGTTAGAAAAGTATCGCGCTCTGTACTCTCTGACTATCCTGACAAGGAAATGGTGTGATGGTATGTATGTATTGTATTACACTATCGTTGTATCGGAAGATCAGACTGGATTCCTTTTTTGAAAAATCCGGGTTCCAACGGGAATCGAACCCGCAACCTCCGGGTTGCGAGACAAGTATGTATGTGTAAGGATGTGAATGTATTGGCGAAGTGTTTTAATAGACTTTGCCTAGTAAAGTGGTTTTTCCGTATCCATAAAATGGTGTTGTTTTTTTTGCATTGTTGTGTATTTTTAGTCAACGGTTCGCTTTTTTATGAAATTGTAATAACCAGGGTTGTGGAGTCGTAGTCGTGGATTTGGTTGGTTTCTTGTAGAGTCGGAATCAGTTGAAGTTTTTGTGGAGTCGGAATCAGAGTCGGAGTTTTTGTGGAGTCGGAATCAGGGTCGAAACATAAAACTGGAAATATCACACATATACGAAATTTATTTTCTTGCGGCCAGTGCCGGAAGGGATTTTTTTATTACTGATATGAAAGTTCACGAAAATTAAAGTACGCGTGTTGTTTTTTTATGTATTTTTACCCATTAAGAACAACAATGAAAATGTCAAAATTGATATACGCTCGCTCGTGACATGCACTAGGCCAGAGAGTGCTGGCATATCACTGGCACGATTTCATTACTGACAAGTTTCACTATTAAGAGCTAATATAAATTAGATATATTGATCGTTCTTTTGAATGTAAGTTTGTTAAGAAAATTTATTTAATATTTGTCATATATTCAGTACAAAATTAACTTTTGGATCATAGGTTCTCAACCTTATTTTGCCCACCGCCCACTTTGAGAATTTTTTTTTTCTAAAGCCCCTCATTTTTTTTACTTGCGAATCCAAACCAGCTATTGCCACGATTATATTTAAACGTGTAATATTATATACTATAGTCGTAAGATAGGATATGGTATGGTATGGCCCTAGCCTATTTCTGAGTTTAAAGAAGACTGTTTCAATGAGAACAATCAAAACACAAGCATACTTCATTATATTGAAAAGTATTTTTATTAACATTCAAAAGACATTGAATTTATAACTTATCTAATGAGAAAATTAACCAATATTAAAGTTTGCTTTAGTTAGCACGTGATTAGCGTGTTTTTTATTGTCTTTTTTAGGCTATATTTTTTTAATCTGCCCACGCCCCTCCGTGCCACCTCAACGCCCCCTAATTTTCTCTGGGTCTTCTACTGCCCCCCTGAAAGTCTCAAACGCCCAAAAGGGGGCGTTATTGCCCACGTTGAGAACCTATGTTTTAGATGAATGTACAAGTACGGTACCCGGCGATAAGTAATACACATCGTTTGTAGAGCGTCGTCTCTGTCGCACGATGCGCTAGGACCTCGGCCACACAGGTAGGAGCCTCGCTTGGTGCTTAGAGTTATCCTGCGAGCTAGGTGGCATATCCTAGCGAACCAACGCATCCCATACTATCACAATGGCCACACTGCACGCTTCGCGCCACGCTACATGACTATTATAGTCACTTAGTAGCGTAGCTCTAAGCACCAAGCGAGGCTCCTACCTGTGTGGTCGAGACCTAACAGTTCGGTATCGTAATCACGATGCTGTTAGCGCATCGTGTGACAGAGACGACGCTCTGGAAACGATGTGTATTACTTTCCGCCGGGCACTTGTATGTATAGTACGTTACATGTGGTGTAATTAAAATGGGTATGTGTGTGGATTATTTTATGCTGATGATATGGTAGTGTTAGCGGAGAATTGGTATGTGTATGGATTGTTTTATGCTGATGATATGGTAGTGTTAGCGGAGAATTGGTATGTGTATGGATTGTTTTATGCTGATGATATGGTAGTGTTAGCGGAGAATTGGTATGTGTATGGATTGTTTTATGCTGATGATATGGTAGTGTTAGCGGAGAATTGGTATGTGTATGGATTGTTTTATGCTGATGATTTGGTAGTGTTAGCGGAGAATTGGTATGTGTATGGATTGTTTTATGCTGATGATATGGTAGTGTTAGCGGAGAATTGGTATGTGTATGGATTGTTTTATGCTGATGATATGGTAGTGTTAGCGGAGAATTGGTATGTGTATGGATTGTTTTATGCTGATGACATGGTAGTGTTAGCGTTGAATGAGGATGAATTACAGTATTTTAACACGTTCTCTGCCAACAAGTTTTGTCATAAAATAACTCTGAGGCCAAGTTGCGGTAACATGCGGAAGGGCCGCGTCAAGCAATCCCAGTAACGTTTAACACAGAACTCGTGACTGACAGCACTGAATGGCAAGTTAAAGTAGGTACTCAGTGTCAGCGACTGGTGACAGACATAGCCCCGCCCCATTGGAGTATTCCAGTGTCAGTCACCCGTGACTGACAAGGCGGTCAATGTGTTAAGTGAATTGTATGGGAACGTAAAGAGAAGAAATTGAGAATGAATGTTGCAAAATCTTAAGTCGTGGTGATAGAAAAGTGTGAAATGAAAGTAAATACGATATATACACGTATATGTGAGTAATGATAGATTAGAGCAAGTTTAAGATTTCTGATATTTGGGAAGTATTTTTTTCAGATGATGGAAGAGCTACGAGGGATGTCGAACGATGTGTTACAATAGGAAATAAAGACAATGGGGCACAAAAACGTACATACTCGAACCGGACAGTATCAAAATCTACCAAGATCCTGCCAGTCCGCAATAATATTTTATTACCAACTTTTATGTACGATGGTGAAACGTGGACGCAAAACAAGAATGAAAAGAGTCGAATAAATGTTGTGAAAATGCGTGTAGAAAAATACATTAGTTGATGTGTTGAGTAAGATAAATAAGAGCACACTGAGATGGTTTGGGCACGTCGAACGAATGAATGAAGAAAAAGCTAACAAAACAAATATAGAGTGCGTGTATAGTGTGTCGCGATAGGAAAGTCTGGCACTCTCTCCTCTGATGACTTGATGGTATGTGTATAATACGAATATATCCATAATACAATTTAATTCGAAATATTATATAAACATACTGTAATCTTATATATACGAGAATACCAATCGCGAAAAGAAATCTCGTAAAGCAATACGCGTAATTTGAGGGATAGATGTAACATATGTACTAGACTTTCTTTGTATACAGTGCAACTCGGTGGGTCTATTGCCATGTAGCAATCTATTCCGACTGTATCGGACGTATGCGTCAGCTAAAAACATTGACATTTGTTTTCTTGTATTGTTAAGATTTTGTAAAATATTTTTATGTGTACTTTTTGATGATTTTTATGTAACATATGTAAAATTTATGTTTGTTGGGGTCCGTGCTGTGTCGTGACCGTAACGGAAATCTACCTTGTGCGCGGCCATCGCGAGACAGTATCGAAAGTCGGCCGGCCTATGCGTGCGCAAAACTTGCGAAAATTGTGATTTTTCGCGAGTTATGACGGCATGCACGGGCGAAAACAGGCGCTTGCGATGAGCGATCAGCCGCGCATAAGAAGCGCCAAAAGCCAAAAATATACATTCTCAATTCACTCTGTATACTGCCTTTTACTTACGACCATTTACTACCTGCCTAAGAGGAATCTCTTCTACTTCTCACCGACCTGCTACTTTTCACCGTGAGCTGAATTCTCCGAGCATCGAGCAGCAGCCATCCACCTATTGTTACAGTCTTTGTACCTGTGCCGTACACCGACTATCCAGAAAAATGGTAAATAAACATTTAGTGAAAACTAGATTAGAATCATTTTTAAATAAACAAACGAGTATTACACTTAGACCATATTATATCTGAATCTGTTTTTCTTTAGATTGTAAGCTACTTATCATAAATTCTTATAGCGCTATTAAGCATAATAAAAATAGTGCTATTTATAATAAAATGTCCGCCTGAGGAAAGATCACAACTGATTAAACCATTATAATGCCTTGAAACTTTCATCTCTCTGAAGTGTCTGACGTGGACGATCTCCATTGGCTAGTTGTTAAGAATCTTATTTTCCTCTCAAGGGCTTCGGGAAGAAAACAGTAATGGTAAAAATTCTCGATCTCGAGTCAGGCTCGAGACCCGAGAATTCATAGTCAGCCTAAATACTAAATATCAATATCTAATATTAAAATTCAGTGATTCGTATTCAGAATCTGACCTCATACGCTCCAAATGTTAATGTGAAGTAATTAAATCACGTGACTCCATTATTAAACCTTATCAGAGCTAGCGTCCATTATAATGGACACAGTGTTCATATACACTTTGTGGTATATTAAACAACTTTGTACAAAATTTAAATTATAAAACTTATTTCTTCAGTAAATATGATTTAATATTTTGTGTTAAGGTGAATTTGTATCGAAAAAATCGTTTTGTAACAAGACTCGCACGCACTAGACGTGAGCGAGTGTTGTTGCCTGTCCACATACAATAGTAAGTGAAGCATGCAGGGTGGCGAACTATAAGTTTCGTGCTTACTCCAGTGGTTTTTAATCCGAAAGCTCGATTCCAATGCTCTTCAACATGTCCGTACTCGAACAATCATTATCGATGACAAGGGATTGTCCTATTATTTTATGTTCTGTTAACTCATGATATGATGTTGGTTTACCACTTCTTTCATGATATAATTCATGTATACAATTTTAATCTACTTGAATTAATATCGCCCTAGATTTAATAAGGTCATCATCAAAATATTTTCTCTCGACACGTACGATTTAATGCAGCTTTAAAGTGAGTATGCGTGCGTACCATCATGCCATTTTGCTGTCGAGATACGCAGAGAGGACAGAGCGTCAGGCACTCCATTTTTCGACACACATTCTAAGCCTCCTTCGCATCCATACATTTATCTGACTTTTTAAGTTTCTTTGAAAATATTGTTAATTTGATCCTGGTCGTCCTCTATCATGCCAAAAAAGCCCACCTTATTGTAAGGGCGCGTTTTCGAATGGGTCCACCAGGTGCCAAAATACCTTGTCCCGGTTCCGAGCATATCTCGATAATATTGACAGAATCCTACTCAAGGATTCAACGCCATTAGCTTTCCGGCACTCCAGGGTAAGTCTATTCAATACAAATAAATTATTGTCATTTTGTGGTAACAGCAATTGCCAACCCTCAAGATAACAATTACCATGTCAAAGTAAATTCATGGCCAACTTGAGGATATGTACGAGTATGTTAGACATTATTCAGTTTTAAATGAGACATATCTTAATAACGTGATAAGTGTTGACTTCAATGAAACTGGTTGCCTTATTAAGTTATACAATAGATAATAAGCAATTTTGATGTCAATTTTTACACTTCAGTTGTACAATTATAGAATATTTCCAAAAACAACTTCAACGGTGATTTGTTTTTGAATTTATAAAAGGTAGGTTATAAAATTATTGATTAGTTCAATAAAGGCAAAAGGGTGCGACAAATTCAGGCTGTGGATCGGAGCGTGTTTGTAGTTACGACAGGAAGAGTACTTACAAGAGGAATTAGTTGTAGTGAAAATGTGTGTGAACTCGAACATGTGGTGCAGTCAATGCAGTCATCGTGATTTACAATTGAAGTACAGTATCAGGAAAAAATAAAATACAAGGTCTGAATTCACAATCCGACCTTTACATAAAATCTTAATATTAATAATAACAAAGTATGTATGTACAGCGCCGTTTAGAGAATACACTCTCCTCAAGCGCGCTTTAACTTGAATCCTCTATTATTGACAGGTTAAAAATATTACATAAACAAGTTGAGTGTAAGGATAGGAAGGAGGTGGCTGCGGCCATTAGATTAGGAACTTCCTCGCGTCTGCATATGTTTAGAAAATTTGCAAAAAAACGCAAAAAGGTTCCCAAGGGAAAATCGAACATCAAAGAAACCTTTGTAGATCTTTCAATATTACCCAGCTTCCTATCCCTATACTCAACTTGTATTATTTTTTGCAATATTTTTAATCTGTCAATAATAGTGAGATCGAATCTCAACTTAGAGCGGCCTTGAGGACAGCCTTCTCTCTAAACGACGCTATATAAACTGTATTTTTATTATATTGTACGATAGTATGGCATTCGGTTATAGATGGAGTGTAGTATAACATATCATCAGAAATTTTTATAACACTTCCTAAAACGAGTTTTGTTCTGAAAAACATATTTGGTATAAGAACCGAAAAAAACTTACCAAAGGAAATCGAACTATAAAGAAATCTTTGTAGATCTTCTGTAATGCGATAGAAACACATATTCGGCTTTAGGCGGAGTGTAGTGCATATGTGCAGTGTTCTATTGTTATATAATATAATCATAAATGTCGATGCTTTAGAAAATACTTGAAGACAATCCTTTCCCAAGTGTGCAGCTTTAGGGAATATTTGAAGACAACCACTTTCCAAAAGGGGTTGTCTTCATGTATTTCATGAAGCTGCACATCACACCAAAATATCTAACACTTTGAATTCAATTTAAATATTAGTAGTTAACCAAAAGTAAATGTCATCAATTAATTAAACATTATATAATAATATTATGAGATAAACACGTTAAAATGACGAAAAAAACACTGTTATCAACAGTGAAAAATACACTGTTATCAAATATACTGTTATCTATAAAATACTCGTATATAGGTCATAAATATAATGGAATATTGTGCAAAACTTCTGGAATATCTAAATGAAAATAAAATATAATAAATAACTTTTTACTTTAGGAATTCAATCAGAAAAAAAATGCAACTGGCAGGCACAGCAGCACACGAGCGTAACTTTTTCAACTGAAGTATTAACATTTAAAGTTTGTACAAGTTTGTCATCGTTTCCTTTGCTCTAATAATTTATTACTCACCCATATATCGCATTTACTTTCCCTTAGTGTGAAAGGAAAATTAATTACGATATGTGGGTGAGTAATGAAAGGTTTGATCAAGCTGAGGAATTCTGCTATTTAGGTGGGTCAATGGGGCAATAAGACGTGCGAGTATACCATACTCGTATACTAGTAGTTGAACCGGACGTTATCAAAATCTGCCAAGATCCACAAGTGTTTAAGTACTAACTTTGATGTATTGGTGTTAACATAAGTTGTGTCCATTTTTATCCAAATTAAAAATGAGCACCAAAAGTAAAACATAATGGTAAAGATTATACGTCATTCGTAAGAAAATTTTCTGCTCTACAAGATATTTGTTTGTTTGCTTTTATGTTACATATATTATTTTTATTTAATTACAAGCCTTCAAAATGGAATGTCAAGTAGACGAAACTGAGCATTTTCGACACCTCCTTCTGTTCGCACGTTGATTTTTCAATTGTCGAACATTGATTTTTGTTGTTTTCATTGAAAACATGAGGAACCCAAGCGCCAAACTTCTGGATTTTTCCCATTGATTTAAGATGGCGGTATACAGGCATGTTACTATAATCCATTTGCTCAGTTAATTCTACGGTGGTTTGAAGGGGATCTTCATGAATAATATGGTTTAAGCGGTCCTCATCGAAGTCCACTGCTCGTTCGGAACGCATCATGTCTTTCAGGTCGAAATTACGAGCTGTCCTTTCATTCATAGCATCTTCACCGTATACTTCACAAATATTGCGAGCAGCTTTGGCAGCTTTATTCCTTCGATTGAACGCGAACAGAAGGAGGTGTCGAAAATGCTCACTTTCGTCTACTTGACATTCCATTTTGAAGGCTTGTAATGAAATAAAATAATATATAAAACGTAAAAGCAAACACAATATCTTGTAGATCAGAAAATTTTCTTTCGAATGACGTATAATCTTTACCATTTTGTTTTACTTTTGGTGGTCATTTTCAATTTGGAAAAAATGGACATAATCTATGTTAACACCTAATATGTAAGAGGAACGCGGACTTGAAAAACATCTGAAAAGAGACGAATTAATGTTGTAGAAATACGTGCACTTAGAAGAATACACGGAGTGATAATGTATGACAGAATAGGAATAAAGTGTCTAGAGATGAATATGAAGTGATGATGCATTGAGTAAGACGAAGAAGAGCATCCTGAGATGGTTTGGCCACATAAAACGAATGAATTAAGAAATATACAAAATAAATATACAGTTCTAACGTAACTAGAAGGCGTGGTAGAGGACGATGAAGGAAAGTATGGTTGGATCAAATGTATGGCATTTTTAAAGAAGGAAATATTCAAATTCAGAGAAATCTTGGGAGTTGTATGATAAAGTGCATGGATGTAGACGAGGCGAAATACGTGTATCGTGATAGGATAGTTTGTGCTCTCTCCTCTCTGTCTACACTACAGGGACACGGCGTGATGGTATGTATGTACGTGGTTTCATAACCTCATTCTAAAGTTTAGAGCGTATGAGGTCTGACGCTGAATACGAGTTATAAAATTTTAAGATTAGAAATTAGTATTTAGTATTATTTATCTTCATTCGTTATGCTCTTTATAGAACAGTCGTGATCATTCGTTATGCTCTTTATAGAACAGTCGTGATCATTCGTTATGCTCTTTATAGAACAGTCGTGATCATTGAACTTGATCTTCCGCGCGAATTAGATGCAAGAAAGAAGTCGACGGCCGTGGTCTAATGGTTAGTATTCACGCTAAAGAAGCAGGCGATCCAGGTTCGATTCCTGGCGGATTCTATTTCAAACTTGTTTTATTCTTATGCTGTTTTACATCTGAATTTTTGTTTTTATGTAGCTTATATGCCGCATATAATAAATACTTATAGTTCTAATAAGAAACACAAGTGCTATATAAAACTGTCTAACAAAAGGTTGGAGTAGATTGGTCATGGAAGTTTGATCGTCTTGCCTTCGAGTTTAATATGTCAAGAATATGTGTTTGCTGAAGTGCAACAGTTTGCATATAATAAGCCAGTCCACGCAAAGCGACTACCATCCACAGGATACCTGACAATCATATTCGATTACGAGGGATAGACGAACTTCGTGTCCTAGTTGGTGAGACACCTGTCTCCCAGTCCGAAGGTTGCGGGTTCAACTCCCACTGGAACCCAAATTTTTTAAAAAGAATTCCAGCCTGGTTTTCACTTAAAGCCACTTTTACAGTTTTCTGGATGGTTGGAATATATTGCCACATGGCAACAATGGCAAGGTTTATTGCCACATGGCAATAATGTATTGGAATATATTGGAATATATTGCCACATGGCAATAATGCAATTGTAATACAATACAATAGATATCATATTGGAATATGTTATTATAGTTCGGAAATTCTAGGACGAGTCCTGTGACAGCTCACAAATTTGCCCCAATACAACCTTATGTTAATGTATTTACCTAAATAACTTGCTTTTTATTAGAATTGAGGCTTATATTAAAGTTGATAAAATAATTAAAATTACTGAACATAGTTACAAGGTTGTATTGGGGCAAATTTGTGAGCTGTCACAGGACTCATCCTAGAATTTCCGAACTTAAAGTTACATTTCTTTATGGATCTGACCATCGCATTGGTGATCTGCGCCATGATCAGGACCCTTCTATTTTATTTCTCTTGGATCACCAGTCTCTCCAATGTATCTTCCCGTCTGATAGTATGCCCGAAGTACTAGAGGATTCAGAGTTGTACGAGTATAATTGAAGACAAACGCTCTTCGGTGTGTTGTCCTTTCATTTAGTTTTAACACTTTAAATACCTGATCAAAATCGAAACAACCTTTCCTAGTGCCCGGCTTGTTTTAGACGAGTTCTCATTTTTGTGAAGGGTTTACTAAAATTGCTATATCTAAGTAAGTCCGATTCTGGACTATGCGGACGTCTGTTATTTGGATGTTACAGAGGAACAGCTGGACAAATTACAGCGTCTTCAAAATTTTTGTCAAAGATTTATTTTCAATCTACGAAAGTACGATCATATAACTTCATACCAGAAGGCATTGAACTGATTGAATGTTAGAAATAGACGCCTAATTCACATACTGTTTCTATTGTATAATACCCTTGTACAATATAAACAGTATGTGAATTAAGCGTCCCGCCACCCCCTCTTATCTCGCCGAAAATTTTCAGCGTCTTTCCAGTCATGGATTAGCGCTACGCTCAAACATAAATGGTTTATTGGCCTTTTCAGTTCACCGCTCCTCTTTTTTTTATGTCATCCTTTACTGCCCATGCAGTGAGACTCTGGAATCAGTTACAAACCAATATAAGACTCGCTCCGTCCTTGGCATACTTTAAGAAGCGACTGAACAAACTCTTAATTTGTAGTCAGTAAAATAACGTGTTTCATTCATGATTTTTTTCCCTTTCCTCTCCATCATCCCTTCCTTTTCTTTTGATTGATGATATCTCACTTTATATGAAAACTAATGTACGGGTGATTGTCCGTCTTTGTGGGGTTTGTGGGTATATGCTTACGTATGTGTTTATGGATTTCGTGGGGATGGATAGTCATTTGAATTATTTATGCAACCATGTAATTTGCTTTATTTACGTTTATCTGGTTGGTTGTAAGAGATTGCAGCCTGGCAATAAGCCCGCCAGATTGTATTTGCAATAAAAGTGTTAAATAAATAAGTATTAGGAATATAGTATGCTCATTTTAAATACCTTAATTATTTAGTTAAGTTGGTAATTCTGCCAGCATACCCCTTTGTAAAGAACTACATCACACTTCTTTTACATGTACCGGGTCTCAATTCTTTTCTTGGGCTTAGCACATACTTTGCAAGTTTTACAGGTGTATCAGTTGATGGAATATATACTAGCACATATTTTGACACACTCTTTGACAACCTGTTTGGAGGATTCTGCAAATTCCTTATTCTATTTGGATCTGAGACTGTAGTTGGTTTCCAAATTCATAAGTCGAAATTTTCAAGATCTGACACTCATGTATATTTCCGTTATTTAGGGGATTTCCCATTTCAGAAGTCAGGAGATTGAATCACTTCAAGGTTGAATTATTTACAAAAATATTTGATAGATGTCAGTAATATGTATTTTTATGACTCAACGCAAATCTAATTTATAATTCCAAAACAAGGGATCGGGATACAAAATGTTAAGGCTGTTAATTCGGATTGAACAGATATAACATAGGATATATATTTAAAAAAAAATCAGAGTATATTCTTGAGGAAGTTGTAGTAGATACGAAACGACCTGTTATAAGAAGTAAGTAGCACGGGTCAGGTGTTGAATGTATTGATTTAAAATACAATAAAATGATATTAAACATCAAACACGTTCCCTTAAGGAGCTTAGAGCCGGTTTTGCTCCAGTCTCGCCGTTAATTGGAAAGTTCAGCCTACAAGTGATTGTGGCTTTATTGTAACCACAAAACAGGGTTCTCAACACTTTCGTATATTATACTATCAATATTTGAAAAATGGTTTGAAAATTAACGCATATATTAACTTTTAATTAAATGTCATTTTTCTTAATCAATGATGTCGATTTTCAATCAAAGGACTCCATTTTTAATTACGAAAATCAAAATTGAGTTTTGATAGATCTATATCCTTTATTTATTTACTCAGCGACTATTTCGCCATACGAATTCGCCATTGAATGACGAAACAGCTGTCATTAAGTATTCTACATAAATAAAGGATTGTATCGTAATACACTGTCATTGCATATAGTTACAATAAAATATTTAAAGAACTACCATAATTCATATAATATGCATTTAAAAAGAAATATACATACGTACTACTGCACATAACAAGCCAGGGCTTAGAAGGCTCAAATCCGTATGTCGTTGTAGAAATATAACAATATAATAAACTACATTTTAATAAATACACTCATATACCTCAAGATATATTCTTCCTAATATTGTATTGTATTACACTTTCTTTGAATATAGTATAACCTGGCAGGCTTATTGCTATGTTGTAATATCTTCCAGCCAACCAGAAATATGTTGTATTGTATCACACTTTCTTTGTATATAGTATAACCTGGCAGGCTTATTGCTATGTTGCAATATCTTCCAGCCAACCAGAAATATGTTAAATAAAAAAGTGAAAACTTAAGTGAAAACAAGACCGAAATCCTTCTTTAAAAAATCTGGGTTCCAACGAAAATCGAACACGCAACCTTCGGGTTGGGAGACGAACACGCAGCCTCCGGATCTTACCAATTAGACCACGGAGGTCGTCATGTCATCATTCGGATATGTACGGAGGCCAAGGATATGGAGCTATCAAAGCGTTTAATTTTGATTTTCCTTAATAATAATATATTTTCTTATTTTGATATTTCCAGATTTGCTAGTGTCAACATGTATTTATTAATGTGCGAGTACTGTTTTATCCTTTCATTTCGCTAAATTATATATTGATTTTGTTCTCCTAATTAAGGTTTCAATTCATATTTTAGTGAATATGTTTTTATATAAGTAACAACTATTTTCAATCTTTAAAAGGAGGACTACCTCTGTGGTCTAGTTGGTAAGATGTCTGCCTCCGAACCCGGAGGTTGCGGGATCAAATCCCGCTGTAGCTCAAATTTCTGATTTTCACTCAAGGCTTTTTTAACATCTATTTGGTTGGTTGAAAGAGAGTGTCACGTGGCAATTAGCCTGCCAGGTTATACTGAATACAACGAAAGTGTAATACACTACTTTATAAGGAAGAATATATTTTGAGGTATATGAGTGTGTCCATTGAAATGTATTAATGATGTATGTTATATTGTTGTAATTCTACCACGGCATAGGGATCTGGGCTTACTGAGCCCTGGCCTATTATATGCCGTATATATATTTCTTTCTGAATGCATATTATATGAATCATGATAGTTCTTTAAATGTTTGATTGTAACATCTTATATCTTTGTCTTCACTCGTACTCTGAATTTTTATTTATTTCTTCTTCTTCTTCTCAGTGTCATGTCAGGTCCCCCCAACGTCAAATATCACTTGAGAGTAGATATCTTTGTCCCCGGCAGCCCGAAAAAGATCTCCAACGCCCCTTATGCCAGTCCAATCACGTATATTTTGGATCCAGGAGATTCGCCTCCTACCAACACCTCTTCGGCCTTCTATTTTGCCTTAGATGATCAGGTGCAGTAATTTGTACTTTGCTCCTCTAAGTACAAGACTCAAGTAGGACACTTTTCGGAATTTAATATTAGTCAGCAACTCTCTATCAACTTTGGCTCTTTGAAGAACCCTCGAGTTGTTGACCATATCCGTCCAGGGTATCCGTTGCATTCTCCGGTGCATCCACATTTCGAATGCTTCCAGTCGGTTCATACTACTTACTTTGAGGGCCCATGATTCTACTCCATGCAATAACATTGACCAAACGTAGCATTTGACTAACCGTTGTCGAAGTTTCAAGTTTAGATTATCATCGCAGAATACGCTTCTCATTTTATTAAAAGCCGCAATATTTATTTATTTAACTCTTCATTATAAAACAATCTGGTGGGCTTATTGTCAGGCAAAATATATTTCAACCAACCAGATAAAAGTAAATAAAGAAAGTTACTTGGCCGCAAAAAAATTAAAATACTCGTATTTATTCATCTGTACAAAATGTATGAACAGGAAATACCATATACATTGTAAAAATAAGAGTGAGATATCACCAATCAAAGGAAAAAGGAAGAGATAGCGAAGAAGAAAAAAAAATCAGAAATTTTATTGCATTTTGTAAAAATTATTAATGGTTCAAATCATCCGTAAATGAATAAATAAATACCAAAAATATTAATATTCGTATGATAAGGCGTTGTTATGTAGATAAGGTGATAGATAGACAGGTTTAAAACATGATGATCACCATATTACGAGGGTGGTCCGATAAGTACTTAGCCTACAAAAGAAGGTGTTGTTGACGCGGTGAAGCCATTCAGATAAATTCCGTTTTACTTGAATTTAATTTCTTGGCATCCAATAAAATAGCATATACGACTATATATGTGGTGATCATCAATTTTTATATAACATAAATACAACCCGTAAGCAGCTTTATGTTGGTCAAATGAGAATCCAGCAAAAAAAAAGTGAAGTGCACAAGCTTTTCTTTATTCGTAATCTACTGTCACATACGCTAAAACTTCTGGTTGCGCCTCTGTGGTAAAAAAAAAGTATCTATGTTATAATATATGCTCTGTATGGTATTGAAATAAATTCTCTATAGTTATGTTTTTCTCATTTTTTTTGTGTAATGTGAATAGGTGGGGATTAAAAACATCAGTGATGCCCCAGTTAGGTTTCTTCCCTTAACACAGAGGTCTGGGGCGTCGTATCGGTTGATCTGGGGGGTCGTATAAAATTAAGGTTGTATAAAATGAACCTTTAGATAGCATTTGATTTAAGTTGCTTCTTATGAATAATGTCGTCGTTGCTGGGCGTCGTAGTCGGGTATCTTTTCACCAATCCAACATCAGTTCAGTTGGAAAGTGAAGCTGTATCGTGGAGTTTGTTTCTTTTTTAAATGTGTGTCACACCAGCAAACTCACCTGCCACATTGCTGTACTATATTCGATGGCATGCCGAGGGGAGAGGATTGGAGCACACCGGCATGTTAGGTGCACTTATGGATAAGGATGGGGTAAAAATATATTGAATAAGTAGAGGATTGACGAAGGGAAGTAAATTTATAAGAATGGGAAAGAAATAATTAGGTAAGGTATGAATTATCTGAAAACTATTAATGTATACCATATACACATAAATACATACGATAACGCCGTATCCCTGTCGGGATATGCAAAAAGGAGAGAGTGGCATACTACACACATCTTTCACCTCTTCTAAATCCATACACTTTCTCATACATCTAATATTTCTTTGACTTTTAACGTTTCTTCAACAGTTTTATGGATTTCTTTAAATTTTAAATATTTTGCTGTGTAATATGTGTTTGATATACATACATACATATCTCTACGGCATTTCCCTTTCAGGGTAGGCCGAGAAGACAGAGCGCCAGACTTTCCTATCTCGACACACATTATAAACCTCTTCTACATCCATACACTTTGTCATACAGCTCCTACGATTTATCTGACTTTTAACATTTTTTTCTGTCATAATATCCAACCATACTTTTCTTAGTCTTTCTCTACCACGCCTTCCACATATTTTTGTACTGTATATTTGTTTTTACTAGTCTTTCTTCATACATTCGTTCTACGTGTCCATGTATATTTTTCTAAATAATAAACGACATTATTGTTATTATTTCAGAATAGTCGCAATCAATAAAAAAAAACATTTGTGAAGACCCTGCACTCTTGGTATGCGGTACTTTCGATAGTATTCATTCGGTTCTGTGAGAAGCGGCAGTTCAACTCGCCTCCAGTTGCCTCTGAGCGGCTGCACATTACGGTTGTCCCCATCACGTGCAGAACCCAATAACATAACCTCTTCCTCCGCCCAGTATCTGTATCTGTCAGTCTAATTAACACGAGTGCAGAATGGTGTCTGAACTGAATGTGTCTCTTCCCAGCGGAGCTGTGATGCCTGCTTTGGGATTCGGAACTTGGCAGGTAATATAGTTTTTTTACTTTTCCAACATTCACGTCCTTGTGTATGTTTTTTTCTTAATTATTCTTGAATATATAAGTATTGTTGTGATCGTGGAAATTTAATGATTTTTTCCCCATGAATACGTGTTATTTTACTCTCGGGTTTTTGTGTTTGATGTTGTTGTGTACAGGATCGGCCAACTCGACTGTGCTATTGATGTTTGGCACCCGAGCGTATTACTTGGTTATAAATAATATTTTGTTGTAAGATAGTGGTAAAATAAATTTTTAAAAAATTATTTAATTATACCGCCTTCTGAAACTCAATGAATATTTTCTTTTATTATTATGTATTATTTACATGAACACTATACTCCACATAAAGCCGAATGTGTTGCTATCATATATCGGAAGATCTACAAAGGTTTCTTTGTAGATTTTTGTATTAAACTTTCATTGTATACAGTACAACATGGGCTTTTTGCCATGTGGCAATCTCTTCCAACCAACCAAAAATATGTTAAAAAGTGAAAACCAGACTGGAAAACTTTTTTAAATCTGGGTTCTTAGGGATTTGAACCCGTAACCTCCAGGTTGGGAGACAGGCATCTTACCAATTAGGCTAAGAAGTTCTTCTTCCATTAGTTATTTTTTTCCGTTTTTTTTTATACCAAATATGTTTTTCTAAACATATGTAAATACGGGCAAATACCTTATCTAACGGCCGCAGCCACTAGCATCCTATCCTTAAACTCAATTATACATATTTATTTTGTAATATTTTCAATCTGTCAATAATAGTGAGTTCGAATATCGAGTTAGAGCGCCCTTGAGGAGAGTTTCCTCTCTAAACGGCGTTACATAAATTGTCCTTTATTATTATTAAATAAGGATTATATTCGATTTAATGTTTCTATATAAGGTTATTCATAATATCGTTGATATTCTCGATATATTGGCTAAAAATAGTTTCCACACTCCTGTTAGAAACACAGGAAACCTTTTACAATTCAAATGTGTCTATAGCGATTTGCTTACGACAGTTTCATGTTGTAATTCATCAATCTGAGAATGTATCAATTGGGCAACTTCATAGCTGATTTAGTGGATATTTTTAATATATGTGTTGTTCAGTTCAGGAGGTTTCTTCTCCTGCAATTCTTCAATGTTAGGTCTTGTTTGGCAGACTGGTTATTCCACTTTATGTTCATTATATATTTTTTTGTTATCTGCCCTATTATTTCGTATTCTCGTTGCCCTTGAGAGAGGTTTTATTTTTTCTTACTCAATTCTTGTTTTTATATTTAATTTTATGAATTGTATTTGAATATTTTTGATTTTTTGTGTCGTTCTATAAATTAATATTTTCAAGCATCATATTATGAAAGATATACTCGTATGTATTCTGAATTATTTTTTTGGAAGATGTTGATAAATGTTTTTTTTTTTTCATAATTGTTATTGTGTTATGTAAAGGCCACTTTAGTATCGCTTATTTTGTCAGTAACTAAATATTTAAAATTCGTGCTTTCACTTTGTAATGTTTTTTAAAATTAAACGCAATTATTATTTAAAATTCTTAAGTTTGACAACTTATTTAACATCTATACATACACAACATCACGCCAATTCCTATGTTTTTAATATAGTTGGCTCTGATTAATGAAAACTTCTGGTTTGAAGGTCTGAGAGTGAAATTAAAACCGGGTATGTCAATGATGGAAAAATATGATATGTTCATAATATCTTATAATAAGGGTGATCCCGTTACAGAAAGTAAAACTATGTTTCTATATGGAAGCTCACCTTGAGGTATGAAAGCTTGGACTTGGCTGAAGAAGAATTAAAGTAAGATTATTGCTGTGGAGATGCATGCACTATGAAAAAATGCGGAGTGTCAATGTATGAAAGAAGATGGAACGAAAATATCAGAAATTATTACATTAATAAAATGAATGTTTTAAATAAGAAGAAAAAATAAGCATTATGATGGTTCGGATGTGTGGAGAGAAACAATTGCTAATCGAGTATACTATTCAGATGTGTGTGGAGGTGGTTGGATCAAGTGTATCAGGTTTTTGAAAGAAGGTTAAGTGAGAAGTTAGAATAATAGTTGATTGTGTGCATGACGAAATCTGTAACTGTGCAGGAGGCGAAAGTTGTGTGCTTGAATGGAACATTTTGGTTTGGAGATATGTGCTCTCTGCTTACCCCGCAAGAGAAGTGATGTAATGATATGTATACTATATTTGTATAATATCATATATACAAAAATAATGTGACTGCATAATTCATAAAGTTTAATGACTGAATCAAGCCGTGTATTGTATGTACGAGTAGTCAAGACCGAATTTTGACTATCTGACTTTGCTTTAGACTTAATATTCCTTTTATTATTTTTAACGTATTTTTAGCCCTTCCTTTTTTTTTCATTTTCAACTATCTTCCGATCGTAAATAAAATGCCTCAATTTAAAGCCATCCATAGCCTAGCACTTCACATCCATTGAAGCCGTGGATGAACCAGTTCTTAGACATTCGGGATACATTTACACAGTATTCGTAAATACTTCATCCAGATAATCCATCAGACCGTAGGATTTTTAATATATCCTCCTCGTGTTCTATTTCTCTGGTGCTGTTGCTGTCGAGGTTCTGTCTTAGTTGTTGGGGTCCGTCTTCCAATTTTTCTTCTCTATCCAGCTGTATTCTTGGATTCCTGGAAGATCAATTTTTCATATAAGGTGCCTCAACTAATTTAATGTATGAGTTAACTGTTATTTTATCCGTTATCGTCACTTCCTTGTCAACCGACTATTCTTGATCGAAGTCAGACTCTAGTATCGAGAAGAGAACTGAAAATAATTTATTTCCGGATTAAAATACATTTATTTGTATTTTTTTAATATCTACAATGGAACATTTACTATTTGAATTGTTTTATTAGAAAGACGAATCGTAGAATAAATTACTCAACAGTGCAAAATTCTTCGATTTTGTTGTAGAGAACCACTTCATAAAGTAAGACCTGTGACGAAGTGGTCTCAATCACCAATTTTATAAATTATGTGTATTTATTTACATGATAAGTAATTCTATGTATACATAGCAAATGAAAAACAAGACAAACAAATAATAGATAATTTAAAGTGGGCACCCAATTTACGTGGATATTTGGGTTTGTTGCAGTTCATTTATCGTGTTCCCAGTAAATTAAGTTTTTGTCTGTGTCTTACTGAGGACACATAAACATGATAAAAAAGGTTGATGCTTTTTACCGATTGCTGATTAATTATTTAATATCTCCGTCATAAATTCATATCAACTTGATAAGTATGTAAAACGTGAGTCAATCCTTGATGTACTTCATCATTACGTGGCATATTTCTTGTACTTCATCATTACGTGGCATGTTTCTTGTACTTCATCATTACGTGGCATATTTCTTGTACTTCATCATTACGTGAAATATTTTTTGTACTTCATCATTACGTGGCAAATTTCTTGTACTTCATCATTACGTGAAATATTTTTTGTACTTCATCATTACGTGTCATATTTCTTGTATTTCATAATTTGTCAAAAATATTAAAACACTCAGTTGAAACATTCATAATATGCATTCACATTCTAACACAAACTAAAATCCCAAGCGGTCAACGAATCTTAACAACTATGAGTATATCTAAATCATATCCAAAAACTCATCACACGCTCTACATTCACTGGCATGCACATGTAGAGACTAAAAGTTTCTAACTCCTCGCTCTCCCTTTATCATAGAGCCATCTTGTTACATACATATTTCATTAAAAAACGTGACATTATAAAAAAAATCACCACTTCTGTTCAGGAATGTGTTGTAACCTCTTCACGCAAAAAAACTGCATGTTCTTTCTACTAAATGATGCATGGGCGTCGGGACGGAACCAATTCCAGTACGTAGACATGTTTTATGACTGCATTTGAACGTCTGTATTAGAAGATAATTAGTATCAATTTCCTAAAAAAACATCTCTGTTAATTTGTTTGGAACAAAGGCGAATAAAATACTTGCATGCATTAAGATTCCTGCAAGTGTTTTATTTGCCTACGAGGCCCTGTGTAGGTTCGTTTTTGAATATTAATCATCGACACTATTCCATATAAATTAATTAACCAAATATAAACACGAAAACGAATAAAAAACCGGAATTTATTTGGAATGCAATTGAAAATCAAATTAAAATCTAATACAAAGTATTATATTTTTAAGCAGCAAAAAACCTTTAAATTTTCTTGAATAATTATGAAAAGACAATTTATATAACGTCGTTTAGTATTGTACACTCCTAAAGGGCGCTCTTTGACACTTTGGTGAGCTGTTTTTAGTGAACTATTCTTAATAAATACAGCGCCGTTTAGTATTGTACACTCCTAAAGGGCGCTCTTTGACACTTTGGTGAGCTGTTTTTAGTGAACTATTCTTAATAAATACAGCGCCGTTTAGAGAGAAGGCTTCCCTCAAGGATGTTACAGCTCGGGACTCTCACCTACTATTATTGAAAAATTAAAAACATTACAAAATAAAATATTTGTTTAATGTAAGGATAGGAAGGTAGTGACTGCGGCCATTAAATTGGGCTCTTCTTCACACCTGCATATGTTAAAAAAAACATATTTGATTAGAAAACTGCTGAAAATCTACCAAGAGAAGACGAACTACAAAGAAACCTTTGTAGAACTTTTGATTTGTGATGATAACATATTCGGTGTTAGGTCAAGTGTAGTATTAATATGCGATCATAAATTTTGATAAAACCTTCCACAAAGGGTTATCTTTAAGTGCTCCCTAAAGCTGTACACGTCACCCAAATATCTAACTCTTAGAAGCACACCATTCCACACTACAGAACCAGCAACGGCAAAAGCTCAGCATCATAACTCCCCGACCTATTGGATCGATTCGGAACAATCAATTTATTATATGCAGATTAAATTGTTTTACTCCTCTCGGGAATCGGATTCGAAATCTCCACATGGAATGCAAGCTTCTTATCAATTCTTCACCATTCTACAGTATGATATACATAGAAAATGTAATACAATACAACAACGCAGTTATGGAGACTATGCTTCCATTCTCTTTCAGATATTTTTTTGTAAATTATATGATTATATTGTATTTCCTGACCTGATAAAATACTTATTTATTAATTCTAGAGTGAACGAAATTGCCCAAATATCACAGATGTTATTTTAAATCACGTAAAACTCTGGTTTTGTTTTAAATCACGTTCAATTCCATTTAAGCTAAATGTATATTTCGCTTAAACTGATAAACGGAAATGATATTGTAAGATACGAGTAGCAATAACTGAGCAAGTTGATATACGAGTATTTCGTATTATATAATATTGATTTCCGAGGGAATTGGGCACTGCGCCGACCACAACAGTAGTTTTTTCACTAAATAACTTGATTCTAGAACTTGAAGGACAGTGTTATTTTTACACGGAAATAGAGCAGTTCCCATTTACTGCTTAACGTGCTGTAAAATTAACCGGTTTCAGGACAGGGCCGTCATTTCTGTGTGCAATGTACGCGTATACCAGATAACCAATAATTCTATGCAGGATTTACATTTGTATTTTTTTTATTATATATGAGATTGTTTTACATACGTAAGCAAAATCTAATAATGTAAAACATCGTATTACATATTTAGCGCTATGTGTTCAGGATCCAACAAACTAGGATATTACCCGTATCTTGTCGGACATCGTTAAATAATTATTTCCGTTTCAATATATGGTTCCAGTCTAGTTTACAATAAATTTTCACCTCATTAAATAAAAAACAACATTCAGTAAAAATACACTATGATTTTTCAAAATAATCGTGTGGTAGTTTATTTCAGTCTATTTTGTTAAAATTTCGATTGTTATCTTATTTTCTTCCTTTATCCGCAGTGAATCTGGGCTTCAGTGTTGGTGGAATGTGTGTTTTTATATTTTTAACATTTGTCCTATATTTTATTGAGTTTATAATTACACTAAGAGCTTATTTATTAATATTTACGTGTTCAAGGACATAGGCTAAAACATTTGATGTCTTTACGGCCGAGTATATTTAATCGCATAAGTATAAATAATAGATAGGAGATAAGCTAATTTGATATGTATAGAGATATATGTGCATTTTTGTTTAAGTGGATGATGATGTCAATACATTGTTTGTTCCAATAATAGCTGTCAAATAGTACTTTAGATTAATATTATGCAACTTTAGATTAATATTATGCTACTTTAGATTAATAATATGCTACTTTAGATTCTAGATAAGTAGTTAATACAGTGCTCTTCCAAGTTACTTTATCAACCTTATACAGTAATGGGACACTCACGCAGCTAACGATTGAGTTATTAGTTTTTATCCTGTTGTCTTTCTTACGAGTATGTAACTGATGCGATCGCCTGACATTGTTTCCTGAATACTTTTGTTGATTGATTATCTCGTAAGTTGTTCCGAATGAACTATTGTATATAATTACAAATTTTCAGCGTTTATTTAGTTAACTCTTTTAAAATATCAAGCAAATATTCTTTTTGCAAAACATTTTATTTTCTCGCCCTTTGCGTCTTATTTTAGGAAATTTTGACGTAATTATATGAGCTACACTTTATGAGTTACGTGAATTTTCCGATCAACATTTCATTGAAATTTCGTCACAATACGTGTTAAACTATTTTTCAAAATCAGTTTAAAATGGCAAAGTTTAAATTTATATATTTTACACGACAAAATAATTGATAAGGGCTACTTTGCTGTAATTAATACAAATATTGGTTCTTTGAACACAAATATTGGTTTACAGATAAAGATTTAGTAAATGGTCATCATCTCTATCGTTCCTTATTACTGAGGCTCGTGATCTATAGGATATTGGTGGTGCAGGTAGCGCTGACACGTCTCTAATTTTCTTAGTCACTTGCTGTTTGCATGGTATTGCACAAGCTTCCCCATGTCAATTTCTTCACATACCTCTGCATCTTATTATTGCCACATTTGCTGTGACTATCAATGTTTCCAGGTTATCTGACTCCACGTCTAAAAAATGTGTCCAAAGAATCGTAGGCTAGTCGTACGTTGAAAGCACATTGAGAACAGTCGTACCGTCACATTTAATTCTTGCAGTATGAAGACGTTTATTCTTCTGGTGGTTCACGAGATTCTCATTATCCGACGCAAACACCACATCGTAAAGGAATTTAATCTTGCACGTTTTTGGGTTTTTATTGTCCGTGATTCAGTGCCGCAAAATATTACGAGTACGTGTAGGAAAGATTTAAGTTCGGAGTAGCTTTGCCTTGATACAATTGGAAATATCTCGATCTCTCCATATTTTTATTAATCAGGTCATGAATAATAATACAGTAAGTAAACAAGCATTCCATAACTCCTTTTAATGTGGTACCTTGGTACACATTTTAATGACAAATCGTCACTTTCAAATTTCGTGCGGCGGTCGAATCACTTCAAGTGTCGGCCCTGGATTATAATTTATATTGTATTTTAATAATTTAGCAAGTCCCCCGCTATCCGCGCTTTCACTTATTCGCGTTTAACCTGTCCGATTTTTTTAAATCTCGCGCCGAATCAGTACCACCAACGATGAAGACATATCCTATCAAATACCCGAAGATTCATCTCAAATCATCCACGTGGTTAGTAAAGATCCATCTATCGATGTGATCGCATTCAAAATTGGACTTCTACTCGTATACTTGTTATTTGATTCGCCACCACTTTATTTAGCTAGCTATTATCCAAGGTAGCTACATATTATCCAAGAGAAATAAATGGGGAGAGAGAGAGAACTATGGATCTCGTAAGATTTTACATTGCAATTTATCCGTGTTAATCTGTAGCTAATGCGATTGCGAATGCGATTCTAAAGAGAGACATTTATCTTTAATGTCTTTCGATTGTTTGGGAATATTAATGTGTGTTGAAATACTATGTATTGTGTATTGAAATGTTGATTTCTGGTCATTGTAAATAATTCGCAAATGTGTAGGTTCGTAACATCCCTAATTTATACCAAATTGTGTCTGAGGGGTAAATTTTGACATTTCATTCAAGTTGATGAGGTTGGGTACTTCCCGCCACCAAATGAAGTTATATGTGATTACATCGTTTCCTGTATCTCAGGATTTGTGTTTAAATAACCCTTATTTACTGCAATAATGTTTTCGAAATGCACGACTAGTGATGCTGTTGACTCAGACACTGAAAAAATACCTCTTAAATAGTTCGTAATAAGTGAAAAGCTAAAAGATTTTGACTTAGTACAAAATAAAATAAAATAAATAGAGCTTTACTACAATATATAAAAAAACGAATTTTATATTTGTGAAGCGCTCAAGAAATGAAATATTTTTGTGCTAGTTTTGCTGTTGCATAGAGCTAAAGCTACAGAGAAAACGGAGACGAGAGGGTTCAATGTAATTACAAAAAACGGATGTCTTATACTTAATTATACGGTAATTTAGAAGGGGTTCGCAACTATCCGCGGTTTTCACCATCCGCGGAGGAACATGGAACCTATCCCCGTGGATAACGGAGGACTACTCCACTCATGAAGTGACAGTTTTTCTCTCGACCCAAGTTAATCTGAGTGGGTCAGATTAATTAATAGATATTTGATATTGGCCGGTTATGTTATCTATTTGAGAATGTCCTTATTTTCTAATGTTGACTTACCGTTTTTTTGCTAATTTAAATACAGTAAAATTAATGATAGTTAAATTAAATAAAACTATTTAATTTTTTCCCGTTTCGTGTTAACCGTTATCATGTCACCTGTTTTATTGCTTCGTTGTCATAGTGCATGCGATAAAATATGTTTTAAGGTTAACCCTTTCACTGCAAGAAATTTAAAAAATGTGAAATACTATTTTTTTTAAATATTTTCGAACACAGATAGTTTGGGCATGTAGAACGAATTAATGAAGACTAAAAAATAAATATACAGTGCAGATGTAAACAACGGTTAGTCAAATGTTACGTTTGGTCAGTGTTATTGCATGAAGTCGAATCATAGACCCTCAAACTAAGTAGTATGAACCGAATGGAAGCATTCGAACTGTGGATGCACCGGAGAATGAAACGGATACCCTGGACGGATATGGTCAGCAACACAAGGGTTCTTCAAAGAGCCAAAGTTGATAGAGAGTTGCTGACTAATATTAAAATCCGAAAGGTGTCCTACTTGGGTCATGTTCTTAGAGGAGCAAAGTACAAATTACTGCACCTGATCATCCAAGGCAAAATAGAAGGCCGAAGAGGTGTTGGCAGGAGGCAAATCTCCTGGCTCCGCAATATACGTGATTGGACTGCGATTGGCATAAGGGGCGTTGGAGATTTTTTCGGACTGCCGGGGACAAAACTCTCAAGTGATATTCAACGTTGGGGGGGACCCGACATGACACTGAGAAGAGGAAGATGTGAATGGTAGACTTGGTAGAGAAAGATTAAGTAAAGTATTATTCGCTTCTCTTTACACTGGGTATGCTTGATCGGGGAAATCATACAAGATGATCCTAGACTTTTAGGTGGTATCTGGTTTGTATAGCTTGTTGTGAATCGTGTGAAACCCATATTAGTGATTTTTCTTGTATTGCTTTATTTTTTCTGTTAAACGGAATTATAAATATTTTTACTGAGTGAAGGATATTTTAAATACAAGGAAATGTAAAAAATCAGTGAAATCGTAGGAGTTCAATGAGAAGGTGTATGACTGTAGAGGAGGCAAAATATGAATCGGTCGGAAAGCCTGGTTCTCTGTTCTCTCTACCTACCCCGATAGGCAAACGATGTGATAGTATGTATGCATTTTCAACATTATATTGTATTATTTTTACTATTTCCAAAGCATGTAATTTTAATGTGAAATTAAACATGGTAAACATGGAGAAAGTGATTCACATTTTATTTTAAATTTTGTTTTTTTTACAAAAGTTTTAATAAAAAAACAGTTCATGTATCCCTCTTTATAAACGATTTCGATATAACGCGATTTAAATTAAATTAAAAAGAAAACATAAGAAGCCGATTTGAATTTCGCAATCAACCAGTACGTTGTGAAGTTAACATACGTCTGCAACGTAATGGTTCACGTATAGCGTACAATATTCAGTCTCACAAGAGTATCGCTGATAATTTTATTTAAAAAAAAACTAAAAATCGTCTACTTATCGATCCAGGGTCTTTCAGGTGACCAGCAGGAGAATGATAAATTGATTCCATTTTTCCATAACTAGTAAAGGAATGTAGAACTTCCCATGATTTTTTTTAGTTTTAATGACCATTTTACAATTTTGTTTTGTTTGGAACCAATCTTTTAGAATTTGGTTTTGTTTGGAACCAATATTTTTGAATTTTTGTTTTGTTTGGAACCAATCTTTATCTCACTCAGATTTAAATCAATTCATTCGACGCTTTTTTCAAGTAACGTGATTTCTCCAAGAACCAATTAATCGCGTAAAGATGGGATACCTGTATAACAGGGGATATAAGGGGATATACTGTATAAGAGGGGATACCTGTATAACAAAATTAAATCCATTCTATAGATATCTAAATACTAACAAAGTTATTTTTATGGTAAGGGAGTTGCCCATATTGTGATCGATTATATAATAAGCTATTTATGACTAACATTTTATAGTATTACATGTGTATCATCACGTAGTGTCTATTGCGGGGTAGGCAGAGATAAAAAATCTACATACTTTTCTATCTATACACATAAATTTCACATCCTCCACATTTATACATCTCGTCATACACAGTCTTCTATTTTTCATACTTCTTACTTTACCTTTTTTTCAAAATCTGGTCCATTTGATCCAGTCACGTTTCCCTCGGTCTACTTCTTCCACGCCCATCTTGCACTTCTGTCTTGTATGCTCGCTTAGTCGTTCATTATATCCACTTGTCCAATCCATCTTAAAGTTCCTTTCTTCATGAACATCAATTTTATCCATGCATTTGTAGGATACCTACCTAGTAAATGAATAATTGTCAAAATAATAAGTTAATTGTTAAACACAATTAAAATTAAATTTATTATTGTCAGATAGTAAACATACAGGGTCAATGACCGATGAAGAATTCAAGGATTGTCACACGATATGAACAACAACAATATTTACTATTTACAGTGTCTGCGAATTGGCTAGCCATCTCCAAATACAAATAAATAATCTACCGCCGATTCATGCGCTAGAGCAAGGCAGATATATATCGCGAATTGGTTCACTCATTGGTATAAAATACTCGCACGCCGAGAAATAAACAGATTATTATTGTCATTCATTCAACTGTCAAGACTTGTTATTTATTTACCCGCTGTCCACTTATCGATTTATATCCGCATTCCTGAGTCTATATTCATTGAATACAAATCAAGATCATCATGACATATCAAAATAAGCAACACGCTATACATTCATTTCTGATGTCTTCATTCCGCCGACACTTGAGCTAATATAAGTTTTTAAAAAGCGTACTAATATTTATGACTAATATGGTAAAGTCACATAAAAACGGCTGTATGATATGTTTCCTTGTCTGTATGTTGGATCTGGAGGTCTAGCCTCGCGCCGCGATTATTCTTCTCGGTAAGGGTCAGCCCTCGAATACAGGTGACGTTCACCTTCACCCCTTACAAGGGATGACCCCTCACGCTTTATATCTGGGCATGGGAGCTTTAATGACAAACTCTTAGCTTCAATCTTGTTCCTTCGCCCTGTTGCATCTGGACGGATCCGCAGAACACATTCTGTGGTACTGCGATGATAATCCAACCAGTAATTTCCGAAGAGAACTCCACTCACCCTTACATCGGTTCATCTTCAGACCGATTGACTACTCCGATCTAGTGGTGTCAAAGGTTAGTTATGTTGAAATTTAAAGTTTTCTGTGAAATTACTGGCAACTTGCTGGGCTGTTTGGACTCCAGCCACTTTATAAGAAATTTTTCACTGCTCGACGAGAAATTTTCCTTCTCCCGTAATGTCGGACCTTAAGTCCGTCGTCACTACTTTTATTTTCACACTCAAGTGTGTCGCCACCCGAGAAGGAGTACCTTTGGGCAGTGCCTTCTTCGCTACTACGTGACGTCGTGCTTATTACAGAAAATAAAGAAGATTTCGACTTTCTAGTGTAGATCGCGCTAGATGGGGACTTATTTTATCCCACATAACAGCATGGGTGGTGGTGGGGTCGAACTGAACTGTACGTATCCTTATTATGTATATCAGAATACTTTAAAATGTGAGTTTGTTCCTTTATGCATATATAAGACCATGTTTAATTACTGTTTATTGAATAAATAAAGCACCTTCTAAAAAAAGTGACAAATTGTACGATTGATAAAATGTAGGCAATGCAAATAGATAATTGACACTGACCACTAGATTTTATTATGTATCAATCAATATAGTCAAACTTGTTTTTTTATTGTAACACTTTGTCGTTAACAGTACAACCTGGCTTACTGCCGAGTGTCAAGCTCTTCCAACCAACCAGCCATATGTTAAAGACGCTTTAAGTGAAAACCTGACTGGATCCCCTTTTAATGAAATGGTGTATCAATGGGAATTGAACAGTTGACTCTCCGATTCGATAGTCGGGTCTTACCAACTACGGCACGGAAGTCATTTTTATGCTCTTAAGATAAATGTACTTTTTTATTGTTTTGTTTTTTTCTTGAAAATGTATAATACTCGTATATAATTGCACCACGCATTTTAATCTAGAAAACGTTAAGTTACACGTCGTAAAATGCAATAAAAATCATCTACAAATCACTGACACGTGTATACGGACATGTAATTGATTTTTAAACAATTGAGAAATAATTATACTTTGTAGCTACAAATAGGAAAATAATATTTCTAGTATTCACTAGAAAATTAATTGAAATGTTTTGATTTACGATTACAATAGAATCAAGTATTATACATGAATTAATAATTCAAGTATAATGTATTCTCTTACTTAACATACGACTTCCGTGGTCTAGTTAGTAAGACGCTGGTCTTCCATCCGAGAGTTTTGGGTTCGATGCCCGATGGTAGTACAAAAAAGAAAAGGAAATAAGGGGTCCAAGTTTGGTTAAAGATAATCTGGCAAAATATTATCTAGACGTGTTCCAGTGTTGTTGCCTATCCACGCGCTGTAGTATTTCCAACACTTACGATAGCGAACTGTGAGCTTCTTGTCTACTCCAGTAGTTTCTAACCCGAACGCTCGATTACTGGGGCCGGGCACAATATTGTCTACCGACCACGTTCATCATGTCTGCACCATCAATGTTGATATATCGATGAGTACAATGCGAATGAGTGAATATAAATTTACAAATAGCAGGTAAGTTGTCTTGAATTCATAACAAACGTGAAATGGCGTTAGTTCAACTCGAATATCTTTAACGTTATAAAAAGTAATTTTTAACGTTATATAAAACCAAAAAGTGTAGAAAACACACCGTGATTGAAAATACCCGTCAAGTCACACACTCGGTGGCAAATAGTATCGGAGCGTGTTGACAGTATAGTGTATGTGAGAATGTTTTGTTACTATATTCGATGAATTGGATATAAATTATACTATATCCAATGAATTGGATGCAAATTTTACTATATCCGATGAATTGGATGTAAATTATACTATATCCGATGAGTTTGATGTAAGTAATACTATATTGGATGTAAATTATTAAAAAAAATCGTACATTTATCGACCCACAAATCTATCCACCATGAAAGATTGTGTTATTTTTAGTAGGTACATATTTTCACCATGTTTTCTCACAACACTGCCACTTGATACAAAGATTCATCATCTAAAGATACTTACCCTTACTTAAAACAAAATTATAATAAATCACCTGAACGTCTTCAACGACCGCCCGTCATGTCTTAACTCCTGATCTTAAGCAGCTTTATAATATATTTACAGTGCTGTGAGTCATTTTACTTCTCCCATGACGTCGAACCTTTTTCACGCTTAGGTGTGTTGCCACCGTAGGAGGAGTCCCTTTGGGCAGTTCCTCCTTAGTCACTTTGTGACATGGCGCTTATGAAAAATAAAGAACATTTCGATCTTCTATTGTAGATCGCGCTGATTGGAAACTTATTTCGTTCCCGATAACAGTGTTTGTGGTGGGGGATTGATCTGGACTGTCACCCGTTACACAAATAAGTATAGTTTAAGCAGCGTCGAACCGGCAATGAAAATAGGTTTTCCGGGAAATTGGTAGCTTTTGAATACTAGTTCTTTTTTGCTGTCAAATACTTTGCACACCCTTTCCCATTTTTTTACATTGGACAGTAATTGAATAATTCTCTTTTGAAACTAAGAATAATTGTAACTTCATCATGATTAATCGTGTTTAAGAGATCTTTTTCGCGAGACGTCATCATGAACGATTTAAGGTGTGATTGAGTTAAGGAATGTATTCTGTTCAGAACACATAAAATAATTTATCTAAGCAAAAAAACGTTGACGAGAGTGAACAAAAGAGTAAAAAAGAACTTATGTGTAAAAAAATCAAATTAAACTTCTGTAGAACATAAAAGCTACATGCCGTGCAGTTTTTATATTATACATTTCTAGCTCAGTTTCCCGACAATCGTAGCCACTTGCAATGTAAGTGTGAATTTCATCATCAAGTGTAGTGCAAATGTCTTAATCAAATCTTAATAGATAATTAAACAGTGTACTGGCATTTAAATTTAATTTGCAACTGTACAGGGAGTATTTGCTTATTTGCACATTGGATCACCAGGAAATTTTTGATAGCCCGCTGGCCCAGTCAGTCCGCCGATGAACTTAAGACAACCCTGTTTGCTTTCGACCATCAAATAATCCAAAAAATAATAATATGGAAATTTAACTCCCAGAACAATTTGAGCTAAATCTTGGGTCATACAGAAGTTATCAAAAAAAAAAAAAATTAACCGTATTAATTCCTCTTTTGTAAAACTCAGCTTAAGTTTCGCAACATACATTTTTTGACAAACTACGTGACCTAATTGGTCTACGATTTCAATTCTCGATGCCATATGACAATAATCCCATAGGGTAGTGTTGTGTACAGTAAAAATTTTATACATGATTTGTTCGGCCGCTGCTATAGCTACCAAACGTAATTTGTTTGGTAATAGTTGGTTCGAATCCCGAGTTAGAGCGCCCTTGATAAGAATTTGCTCTTTAAACAGCGCTATATAAAATAGTTTTTTTTTATTGGATATATACCTTTTTTTAGTATTGGTAAAGTTACTATGATATCTTTGGGTTATTTGTAGCGCGTTACTTAACCCTAATGTTTTAAACATATAACGAGGACAGACCATATTTTTTTTAAGTTGACTGGATTAATTTGTTTTGAATTACTAAAATACGGCTTTGAAGAAATAAATCACTCAAGTCAAACTACTAATAATTTATTTTGACGGCTTGCACGTGTTATTTTGAATTGACTTATATAGAAATTTTGAACACTTGGTGCGTGACGAATTATTGTTGAATTGGACACAGCCAAGAAAAAGGAAGGAAACACTCGTATTATATCGGTTGATGTAATGTCTCTTCAGGCTTGGCTTATTCTTTCCTGAACATTAATTTTGCAAATTTACTTTATCGTTTTAATGTATACCGAAATGATACTTAGCTATTTACAGTCAGTCTGAATTCGTATTGGCCGTCGTCATTCTGGGAACATGCTGTCAAAATATAATGATCAACCAACAGTGAAAAATATCCAGCCTGGTAACCAAACAATCTGGTTTAACATACCCAGCATGCCAACCCTGTCGTTCCATTGGCATGTCACGGTCGACCCAAAGGAACCTCGTCCCTGAGCAATTCGTGGCATGACTGCGACCAAGTTAGGGAATTCAGCTTGTATATACTATCTTAAAATGTATGATGAGGGATTTCACGGTTAGTCGTGATGAATTAAATTAGATTTTTCTAGGAGCCGAATAAATGCCGAAGAATGATACACGGAGTGACAATGAATGACAGAATATCGAATCAAGTGATAAGGATGGATGTGAAGTTAAGGTTGATGTGTTGAGCAAGATGAACAAGAGCACCCTGAGATGGTTTGACCATGTGGGACGAATGAATGAAATGAACTAACAAAAAAAAAATCATATACATATAGTGCAAATGAAGACCAAGGAAAATTTAGTTGGATCGAGTGAATTATATTTTGAAAAAAGGAATCGTAGAGTCAGAGAAATCGTAGGAGTCGGATAAGGTATTATATTAATCTTTCGTTGTATACAGTACAACCTGGCGGGTTTATTGCCATGTAGTAATCTCTTCCAACCAACCAGAATTTATGTTTAAGAGGCTCTATGTGAAAACCAGACTTAAAAATCCTTTTTAAAAAATATGGGCTCCAGCGGGGATCGAACCCGCAACCTTTACGTCGGAAGACAAGCATCTTACCAACTAAACAACGGAGGTCGTAGGTATATGAGTGTGGAAAAGCTTAAGGATGTGCTTCGAGACAGGAAAGTATCGCGCTCTGTCCTTTGTATACTAAAAATCGCTTGATGGTATGTGTGTATGTGTAGATTTGTCAGTTTCTTATCGATTTAAAAGAAAACTCTTCAAAAACTAAAAAATATCGGTTGATTCGGGTCAAAAGTATATTTAGAATTTTATGTTATGAATCTGAAAGGAATCGAGCGTATAGAAAGGAATCGAGCGTATAACATTGTTCATTGTTGTTTTAATTTAATAACACTCGACTTAAATCTTTAAAATAGTAAATTTATCTATTAAAATTTAAACAATGAGATCAATTTCGAAGATACTTCCGGAATAAATTATATAAAAATTAAGTGAAAATTTATGAAAATAAATTTAAGATTTTTATCTACTCGTAAATTATCAAACTCAACAGTACTAATTGTTAGTTCAAAGTCTTGATAGACAGCGGCAGACAGTAGATTATCAGTAATAACTTATTGTTAGATAATAATCACCAACGCCGTGATGAATAATTAACGTTAAATTTTTTTTATGTTGATTGTATTTTGTAAATGTATTTGTCTAATTTATGTTGATTATACACAAGTGTAGATGTTTTAGATAGGGAAACTATTAACATAGCACAGTTATTACGTGCTCAATTTATTGTTGCTGCTTAGATATAATGAATGTAATGATGTAACAAATTGTAAACTTGCACCATATACGTCTCTCTCACGTTACTCGCAAAAATAAAAAAAAATCTAATTGTCATTTTTTCGTTCATTTGATAAAATCTTTTGTCTATGATATCAGTTTTATCTATTTTTTAAAAATATATTTGTCTATGCTACTATTTTTTGTTCATGTTTTTATAACATATTCATGTCTATGATATCAAGTTTTTTAATGATATTTTTTATCGTTTATCTATTTATAAATACCTATTTTTGAACGCCTTGTGTTTGATATACACATAGTAAAATCGCCTGTAATGCATTCGACCTTATAATTTTTATGCAATGAACAGATAAGCATCAAATTTAATTTAGACATGCACATCTAAATGTAGGTAGGTGCTTAACGTTTTTGTTTGTATTCTAAAATGCGATTAAAATGGATCAAGACCGATGTTTTTAATTTATTTCAATGAGTTTTTAATCAATTAACTGGCATTCACTTAATTTTTAAACCACATAAAAATACGTTCATTATTTTGTAGAAAAAATATAGTCATTAGTGTATTTTAACAATTATTTTACGTCATTAACTAATGTTTAGTATACAAAACCTTATGTCTAGATCCATGTTTTATTTGTTAGGGTTAAAGTAAAAATCTTTAAAATTTATTCTAATTAAAATTTATTCTAAATCTAACTTACGGAAAATTGGAAGTTGTTCAAAGTGAAATTGACAGGTTTCCGGGTCATTTCTAGTGGTATTGCCCCGATTTCGTGTCGGGTCGCGTCCATTGGAAGACAAAATAAGTCCCCATCCAGCGCGATTTTAACAGATCAGTTACTTGCAACAACAATATTTTTTCCTTTATGGTACCCTTCAGTATATCCAAATTAGTGATTCAGGCATATTTAAGAGTTTGTAATTCCTACATACTTAATTGTAATTCCTCCATACTTATGGTGTTCGAGTTTTGAATATTCGAGGTTCTACATATCGAGAAATAAAATAAAAGCGATTGTCGCGACGGGTTTATTGGAATTTCTAAAAGATATTCATCAATCCACGAATGATGTCATCGTTTTATTTTGATATGTGAAATCAATTCTCCTAGACATGTATTATACATTTTTCTAAATATTTAGCGTTCAACATGCTCGTTGCTACAACAAAAGTTTCCAAGAAACGTCGGGTACAACAAAAGTTTCCAAGAAATGTCAGTTAAGTTCAAATGACTTGTATATTTATTTTTTGTATGGTACTCTTCAGCACATCCCTGTGATCGGGAGACAGCATTGTCTTCCACCTCATTTATTTTATTCAATTTTCATTGTTTATAGTTAAAAATATTCGTAGTACGTCTGGAAGCTTCTTGTATATTTATTGAGCCTTTGGGGTTAAACCACTTAAGTAGACATTGATAGTTAACTCGCGGTTCATCATCGCACTTGTTGAAAATATTAACCCGTACGTGAATATATAACAATACTAATATGTACTTGTATAGCGTTTGTGACTTTTGTAACCAGAAAAACGCTTTCCAGACTGGGGTCCTTTTTATATTTATTTTGGGACCCATCAGGAAAATAAAGAATTCATGATCTTTATTTTTGGTTAATGATCGTTTTCTCGAGTAATATTTAAATTAGGGTCGATCGTTGTCTACATCGATCCGTAAGAGACATGGGTAGCGTATGCAAAGTTAAGAAGCACTTGATACAATATATTTTGGGACATTTCTGATGATATATAACACTACACCCCATCTAAAGCCGAATGTCTTACCATCAGATAATAAAAATACACTTTATATAGCGCCGTTTAGAGGGCAGACTCTCCGTAAGGGCGCTCTAAGTTGGGATTTGAGCTCACTATTATTGTCAGATAAAAAATAAAACAAGTAGTGTAAGGATGGGAAGGTGGGTGATATTGGAAGATCTACAAAGGGTTCTTTGTAGTTCGTCTTCTCTTGGTGAGCTTTCTACTTAATATGTTTTTTTAAACATATGCGGATGCGGGGAAGTTCCTAATCTAACAGCCGCACCCACCACTTTCCTACCCTTACACTCGCCTTTTTTTGTAAAAGTTTTAATCTGTCAATAATAGTGAGTTTGAATCCCGAGCTAGAGCGCCCTCGAGGAGAGTCTGCCCTATAAACGGCGCTGTATTGATTGTCCTTTTATTATTATTATTAAACGAACCAGCATTCATCGAGTGGAAGTCATTCGTTTTACCAACGGCTACACAGGTCATCAATGGTATAAAAATCAATCCGCTACTTTTCATGATACGAATTTGTTAAACTAACTGACTCGTAATATATAATACATGTACGAGTATGTGTAAGAAGACAATAAAGCGATCTCTTTAAGACTAGATTCTGAGTTGTAAAGCCAAATAAAATCATTACTGTTTTGTCGTTTATTCTCATAAATTGGATGCGACGCAATATCGATCTTTCCGGAAAGTTCTCATATGAAAAATATAATGTTTAACATAATTATTTTATAATATTTTTATCTCCTTCCCTTTCTGGCGGAAATCGTAACCTTGTATGGAAAAGTCTATCAAGTGTTATTATTGATTTTTTACTGGAAGTCACACTTCATACTCCAGACTAATAGTTTTGTCCTTCAAGTTACACACTCAAGCCTGCTGCTGTCAATATGTATTTATTAATATTTCATTAGCATTTCATTTTTTAACTATCGAACTAAAATATAAGACTGGATTCCCACTTCACCGCGGTCTTACGTGTAAGAATAAGTTATTTATCCTTAACGTGTGAGAATAAGTGCTAATAACTATGAGTAACATATGTTAAGAAAAAAATAAAACACACTCTATTGAACTCTATATGGTAATCGAATTCTCTGTATTTTGCGACTGGATGCGTAGTTTCTGGAACTTTTAATTAATTAAATAGTGACATTAGACACACTTTAAAATGTGAGAATAAGCGCTAATAAGTTAAAAATTAATATCGAGCTTTAAAACTCTCCGTGATTATCAAATTCTCTGTATTTTTCGATTCGGTGTGTAGTTTCTGGATCTTTTAATTAATTAAATAGTGACATGAGACACGCTTTAAAGCGTGAGAATAAGCGCTAATAGGTAAAAAAATATATCGATCTATAAAACACTATGATTATCAAATTCTGTGTATTTTGAGATTCGATGCATAGTTTCTGAAACTTTTAATGAACTAAATGGTGACGTAAGACATTATTTGATGTGTGAGAATAAGTGCTTATATTACAATATAATTTTTCATGTCAGATAGATAGGTTGCAAGACAACATTTGGGTACTGCGATGATAGTCGAGTCAATAATTTCCGAAAGATCTCCATTCAGCCGATTCCCTTCTCGCTTATAGGATAGTTTTGTTACATATGAAGTCTTTTTACGAAAGAATTGGCTATTAGCTGACTTAAGCCGCTTTATAAGTATACTTCCTGCGCACAGAGTAATTTTTTTCTCCTATGACGTCTAACTTTACGCCGTCGTCACAATTATTATTTTCACACGCTTGTCACAATTATTATTTTCTGGGCTTGCTACCAGGGGATGAGTTCCTTTGGGCAGTTCCTTCTTCGTCATTCAGCGACTTCGTGCTCATAAGCAATAAATGAGATTTTGTTCTTCCATGGTCAATCGCGTTTAATGGATATTTAGTTTGTCGTCCATAACAGCGTGGGGTGGTGGTTGGATTGAACTGAACTGTTAAGTTACTCGATTGCGTCTTTTTTTTATTATTAGATAATTATTGTGAAGCTCACGTAAACATGGTTAAGGTATGATCGTGCTTAAATAAAATCAATTATAAAATAAAATTCTGAAATGATTTTGACGTCTTTGTATCCCGTTTTTTACAATGGAAATAAATCGTTATTCGAAGATTATTTGTCATTTTAGTATATTTCTTTTATGACCGTAACCGTTATATTATTATTACGTCATATTTAATTAACCGATGATCTTTATTTTTGTTTAACGTTTGTTTTCTTTAGTAATATTTCAACTGAATTTAGTTTTGTTTGCCTCAAACTGTTCTAATATGTGGCTAGCGTGTACATCTGTAGGAAACACTTTTTGGAAAGTTTTATGATTGTATACGAACCTAAAGTCGAATATGTTACATATATCGGAAGATTTACAAAGGTTTCTTGGTAGTTCGTCTTCTTTTGGTAAGTTTTCTGTGGTTTTCTTACCGAATACGTTTTTTTCTAAATATGATATATTCAGATGCGGGAAAGTTTCTAATCTAATGACGACATCCACCACTGATTGTAAAATTTTTGAAACATAATCAGTTGAAACTTGAAATTGTCTAGAACTGCCATTTTTTAAAATTAGTTTTATTATATTGACTCATAATTGCATAGTGACTTTAATTTTGTGGCACAAATCATCCGAGTTTGGGTGGATTGCCACTAAAACTCGGATGATTTGTGGATTCGGATTGATTGGATAGGATTGAAAATAGTAGCTTTTAATTCCGAGTTAGGGCGCCCTTGACGGCATTATATAAGTATCATTTTATTAAAATCATTATGGATTTACTTTGCTCTTCCTCTATGAATAGTCTAATCTGGTTGCATGTCAGTGCCATTGATAGCGTTAATTAGGAACAAATTGCGTGAATTCTCTTCAGAAGTCTATATGGTAATGTCCTAGTTGCTTAACATTCATTACAAGCTCGTTGAGTTTTAATTGCATTCCTTTTGATTAATTATTCTATCATGACTTAATTTATGTAAAATAAATAATAAAGGACTTTAATCAGTAATTTGTGCAATTCCTCAAATTCTTTTATTTCTAAATATTTAACTAAGTACAATAATATAAAAGGTACATTAGATCAGCGCTGATAAAAGACACTATAGTTCGGAAATTCTAGGATGAGTCCTGTGACAGCTCACAAATTTGCCTTAATACAACCTTATGTAATGTATTTATTTAAATAACTTGCTTTTTATTAGAATTGAGGCATATATTAGGTCCTTACATATGAAATTGGCGTTTTGCCGTGCTGGCAACTTTGATCTCAAATATCTTCTCTTTGGTTAGGAATACCAAATTCAAATTTATACAGCTATTTACTCAAGTATTTGTGTTTCGAAAATTATAATTCATTTGTTTTTTCCTCAATTGTTTTTTTTCTTTGCGTCACTCAGTTTATAAAATGGAAAACTTGAAATATCGCGTTATTTACGAGTACGAGTTCCACCGTGGCACCAGTGCTGCAGAAACGGCTCGAAGGATTAATGATGTGTATGGCGACGGTGCCGCAAAAGAAAACACAGTGCGTTTTTGGTTCCAACGTTTTCGTTCTGGAAATTTCGACCTGCATAACAAGCCCCGTGGACGGCCGGAGACCAAAGTTGATAATGAAGAATTGAAGGCTATTGTGGAAGCGGATCCATCGCAAACCACGTCCGAGTTAGCTGCAGGCTGCGGTGTTAGTGATAAAACTGTTTTAATCCACTTGAAGCAAATTGGGAAGGTGAAAAAGCTTGAAAGGTGGGTACCTCACGAATTGAGTGAAGCAAATCAACAAACGCGCGTTGACTGCTGCATTGCATTACTCAACCGGCACAATAATGAAGGGATTTTGAATCGAATCATTACCTGTGATGAAAAGTGGATCCTGTATGATGATCGGAAGCGCTCATCGCAATGGCTGAACCCTGCCGAACCAGCCAAACCATGCCCCAAGCGAAAATTGACTCCAAAAAAGTTACTTGTGAGCGTTTGGTGGACTAGTGCTGGTGTCGTTCACTACAGCTTTCTTAAATCTGACCAGACGATTACGGCAGATGTCTATTGTCAGCAACTGCAAACCATGATGGAAAAGCTAGCTGCTAAACAACCGAGGCTGGTTAATCGCTCTAGGCCACTGCTGCTTCATGATAACGCTAGACCACACACTGCACAACAGACGGCTACCAAATTAGAAGAGCTTCAATTGGAATGTCTAAGATATCCACCGTACTCTCCGAACCTTGCCCCAACAGATTACTATTTTTTTCGAAATTTGGATAACTTCTTGCAAGGGAAAAAATTCAACTCCGATGGGGCAGTCCAAACCGACTTCAAAGATTTTATTGATTCCCGTCCGAATGGTTTTTTTAGTAAAGGGATCGATGAACTACCTATGAGATGGCAAAAGTGCATAGATAGCAATGGTACATACTTTGATTAAATAAATATATTATATTAAAAAAAAATCAACTTTATGTTCCTCCCAAACAAAACGCCAATTTCATATGTAAGGACCTAATATTAAAATTGATAAAATAATTAAAATTACTGAACATCGTTACAAGGTTGTATTGGGGCAAATTTGTGAGCTGTCACAGGACTCATCCTAGAATTTCCGAACTATACAAGTAGCGATTTAGACGTGTATAAGCAAAAAGGAAGCGATTTAGACGTGTATAAGCAAAAAGGAACCAATACATTTTTTATTTATTTATTTAAAATATCAATTAAGTTTTTCAATATACAGTTGTCATAGAAATATGTGAAAGTAAAAGTAAATACGACATATGGGTGTATAATGAAGATTGGAACTAGTTGAGGAATTCTGCTATTTGGATAGTAATTTTTCAGATGATGGAAGAGATAATAGGGCGTGTAACGACGAAACACAGCCAATGGGGTACTAAAACGTATACAAGTAAACTTGAATCGGACAGTATCAAAATCTGCTAAACTGATATTTAGTATTTTGGTGCCAACTTTGATGAATGGGAGTGAAACGTGGACGTGGAAAAAAACTGCGTGACAATGTATGACATAATATGGAATAAAGTGATGAGAATGAATGTGAAGTTAAGGCTGAGTAAGATGAAGACCACGCTGAGATGGTTTAGGCGTGTGGAACGAGTGAATGAAGAAAGACTAACAAAACAGATATATAGTGCAAATGTGAGTGGAAGGTGTGTGATAGGAAGAACAAGGAAAGTGTGGTTGAATCAAGTGAATTATATTCTGAAAGAAGGAAACGTAGAAAGTCAAAGTAATCGCAGGAGTTGTATGAGAAGGTGTATGGATATGGAAAAGATGTGTTTCGAGGTTAGAAAGTCTGGCGCTTTATCCTCTATGCCTACCCCGAAAAGCGTGATGGTATATATATGTGACGTGACGTAATATAACGTTCGACGACGTAATATAACGTTCGAAAATAAAAAATTTAAAAAATATATCAGTTCGGTTTAAGAGTTTGTCTGGTATCTAACAATACTAGCGCGTGCTGTTGTTATATTTCTACGTGCGGCTAAGTATTGCCAGCACGTTATTTGACGAGCTCTAAACTCGGATTAATGTGTCGAAAACAATGCTGTCTTGTGGCCACACTTTTCAATGTGTCCGATTCATACGGATATGTTAAAGGATACCCATACGAATGAAAAACATAGCGTTTAAAAATGTTTTATAAGAAATATTTTAAAAAGAGATAACATAAATATTGATTCAGGCCATGGCTATTCGACTGGATTGGCAGAACGACTTTTAAAGGTTCCGAGAATGGGCGCTGTGTACGAGTATACTGACAGAATGCTGCGAGGCATTGTTTCTAGAAATTACGATTAATTAAATTGTGACATGCGACACTTTTTAAAATGCGAGAATAAGTGTTAAGAAAAATAAAATAAAAAAGCTATTCTAATCTTCTATTTATTTTCGTGCCAAAGACACTGTACTTCTTCTGCTCAGAATTCTGTAACCTGGATAGAACTGGGTATTCCACGAATCAAGTCTTCTTCGATGCAAGACTCCGGACTCCTCGGACACAGCAGCAAGTGCACAGAGCGTCGATCTATCACGTAACAGTCCTATTTTGCCATGTTGTCCTTGGTTCTCCCAATTCCTGTTCGGAACCTATTAGGATATTTCTAGGTGCTCCAGGGCAGTTCAAAACTATATAGTATTTCATCTGCAGACAAAATCTACTCGCAAGCATCCGATGTTCCTCTCCATTCATTTATCCTAACAATAGTAGGTAGTTGTTCCAAAGGTTCCAAAGGCCACACCAAAGTGCTTCGCTAGGTGCTAAGCTAGGTGCTACGGGACTAATATACTAGGTGACTTCATGCATGACCACACCAAAGTGCTTCGCACAAATTCATTTGACATTTGCGAGCGGTTGAGTCAACAAACGATGCCACTCTCAAAACTAACCAATTTCATTACAACTTACCATCTTTATTTACCTCCTGTGCAACTTCATTCCAAAGTGATTTTATCACAGGTACATTTTTGTATAATTTGCTCGATGGGTTTCACAAAGGCTCCCTTTTATACACAGCTGTTATTAAAACTTCCTCCATCTTGTAAAATCGCTTGGTGACACAATAAAATTAACCGACACATCTGTTCGCTAGGAGGCTCACTAGGTGACTAATCATCACGTAGCGTGGCGCGAAGTGTGCAGTGTGACCATTGCGCGATAATATGCGGCGCGTTGGTTCGCTAGGATATGTCACCTAGCTCGCAGCGTAGCTCTAACCACCAATCGAGGCTCCTACCTGTGTGGCCGAGGCCTAATGAAACTGAGCCTGGTTTTCAACTAAGGGGCTGGTGGTTGTACAAAGGATGCTTGGGGTCATTCAATTGGTTACATCTCTCAGCACTGCTTCCAATGTCTCTCCAGATTACTGGAGGAGCTATCTTTGCGAGGACGTGCACCTTATTTAGTGCGGCTAGTTTACGACAACCTGTGATCAGACGACATGTTTCATTCAGGGCCACATCCATTCCAGACAGGACAGACGTATTCACCTGCTGAGTAGCAAAAGTACAAAGTTACAGTCTTCAATATGATTATTCACCTGCTGAGTAGCAAAAGTACAAAGGTACAGTCTTCAATATGATTATTCACCTGCTGAGTAGCAAAAGTACAAAGGTACCGTCTTCAATATGATTATTCACCTGCTGAGTAGCAAAAGTACAAAGGTACCGTCTTCAATATGATTATTCACCTGCTGAGTAGCAAAAGTACAAAGGTACAGTCTTCAATATGATTATTCACCTGCTGAGTAGCAAAAGTACAAAGGTACAGTCTTCAATATGATTATTCACCTGCTGAGTAGCAAAAGTACAAAGGTACAGTCTTCAATATGATTCTTCACCTGCTGAGTAGCAAAAGTACAAAGGTACAGTCTTCAATATGATTATTCACCTGCTGAGTAGCAAAAGTACAAAGGTACAGTCTTCAATATGATTCTTCACCTGCTGAGTAGCAAAAGTACAAAGGTACAGTCTTCAATATGATTCTTCACCTGCTGAGTAGCAAAAGTACAAAGGTACAGTCTTCAATATGATTATTCACCTGCTGAGTAGCAAAAGTACAAAGGTACAGTCTTCAATATGATTATTCACCTGCTGAGTAGCAAAAGTACAAAGGTACAGTCTTCAATATGATTATTCACCTGCTGAGTAGCAAAAGTACAAAGGTACAGTCTTCAATATGATTCTTCACCTGCTGAGTAGCAAAAGTACAAAGGTACAGTCTTCAATATGATTATTCACCTGCTGAGTAGCAAAAGTAAAAAGGTACAGTCTTCAATATGATTATTCACCTGCTGAGTAGCAAAAGTACAAAGGTACAGTCTTCAATATGATTATTCACCTGCTGAGTAGCAAAAGTACAAAGGTACAGTCTTCAATATGATTATTCACCTGCTGAGTAGCAAAAGTACAAAGGTACAGTCTTCAATATGATTCTTCACCTGCTGAGTAGCAAAAGTACAAAGGTACAGTCTTCAATATGATTATTCACCTGCTGAGTAGCAAAAGTACAAAGGTACAGTCTTCAATATGATTATTCACCTGCTGAGTAGCAAAAGTACAAAGGTACAGTCTTCAATATGATTATTCACCTGCTGAGTAGCAAAAGTACAAAGGTACAGTCTTCAATATGATTCTTCACCTGCTGAGTAGCAAAAGTACAAAGGTACAGTCTTCAATATGATTCTTCACCTGCTGAGTAGCAAAAGTACAAAGGTACAGTCTTCAATATGATTATTCACCTGCTGAGTAGCAAAAGTACAAAGGTACAGTCTTCAATATGATTATTCACCTGCTGAGTAGCAAAAGTACAAAGGTACAGTCTTCAATATGATTATTCACCTGCTGAGTAGCAAAAGTACAAAGGTACAGTCTTCAATATGATTATTCACCTGCTGAGTAGCAAAAGTACAAAGGTACAGTCTTCAATATGATTATTCACCTGCTGAGTAGCAAAAGTACAAAGGTACAGTCTTCAATATGATTCTTCACCTGCTGAGTAGCAAAAGTACAAAGGTACAGTCTTCAATATGATTATTCACCTGCTGAGTAGCAAAAGTACAAAGGTACAGTCTTCAATATGATTATTCACCTGCTGAGTAGCAAAAGTACAAAGGTACAGTCTTCAATATGATTATTCACCTGCTGAGTAGCAAAAGTACAAAGGTACAGTCTTCAATATGATTCTTCACCTGCTGAGTAGCAAAAGTACAAAGGTACAGTCTTCAATATGATTATTCACCTGCTGAGTAGCAAAAGTACAAAGGTACAGTCTTCAATATGATTATTCACCTGCTGAGTAGCAAAAGTACAAAGGTACAGTCTTCAATATGATTATTCACCTGCTGAGTAGCAAAAGTACAAAGGTACAGTCTTCAATATGATTATTCACCTGCTGAGTAGCAAAAGTACAAAGGTACAGTCTTCAATATGATTATTCACCTGCTGAGTAGCAAAAGTACAAAGGTACAGTCTTCAATATGATTATTCACCTGCTGAGTAGCAAAAGTACAAAGGTACAGTCTTCAATATGATTATTCACCTGCTGAGTAGCAAAAGTACAAAGGTACAGTCTTCAATATGATTATTCACCTGCTGAGTAGCAAAAGTACAAAGGTACAGTCTTCAATATGATTATTCACCTGCTGAGTAGCAAAAGTACAAAGGTACAGTCTTCAATATGATTATTCACCTGCTGAGTAGCAAAAGTACAAAGGTACAGTCTTCAATATGATTATTCACCTGCTGAGTAGCAAAAGTACAAAGGTACAGTCTTCAATATGATTATTCACCTGCTGAGTAGCAAAAGTACAAAGGTACAGTCTTCAATATGATTATTCACCTGCTGAGTAGCAAAAGTACAAAGGTACAGTCTTCAATATGATTATTCACCTGCTGAGTAGCAAAAGTACAAAGGTACAGTCTTCAATATGATTATTCACCTGCTGAGTAGCAAAAGTACAAAGGTACAGTCTTCAATATGATTATTCACCTGCTGAGTAGCAAAAGTACAAAGGTACAGTCTTCAATATGATTATTCACCTGCTGAGTAGCAAAAGTACAAAGGTACAGTCTTCAATATGATTATTCACCTGCTGAGTAGCAAAAGTACAAAGGTACAGTCTTCAATATGATTATTCACCTGCTGAGTAGCAAAAGTACAAAGGTACAGTCTTCAATATGATTATTCACCTGCTGAGTAGCAAAAGTACAAAGGTACAGTCTTCAATATGATTATTCACCTGCTGAGTAGCAAAAGTACAAAGGTACAGTCTTCAATATGATTACCATGATCTATGTAGTATATATTAATGTGAATGAGGATTTTGGACAACACTTGTCGATTCTCTTTAATATTTTATTTAAATTTAGTTCATTTCTTTATAGTATTTTAATTTTTGCGTAAAAATTGTCATATTTTGTTTAAATTAGCAATAGTGATTGCCGATAACTGTTAGGCAATCTTGTTGTTTACAATATTTTACTATTCATATTTCTCATCTTATCTTCTTTGAAAAAAATCTGTTTAAATTAGCAATAGTGACTACCGATAACTGTTAGGCAATCTTGTTGTTGACAATATTTTACTATTCATATTTCTCATCTTATCTTCTTTGAAAAAAATCTGGTTCATTTGATCCAGCCACATGTTGTCCTATTTACCTCTTTCACACACACTTTACACTTCTGACTTGTATACTCGCTTAGTCATCCCTTCTCTCCACATGTTCAATCAATTTTAACGCTCCTTTCAAAATTTTACTAAAACATGTAAGGGTCTTTCAAATTGAGCGGTTTTTTTAATAAAAATTTTTTTAATTGTTGAATAAAACACAATTTGCTTTGATTTAAAAAAAATCTTTTTATTGGTCATTGAAGTATAATGTATGATATTTAAACACAAAAAACAATATCCGCCAAATGTCCACCTCTTGCAGCTCCACAGATGTCCACTCTTTTGTCAAACTTTTCGATGACATTTTGGCATAATTGCGGTTCTAACTCACAAATAACGCGAATAATTTCGTCCTTCAGCTCAGTAATTGATTGGGAGTCATTCTTATAGACCTGGCTTTTCACGTAACCCCAGAGAAAATAGTCCAACGGTGTCAGATCACATGATCTTGGTGGCCAATTAACATCACCGTTTCCGTAGATTACAATACATATAATAATTCAACAACTTGAACGCGTTGTAGTATTGTATACGACTCCATTTTTATAAATGTCATACATTACACTTCTCAAATGTCACAAGACCCAGGCAAGTTCGCGACGCCATCTGTGTTTTAGCAAAGAATTAAAAAAAAACGCTCAATTTGAAAAACCCTTTATTTTATCCGTGCATTCATTTCCGACGTCTTCATTCCTCCTTCTTTCACACATTGTCACTCCACATTTTTTCTTAGTGCTTACATCTTTACGGCAGCCAAGCCCAGCTTCACTTAGTACACTATTGGTCAAGGTGGGAACCAACACTCTATTATGTCTTGTCATTTTTGCTACTTTCCCAGAGAAAACCTCGAAACAGAGTTCGTGCAATTTTACTGCATGAAAGGAAATTTATCATTACTTATGGCAATTGGCGACCTACCAAGATCCAACAATATCTTGAGATTACATGCAACAATGCAATTTCGTGTGATTTTCTTTATTCTTGACACGTTAATAGACTGGGAAACGTTGCAGTTTACGGCTAAAACACCATTTTATAATTGTGAGAATAGTGCAACCAATTACGTTCGGACACTATTTTATAGCAAATGCATTCGGACACTATTTTATAGCAAATCACAATTGACACAATAAGATATTTGCAGCTTACGGTTAAATAATATGTTGTCGGAAAATAAGTTTCTTATTTCTCGGATAGGTTTGAAAGGAAATCAATGTAGCGCATTTTTCCGCCTATTGTTTGTCCAAATTACTTGAATGGTTTTTAGCGTCATTTTGAAAATCGAACAAAATATTTTTTTTTGGTAATCGATACTTTTTTCAAAGAAAAGAACACCGCCAAAAACAAAAAAATGTATACTCTATGGTGACGATGTAGTAAGCGATCATGTGAAGCAAATGTTTTAAAAATATTCGAAATGGTGATACGACACTTGAAGATGGTGTTCGCTCTGGAAAGCCAATTACCACTGATGACGATTAAATCAACGTTTTTATTGAAAATAACCAGCGTTTAGCCAGCGATCCTGAATATATCGATAACTATCATTCAGAATAAAGTTACATCTAAGCACAAAATATTTGCGTTTGAATTTTACATAAAAGTATAAAATTACTGTCTGGACAACCTATGAAATAAAGATATAAAATGAACATTCTGCAATGATTAAGTGGTATTATTTCAAATTTTGATAGCGTCAGTTTACCGAGTCTGTTCTACTAGAACATCGATGGCGAACCCATAGATAACCTTAACATAGGCGAACTTGGGTCATTTAGTTACACACGGACCATTTTTATGGTGACACGCGGGAAAAGCTTGAATTTCGTTTGCAAAGTGTATTTGTTGAAGATATTTTTTTTCTTTTTTCGTCGTTATGCTCATATACGTCGTGGTACGCTCATAAGCGACATGATAAATAAATATTGATGTATTTATTTATTACATGACAAGTTATTGTTTGTAATATAGTATGAAAAACAAGACAAACAATACAAAAGATAGGTAACATAGTGTTAAGTGACAGTCAATTTATATTTAATCCGGGATTGTTGCCTTTCATTTGTCGTGTACCCAGACTTTAGTCTGTATCTTACTGAGGACATATACAATGGGAAAATACGAGTATGTTGATATTTTTATCCGATTGTTGATTATACGAGTATAATGCCCCGTTGCATACTCTCATCAACTCGATGAACAATGAAACTTAATTACATAAGTATATATCACGCGAAACAAACCCCGCATACTTCATCATTTCAGACATACCAAAAAGTTCATCACATAATGTACAGCACATAATCACCAAAAACACACTATATTCAAGAGTTCACACAACCCTTTGCTACAAGTCATTTCTCCTACAAGCCCAATTATTAAAACTTCTGTCGCAATAACAACTACGCACTTTAATCCACTGCATGAATTTTTCGCACCTTTTTTGCCTTTATTGAATTCGGCATCTCATTGTACGTCATGGAGGAGAGATAGGCATATTGTCTTACGGCAAAAGAGTTTTAACTGTAGGGATGATGAACAGTTAGTAAATTGCTATGTGTCTTTGTTGAGTTTTTGTATTTAATTTTATTCTTGATAATGTCAGATACTGGATTTAGTATCTGCCACTATCAAGAATAAAATAAAATTGTAAATTAAACGTTAAGGATCCGACACTCCTGTATTAATTAACATACTATGCAATACAGATAAACTATAGTCCTACAAACTTTTCTCTGAACACAGGAACTAGGAAGGAACACACAAAAAAAACAACTAATGAAGTATACGAACTCTTAGTTGGATGTTTGATTGTAGTCGCATAACTACGTAGTTATTGAATTCAAAATTCTAAAAAAAAAACGATGAGATATGTTACAAGGGAAATGATTTCACATTATAAAAAGAAAATTCTCCCTGCCACGTCTTGCTTATAAGAATGTGAATAACAGTAATACCTCGTTTAACGATATGAACGCATTGCTCAAAATCGTTACGTTAACATAATTATCGTTAAAGGAGTTAGAAATAACACGCGAAGCATAGGGATAGGTTTCTAAAATAAAAACAAATACTCATTTTTTTTAATGTTTACTTTTTTATAAACATAATGCAGTTAAAACGTCAAGTTTGCGTAAATGTATTCAAGTTCAATTATACATATTCAGTTTGATCCCACCACCCCTGTTATGGGGGCAAAATAAATCTCCGCCCAATAGATCTACACTAGAAAATCGAAATATTTTTTATGGCGCGATGTCACGTAGTGACGAACAAGGAATTGCCCAAATATATTCCTTCTTCGGTGGTGACACACTCGAATGTGAAAAGAATAGTACTCATAGTTACGATGGATTTAAGGTCCGACATCACAGGAGAAAGAAAATGACTCGCAGCGCAATAAATAACATAATATACTCGTACTTATGAAGACCTGTAATTCAAACAGCTCAGCAAGTTGCTAGGGCTTTCACAGAGAATTTCGAATGCAGCAAAACCATCCCGAAGGCAAGAAATAAAATATTTGGCGATTTTTTTTTTATTTTGAACAAATAACAGTTTTTAATTTTACCACATTGCATAAAATATGAACATCTCCAATTATCAACATTCAACTTGATCGGGTTAGAATATTTGGAAATGGAGTTAGTTAAATTTAAAAATAGTTTCGTCTGGAAAAATAAATTTATATAACTAAATCTTGGGTTTTGTTCTTTAATTTCTCCAAACTGTTTATTGGTATTTAATTTTTGATTCACATTGTAGAGAGGATTATTGAGTTTTTCGAATGTGAATGAATTACGCATGTGATTTTTAGCTTTTGTTTTTTTCTTAACGGATTGTTTGTATGTATGTTGTTTTTTAATAGTCCTTCCGTGGAGTATAAGATACAGCCTTGAGCCTTGGCCTGCTGTGTTATTATTGTCTATGTGATGTTCGGTGTTTATACTTCATAACGTTAGTATATATTTTGTTTTAACATAATGTGTATAATTTGTAAAGTCTTGTGTTTTGTATTATTTCAACATTTGAAATCGACAGTACGTTTTAAAAAAATAAAATAAATATACAAACCATTTATCGAAAGGCTGAAGAGTGCGGCGAAGATTTAATTAAAAGTACATTATGGGAGAATTTACTTTTAAATTAATTGAACTCGTTACCTATACACTTAATTCGCAAACAATATTTGTGTCTACGTTTGGGAACAACGATCAAATAGAAAGTAAGAAATCACCTTGGTAAAGATTTGACTGTAGTACGTGTAGGATTAAAAGCCTCCGATTACAAACCCCGAATAAATAAACAGGCCTCAGATAATGAACAACGAAAGTCTCATTAAATTATAAAAAATATTATTAGTGTGTATTGTGCAAATAAAAAAAAAAAGTATGACTCCTTATCTTTTATTTTGTCTCTGGACTAGAACATATTTTGTATTATCAAAGAATGTATTCAGTTCTGCATTACTCACTGACTGGGAACACCCAAATTTGGATGAATAGCCAGGAAAAAATATATGAAATAAAGTTAGTGTCATCGTTATTTATTTGTTGGGCTGAGAATTTCTAAGAACGAGAATTATAGTATTTTTCCGGCCTTAACCAGTAGTATGTACACCTCATTCAGCGCTGAAAAGTACTAAAAGGTAACCCTGTACTTTTTAAAATTAAAATGATAGATTGAATTTGTTCTCTTTATATCATTTCTAACAAAAAGTATTTTTTCCACTGCGTCCCGCAAATAAGTTACATAGAACTTTTCTCATACAAAACACACTAAGCGCGTATGAATACACTAGTTTTTAAATTGTTTTTAATCCCCTACCCTCTTATTATATAATTAGACAATTAACCTGTTCTATATATTGTTTTAGTTTTTCTATAGCGTATCTAAACTGTTATAAACCCTGTCTGTACATAAAATATTCAGTGTTAGCTACTTACTACTCCTATAAACACAATTTATAGAAATTTTCCAAATAAAATACCGCATTAAACACATCTATACTGCCCCGACACAGCAACCGACAGCTGTATATTAAAATTATAAAATTTTCACTACGATACTTATTTATTCAACACCACATCACGAAGTGGAAAACAATAATAATTTCATGTTTAAAATTGAATTATTACAACGCGAGCATAATTTTATTTACGAAAGTGAAAATATGCGACATGTTTTTTCGACATCAGAACTATCTAAATGATTATTAAGTTCGAGCTGCAATCGCTTATAAGGTTTGACAACTATCATCAGTAATTGTCCCTCCACCGCGGCCCAACAAATATAAAATTAGCAAACTCACTTAAACACATTTTAAAATATCATTTCGCAATTGCAAGTATTTACAATTTTTAAAATTATAAACTAAAACAATACTCTTTCTTCTTCTGCGTCGTGACCTCAATGCTGAGGAACGTGGCACGCACTGAAATTATGTGCATTGGTCTCCAGCTTCCTCGGAACTCCGCTGACCGAAGAGCCTGTGGTCAAGGCAGGCCCGTAGAACTCTTCACTTGGTCGCTCCAGTGTATAAGTAACCTTATTCTACTGTTTCGATCTTTCGCATTGCCAGTGAAGAGTCTCTCCATGCCCTTCTTGCGCGAATTGTGACCGAAGAATTGAAGAATGCGACGAGTTCATTATCTTGAAAACCTCTCGGAGATGTTAATTTCTTTCGAAATACAAGCATTTAATTGTCGTTACGTCTATGAAACATCCAGTAACTGTACATATATATTTTGTTCGTTGCTGGGCCTCGTAGTCGAGGATCCATTGGCCATTCCAACGTCAATTAAATTGGACAGCGAAGCTATGCCGTGGAATCTTTGTTTTTTTTCCCTCCTCTTTAAGTGAGTGGGCCGTTGCGTACCAGCAAACTCACCGCCAAAAGTGAGACGATCGGAGCACACGCATGTTTTTTTTTTAAAGAATAGGTATGACCGAAATCATAGGATCCTTACACCCTGAATATTAGGCGGAAAAAAATCCTGAGTTACTCGAGGGGAGTAGCACAGCGCAGGGTTCGAACCGGCGACCTTCCGCACGGAAATCCAACGCGTTATCACGCGACCATGTACCTCACATATATATTACAATATCGTTGTATATAATACAACCTGGCGAATTTATTACCGAGTTATAATCTCTCCCAACCAACCAGAAATATATTAAACAAGCGTTGATTGAAAATAAGACTGGAACTATTTTAAAAAAAACTGGGTATCAACGAAAATCGAACCCGTAACTTTTGGATTGAAAGACAGGCGTTTTACCAACTAAGTCACAGAATTCGTCAATTATTTGAGAAATCTTCTTTAACACCACATCTCGAAGGAATCTACAGTAGATCTTTCGATGGGCTTTATTATATGTACAAGTTTCTAAGGCATATTGAGAAAGACCAAAGATTTAATAGGACATTTTTTTTCACTCGTCGAGAGATGTCTTTTTCTACAAAGCAGTAATAATACTCTTTATTATTTGTCTTAACCATGCACTTGTGATATCAGACGGTCAAATTTGGCGCTGCAATTGTACCCAAGCAATTTTCCAGTAATTGGACAAAAAATGACCCTGAGTGCCGCTCGATTTCCACTTTAGATTCTGCTTTCCATTTGCTACTCCAACTCAGGGACAGGCCGTAATGTCAGTAGACGTGTGACTACAGAATCCCGTAACATGATCAATTGATTTTTTGCTCCATCGATGGCGAATTACAGTATTTAGACATGGACCATGAAGACTTGAGTACTATTGGGTTGTACTGAAAGTAATTTTGTATTTTTAGATCAAATTCAAACGTAAAATTGTACCAAATGCTCGTGGACAGTGGCTTTCCGATATTTTTGTATCTCAGCAATCTCTCGTGTCATAGAGCGATAGTTATTTTTTTTTTTTAGAATGCCTTGATTTGATTTTGATCAGTGGTAATCGACCTTGCAGAGCGAACACTATCTTCGAGTGTCGTATCACCATTGCGGAATTTTGAAACCATATTTGACACACGCGATCACTTACAACACCGTCACCACATCCTGTAAATTTCTTTTTTTGTATTTGCCGTATTTTTTCCTTTGCGGTAGTAAAAAATCATCGAAAAAAACAACTTAAAAAAAAACGGCATAAAAGCCTAATAAACAATATAGTTTAACAATGGCCGAAAAATGCGCAAAATTATTACCTTTCATAATAACATATGTTCAGCACGTTTGAATTAAAGTTATTCACGAACATTTTGCCCTAATGACATCTATCCAAGAAATTACGAAACTATTGAATTAGTTGGAAGTATTTGAAATGTCGTATATTATATGATCAGACTTTTTGATATAATCTGATTTAAATTGTTTCTTTTGATTCATGTGAAATATTAGTGTTTTTTTTTCGTGTGTAGTTTTGTTTTTGCTATCAATAGATTAGTAGTATTATTAAATGTGGATTTATTGGAGAATTCTTAGAATTTCAAACACCATAATAAAACATCAATCATATGGAGAATGAGAACTGTTAAATATCATAAAATGCTGAAATATTATCTATCTCTATCATATATTGAGATGACAAAACTACCACTTCGAAGCAAAATCAAGACTTGCCACCGAATCAGTAGAAGGCGCGCCTTGGATACACATTTGCAGATAAATATGTATCCATACAGTTGAGGACTTGTTTCGTGTCATCGAAGACAGTTTTCTCGATAGTGATCACCAACATCAGGGGAACTGACATGGTATATGAAGAAGCAAAATATTACGGATTCTTGTTTGTTTGCTTTTTGATACATTTGAGAATCTTATGAATTCTACAGTGCTGTATAAGTGTTTTCTTCCCAGGATACAATTTTATATGCATGTTGTGTCGATGCTCACACTGTGTGCTAATTGCATATGTCAAAAAATTTACTTATCAAAATGTTGGAAAAGCGATCTTTAAAAAAAGATTTTTAAAATAATATACTCTTATAAGTAAGACAGATAATCTCTGTAGCCCAGTTTTAAGACGTCTTTCTTTCAACTTAGAATTTGCAAGTTCGATTCCCGATGGTACTCATTAATTTAAAAAAATGGTGTTAGTCTGGTTCTCACTCAATGCTTCTTTAACATCTCTGGTTGGTTGGAAGAGATTGCCACATAGCCCAAAAAACGTCAGGTTATATTATGTGTGTGTATTGCAGAAAAGTGCATGTGTGTATTGCAGAAAAGTGCAAATAGCACGGGCATGTTTTCTCCTAGTTTTCACCAATCAAAGAATACCAATGACCCATATAACCTAATGGTATAAGTCTAATCTCCTACTCGTATTCGTTTGGGCGCTGCTATAGCTGCAAGATATTATTACTCTTTTGATTTTCTAAGTAAATTGCTATTTTATAAATTTTTGGCTATTCCTGAAGTTATGCGCATGTTCCATTTTTTCACACTATTTTTCAATTATATTTTTTTTAATTATATGTCAATATAAGGGGTTCGAATCCCGAATTAGAGCACCCTTGAGGTGAGTCTCTCTAACGAGCGCTTTATAAATTCCCCTTTTATTATTATTAATAATCCGGAATGTTTAGAGTTCGTTTTTAGATAGTCAATCTCTATTTCTCATTCTTTGGAAGGAATCGCTATCTAAAAATAACATCGCCAGGTTGTACTGTGTGCATTTAACTTGTTATACAATAAATCATATTTTTTTAGGCAACAGATGAAGAGCTGGAGAGTGCGCTGGAGTGTGCCCTTGAGACAGGCTACCGTCACATCGACACTGCCCTGGTGTACGAGAATGAAGCTGCCATCGGCAGGGTTCTCAAAAAGTGGCTGGACTCTGGAAAGGTCAAGAGGGAGGAGCTCTTCATCGTCACAAAGCTGCCCCCTGGTGGTAAGTTAATGGACATCCTAGAGTTTAGACAGATTTTTCTAATTTACCAAATTGTTTTGTTTAAAACAGCCGCAAGACCAGATATATTCTTGACTACGGATTGGAGGGCTGGCCCACAAGATGTCATGAGAAATAAAAGTTCCATGTCCCAAAATGAAATTAAATACTGAAATGGGTTAATAGGCAGGAGAGACATGAAGGTGTTACACATTGATAACCAGATAGCCCAGGACAGAGACATATGATGAAAATATGTAAGGGGAGTCAAAATAAACAGTGACCAGGAGAAAGACAAGTATTGGATGATGCCTGGAAATCTATTTTGGAATAATGAATAAATTATATTGGAATACTGAGCTATTAATAAACAGGTTTCTATAGTACCATTTAGTAACTCCAGGGGTGTCTCCATTTCGTTGTAGTATCTCTCATAATGTGTCATCTTAAGAAGTCTCTTAAGGTGCAATTCCACTGAGGCAACATTTAGCATGCGCCATTGACGCATGCTATACACAGTCTTTCAATCGAAGGAACACGAAGCGACAAGAAGCAAGTATCTTTGCAGCATGATACATGTTGATTGTTGTTGCCGAGATGCATGCGTCACCTTTTGACATGTTTCAGCGTGTCGAACAGTGTCGCCATTATCCGAAAGTCAGTGGATCGGTGCGGCTTATAGCATGCGACATGGAGTGGAATATTGATAAAACAACTTTGTTTATTGAAGATTATCATAATTCACCGGAGTTCTGAAATAATAAAATTAGTGATTATAAAGACAACAGGATAAAAATGATAAACTGAAGCAGTAAGCGAGTAAATACGATTGCACTGCAATCGATGTGGAAGAAAAATAAAAAAATTGCATTCAACTATTCATCATTCTGAGCTTCTTGACTACCAACATATAATTCTCTTTAACACTGTGGCTTTTTATTTTTTTTCTGCAATTCAAAACTATTACCAAATATGCAGCCGCCTCGATTGTTTGTAAAGACATAATGTACCAAACTGAAGTTGCCTCCATGGAATTGTTTAAGACACATGCTACACGTATTGACGATAAAGCGCATGCGACTCGGGGAGTCAAAATCCGCATGCGACATAGCTAAAATTTGTGGCACATAGTCGCACATCTAGGAACTGGCAACACTAGGAAACATGTTGCATGCCTCATGTCGTTGTGTTGCTGTTGCCTTAGTCGAATTGCGCCTTTAGTCACAATATTGCACGCAGGAGTGAGAAACATAAATAACTTAATGCTCCCCAACATTTTATGTATGATCAAATACCATAACACCTGTGACTGAGATCACGTAAGAGTTTTATAATCACCTACAACCCCTTTAACAGTTCTCCAAAGTGTGCAGAGCTTGAATTGGAGGCTTGAAAACATGGATACAGCCATCAGAACGCTTATGGTATAAGTGGAACACCAACTACCATGTGTCAAATGAAGTTTTTTTATCATCTACACACCCACGTGAGTAGATAAAAAAAGAGAACCTCCTCAGATGGAGGATTGGCACAAAGAAGCCACTACTGTGCATGTGTGATGATATTCAATCAATGTTGCAGCTGATGGTTTACTCATTGTACCCCTTAAGCTGCTAAAATGCAGACCTGCAGAGGGTCAACCCCAATGTCATCACGATTGCATTTTTCTGGGCTTACAGGATATATGATAGATCTGGTATAGTCAACACACCTAGAAAGGAAAGGAAGAACTATCTTAAAGGTTTCTATGTTCTCAACCTTCCTATGCTCCAAAAAAAGTTTATTCTATATGATAGGGCCAGCCACTAATCAGATCAAGATAACATGGAACAGTTTGCTTTGTTTGCCTTAGGGTTTAGCCTGACACCTAGATGATCTTAAAATTTCACACCTCCTGGATGTCACATTCAAAATGCACAATTGTCTGAAAATGTGAAGCCAGACCAATTAAGACTAATTACATTTAAAGTATAATTTATTCATTGAAAATATTATGTCAAAACAGTAAATTATTTCACATAATAATAATGTTATTTAGAAAGTTTACAATTACAGCTTAATTGGACTTATATATGCAAAATGGAACTAATCCACAAAATACTTTTTTTTAATTTGTTTGCAATATTATATTAGCATACCTCTAAGAACTACATAGGTCAATGAGTGGCATACAAACGTCAAATGATGAATGTGAAGAGAAAGATATGAGAATGAATGTTGTGAAATACAAACTTATAGTGGCAGAAAAGTTTGAAAGGAAAATTAAATGCATATATAGGTGATCAATGCATATATAGGTGATCAATGCATATATAGGTCAATGCATATATAGGTGATCAATGAAAGAATATAGCAAGTTAAGGAATTCTGCTATTTAGGAAGTATAATATTTTCTCAGATAATAAAAGTTACAAGAGATATCGAAAGCATATGCGATAGGAAACAAAGTCAATAGAGCACTACAACATATATGTTTGAATGGGACATTATCAAAATTGTTTTTTTTTCTCTATAAAGCCTATAGAAAGCGGTGTGATGTTTTGTCAATTATCTTAGAAATGGTGAAATGTGGGTTCGGTTTATTATTTAAACTAATATCCAATTATCAATAATATAAGTTATAAAATTATAAATGTATGATGATGATGATAATGTATGAAATGAAGTGATTAAGGATGAATGTGCACTTAAGACTGATGTATTGAGTAGGATGAAAAAGAACACATTTAAATGGTTTGGGCATGTAGACCGAATGAATGAAGTAAGATTGACATAACAAATACACAGTGCAAATGCGAGTAGAAGGTGTGACAAAGTAAATTATATTTTGAATGAAAGAAATGTAAAACAGTGTGAGAAATAGTAGGAGCTGAATAAGGTGTAAGGATTAAGAGGTGAAAAATGTGTCATAATTGAAAAGTCTGACATTCTACAATATCATTTTTGCTTACTCCGATAGGACAACAGTGTGATTCTATATATGTATATATAAAATGAATAGTAATCAAACAAAAATACTTTTCAGGAAATCATCCATCCTTGGTACGCAAATTCTTCAAACAATCTCTTTCGGATCTTCAACTTGAGTATGTGGATCTATATCTGGTGCATGCCCCGTGGGCCTTCAAGTATGTAGAAGGAAATCTGCACCCCACTAATGAAGAAGGAGAGTTCCTTATTGACCCTAACACAGATCACATTACACTGTGGAGGGTGAGTAATTTTATACTAAACTTTTTTTATTTCATCTCTATGTAATGTAAAACATAATAGTAAAGAAAATGTAGCATGGCCCCTGTGACATTTCACAAATTTGCCACAATACAACCTTGTAACGACGTTAAGTAATTTTAATTATTTTATCAACTTTAATAAAAGCCTCGATTTTAATAAATAGCAAGTTATTTAGGTAAATACATTACATAAAACTAACAATAATGACAAATGAATACATCTTGTTACAATTAGCAAAAATGTGTCAATTTATTAAAATCAAATAATATTTGGCGACATTCGTCAAAAGTCACTACCTTAGTCTGCATTGGTTAGGGATGGGGTATACGATAATTGGATTTTCGATTTTTTTATACATAAAATTAAATGTTCATAATTAATATTAATTCATAGTGGATCTTGGCCTATTTAAAGATAGATACAAATCATACAATACATTAGAAAGTCAGTACATATAATGAAAATTAGGAATTAAAACGTCAGTTTAGAGAAAAACAATTTTTCGATTTACAAAAAAACTATACGATTTGTAAAAAAAACTATTTTACCCCATCCCTTTGAGACATGACATTTCAAACGTCACAGGGACCATACTACATTTTCTTGAGTATAACAACTATATTGCTCAGTAGTGGAACACTTATCTTCCATCCAGAGGTTATTGGTTCAATGCTCGAAAAAAATATCCTAATTTGTTAACCTATTTCTGGTTGGTTAAAAAATGGTTCCAGATTGTACTGAATTATAATAATAAAAGAAAATGCCAAAGAGAGAATATTCTAATCACCTTCCCAAAATATATTAAAAAGTTATGTTACGCTCTATCTGATCATATTCAGAAAATATGTTAAAAAGTTATATTCTATCTGATCATGTTTACAAGATATGTTGAAAAGTTATACTCTATCTGATCATGTTCAGAAAATATGTTAAAAAGTTATATTTTATCTGATCATGTCTACAAAATATGTTAAAAAGTTATGTTCTATCTGATCATGTCTACAATATATATTAAAAAGTTATATTCTATCTGATCATGTTCACAAAATATGATAAAAAGCTTTCTCTCTCTGATCATATTCACAAAAATGCTCTCTGATGTAAGCCAGTTATCTAGATTATTAATAATAATGGCATAGAATGAATCTGAAAAAATACATATTTATTCATATGTATTTTTCAGCATATTCACACAGTTGGCACATATTTTTCACTTCATAGATGACCTGTATTCTAGTTGGTAACACGCTTCCCAAAGATTTTGGGTTTGATTACCAATGTTATTAAAAAAATGGTTCCCTATCAGGGTTCCTTTTGTCAGTGGTAGAACTATCAAAATATATGACTAACCTTGTGTTTATATGTCTATGTAGGATAAGTCCGATAAAGTTAGAAAGCAGACCCAAAAGCAGCTTTTGATCTACTGCGTCTAGGTAGCAGCATACTTTAATTTCATAAGCAGTAATTCAACACAAGGCTCCACGTAATTGCTCAAAGCAATGGTGAACAAGATAGAAATAACACGCTGATCTGCTTATCTCTTATAGAAGGTACCATCAAAAGAACATGTAATAAAAGTGTGTATAAGTTTTGAATTTTATCTTTTTGTTTTAGGAAATGGAGAAGCTTGCCGATGAAGGTCTTGCTAAAGCAATTGGACTATCTAACTTCAATGAGAAGCAAATCAAGCGAGTGTATGACAATGCACGAGTGAAACCTGCCAACCTGCAGGTGGAGGTGCATGCTTACTTCCAACAAAGACCGCTTGTCGAGTTCTGCAAGCAGCTGGGCATCACTGTCACAGCCTACTCTCCGCTCGGCTCCCGAGGACTGGGATCCTTCATGAAGAAACTTGGGTTTGAGTGAGGATTAATTTTAATTGATTAGGCAAAATGCGAATAAGAATTATTTTTAACAAAAATCATCATTACAAGGCTGAGTTTCTACTTGACAATCTAGCTTGTAGTGTGACCACCATCAAGTGAGAATCCAGGCTAATTCATCCATAGAAACCAAGTATGCCACATGTATGGACCTGGTTTTGAACGAGCTAGCAGAGTTGGTTTAATGACCTAGATGTATTTATTCAAAATACACCCTCTATGGCCTAGTTGATAAGACACCTCCTCTCTCTAACTTAGGAGTTGCAGACTCGAGTCCCGTTGGAATATAATTTTATTATATTCCAACGGGACTATATTCACATGGCAATAAGCCTGCCAGATTGTACTACGTACAATGGAAGTGTAATATAATAGAATGCAATGTTTTTTTCTAAATATATATTTATAGCAAGTCCTAATTGTTTTCAAATAATTTTACTAGTACGTTATAGGCTTCTATTAAAACAAACAGGATAGATGCAATAATACATAGTGTAAAGTGTCACTGTTAATCAATTAAAATATCTCCCACGTGTTTCTTATAAAAACTTTGATAGGAAGGGTGAAAACAAAAATTAGGAAGAAAGAAAAAACATGTACCAATCAGCAGGGTTGGCCTAACGCAGGCGCAAAGAGTGCAGCGGCAACTAACTCCGCACTTAGCGAGGCCCCACTCACATGGTAAATAAATACAAAAATGGAGTTTAGCTAATTTATTCCGTCCCTGCCTATTTCAAATTGAGAGTCTCTAATTCTTGTTAATAGTATATTTTAAAATACTTAATGCTTGTTTTGTGCCATTAAATGATGATTTGTGATACACTCTGAAAGTTATGGAGCTTGTTCATTATACATATTAATGATCAATCTATTGCAAAAATCCATTCATTACAATATACTCGTATTTGCGAAATAAATAAGTACATTTCATATGACTCTTTTATTATTTATGTAATACTTTACAAATAGTATTGTAAAGTATTGCAATATGCAATGCTTTACAATACTATTTTTTACCCTTACATAGATATAAAATAAATAACTAGACTGCCTTGTACATGTGAAAGGAGTGCGATATAACACACAAAGAAAAACATTGGCAGCATTGCCATTTTAAGCTAAATTATTTAAGTATTTTAAATAAATTTACAAAGTTTCATTACAACATTGTAATGCATTACAAAAGATGTTGATTTATACATAGCAATTTTAGTAAACCCTTCACAAAGATTAGTATTGCTCAAAAACAAACCGGACACTGGAAAAGGTTGTCTTGATTTCGATCGGGTCTTAGTGTTAAGAAGCCAAGTTATTGCTTAATTCATCATGTTGTATAGCTCATGACTGAGCATTGTGACTCCCATAATAGCCTCTGATGACTCCTCTCTATCCATACCTGCACTCCGCGTCTGGAAAAGCAGTTGCGTCTCTCACTTAACAGACGTCACCATTATGCATTTAGAATTTCAAATATAATTAATCGCGTTAAAGTGAATTCGCTAGGGTACATGAATTAAATCAATATAGTTTACTCATTTTTCAAAAACATGTTCTGAAAATTTTAAATAAATCAAACATTATTTTTTTCCAGGCGTGAACTTCCAGATTTGCACAATAACTCTGTGGTTTTGGAGGTTTCCAAAAAATACAACAAAACACCAGCCCAGATCCTACTGCGTCATATTCTACAGCGTGGCATTGTAGCTATACCCAAGAGCACCAACCCAGACAGAATAAAACAGGTATTTTTTCAATAAATAATAACCCATTAGAAATACCCTAGTACACAATTTTTATTAATTAGCTTTTCATATAATTTATTATTATTAAATATTTTTGCTTTAACTTTCCTCAAAACTCTCCATATTAGAATATTTAACAATGGATGATATCATTATTCTACTAATTATATCAATCTTGGCTATATGTGTTTCTACCTCCTATCCTGAGGCTCTCTTCAGGTGAAATGATCCTGGTTTGTTATGAGAGTAGCGCTTATATATAACTGGTAAATTTTAAAAATATTTTTTGAAACTAAGTTTGTCCACAAAGTATTCTAAAACCAACTTTGATGTACTCGTATGGGAGTGAAACGTGGAAAAATACTGATAGGAACCGAATAAATGCTGTAGAAATGTATGCACTAAGAATAATAAACGGGGTGACAATGTAAGACAGAATATGGAATTAAGTGATTAGAGATGAATGTGAACTTGAGGCTCATCTATAAAGTAAGTTGAAGAAGAGCACTCTTGAGATTGTTAGGGCATGTAGAACGTATGAATGGAGAAAGCCTAACAAAACAAATATGCAATACAAATATAAATGGACGACATGGTAGAGGAAGACCAAAGAAAATATGGTTGGATCAAGTTAATGATATTTTGACAGAAGGAAACGCAGGAAGTTGGAGAAATCGTAAGAGTTGTGTGTGAAGGTGTATGGATGTAGAATAGGCGAAATATGCGTATTGCGATAGGAATGTCTGTCACTCTCTCTTTTTTGCCTACCCCGACAGGAAAACGGCATGATGGTATATGTATGTTGTTAATATTTGTATCTTATTTATATTTAAGTGTAATTAATTTTTGTTACAGAATATCGACCTGTTCAACTTTGAGATCTCACCAGAAGATGTCGCTAAATTAGATAAACTGGATCAAGGTGAAAGTGGACGAGTCTGTGATTTTGCCTTCTTTAAGGGACTAGACAAACATCCCGAATTCCCTTTTTAGATAATAAAAATTCCTTCTGTACATAAATGTCACATAATTTTTCCACATTTTATTTTTTAATAGCACTTATATTAATGTTAACATAGCAGATAAGCAAAGAATAAAAAAATAATAATAAAAATGAGGCTTTGTTAATTATGAGCAGTAAAATTATTCCTTTTTTAAGTTATGATCGATAAATGGATTTTTGCCAGTGACGAGCAAAACTAGTTGACTGCTTTTGGGATATTATAGAAAAATATTAAGAGAATTACATAAATGTCGAATCATATATAGCCTAGACAACCTGCATAGTCTAAATACATAAGTTATCCTGCGTAGTCTAAAACCCCAGGGTTACGGGTTTAAGTCCCGTTGGAACTTAATTTATTTTCCAATCTGGTTTTCACTTAAAGCATTATTAAAATATTTGTATTGTATTAAACTTTCGTTGTATATAGTACAACCTGACAGGCTTATTACCATGTAGCCATCTCTTCCAACCAATCAGAAAGATGTTTAAGAGACCTTAAGTGAAAATCAGACTGGAATCCTTTTTAAAAAATCTGGGTTCTAGCGGGTTTGAACCGACAACCTCCAGGTCGGAAGACAGGTGTTTTACCAACTAGGCCACGGAGATCATCGGAAATATTTCCGGTTGGTTGAAAGAGGTTGCCCTATACTAATAAGCCCATCAGGTTGTAGAGTGGGTTTCATGAGAGTTTGCACTTTTTAACACATTGACAAGCTTAGTGCGAATATACAAAACGTGTCAATGTATTAGTAAATATCTTTACCGTGATTGGTTGATGAGATCCGTTAGTATTCAACTGACATTCAACTTTGCCGTGATTGGTTGATGTGATCTGTTTATTTGACGAAAAATACGGTGACCATAATGTCTGGAGCTAGAAAAAGGAAGAGCATTGTGTGGTAACCAGATAATATGCATTGTACATCTATGTAAATACTTAGTGAGGAAGAATATAATAATAATTATTTTTTTGATCAGTTTTAGGGTAATTTATTTAGTTTTACAATACGTACCTAGTTATAAGTCATTTTTAATTGGTCTTAGTATTTATTAGTGTTAATGGTGTTTTCTTTGCCTGTTGAATGAATAATTTGATTTTATATTGACCATTGATTTCATTATTGTCATTAGGTACATACCTCAATCTGATATTTTATTATTATTATGGTAAGTATTTTATTAGAATATAAAGTATAATATTAGATAGACAATATTTAAAAATATAATACAAAATAAATAAAAATATGGTCGTCCTAGACCAACAGTGCAAACTCTCGTGAAACCCACTCTACTCTATACAACAAAAGTATAATATAATATATGGACTCTGTACTGCTTTTATACAAAAACACCATAATAAAATTATAAATTGATAACACTATTAAAAGATTGTCTATCTGGATACATATTGAACATCGACGCAAAATTGGTAGAATGCGTCTGTTGTGGTTCTGTAACATTCACGGATGGACTCCAAGATAGTTAAGGAGCTGTTCCAAGATATCGGATTAAGGAGCTGTATCCAAGATAGTTAAGGATTGAGATATTTTCTCATGAGTGATCGCCAACATCAGAAGAAGAAGATGATATTATGTTTTGTACATCAGTTTGTAATAACTCAAAATGAAAAAAAACTTTTTATCATTAGTTAACAAAGTATGTAGTAATATTTAAATACCTCTTGATTAAATTTGAGTGTATTTTTTTTCAAATTCTATCATAAAATTATGCATTAAGCTAATAAATATAAATTTCTCTCAAATACCCAATTAATAATTAAAAGCCTTGACAATAATTTAGGCCACAACCCATGGATTATGAATTTTTATTTTACAGACATAACATTCCCAGTAAAATGAACATAAATTACATCTTTCATATTTAAACTTATTATCTATTGCATGACTACAAGGTATAAAATAATGTTAAACAACACAATGTACACAACCAATGGTTTATTATCTATTGTCTTACCACCATCAAAGGAATAAATTGATACTTATACTTAAAATTGCATGACTGCAAGATACAAAATAATGTGAAAAAGTTGTAAAATTTCTGTTGATTTTAGGTCATTTTATAATTCTTTATTTTTGGTATTCCTAGCATTACATATATATTTTCTTTAAATAATAGATATGACCGAAGTACAGCGGGGGGTTCAAATCAACGACTTACCACAAAAAGTCCAGTGTATTACCGCGTGGCCATGCACCTCATAAATTATATCAGATTAGATTATACTTTACTTTTTTAATTAACTAAGAAAATAATACTATATATGGAAATATGTAACAGAGCATATATTTTACATAGCACTCAATGAGTCAATTTACATGTTATTCAAATATGCATTGTTTTCCGAACCAATTAGCCATATAAATTGAGAAATTACTGTGTATGGTGATATTAAGTAAGAGTGAATGGAATTTTAATTGGTTTGATATGTATTTGAAGATGTGAAACAAGGCGGTATCATGTGACCCTAATTATTCGACTTTCATTAAACCATTTCTTTTATAGACACGGTACCATTCTAAAACCACATTCACCTTTTGTGTCATCTATTAAGCCTGCTAGATATGATACTACGAGGGTGAGTCAAAAAATATCCGCACTCTGGCTGTAGAATTTATTTTAATCAACTTTTAGAAAAGACAAATACATAATTTTTCAAGATAATCTCTTTGCTTTTCAATACACTTTGTCCATTTATCAACAAGCTTTTGTATTCCGTCATTAAAAAATGTTTTAGGCTGATCTGCGAGCTATGAATGCACTGCTGTCTTCTCTTCTTCAGCAGAGGCGAATCTTCATCCTCGTAGGGCTGCTTTCAGATGAAGCTCCGATGGAACAAGATCAGGACTATAGGGGGGATGCTTTAACAGCTCAAAATGAAGGTTTTGCAGAGCGTTGACAGTGTGGGCAGAGGTATACGAACATGCAAGATCACAACGCCCATGGATAGTAGTCTTCTGCGTTTAATCCGAAGTTTAGACTTCAGCTCTTCAGTGAGCATCTCACTGTAAGCATAATTTTTTCAGCTGATGGTTGACTTTTTAACTTTTTCTTGGTCGGCGATTGAGGATGTTTCCATTCAATACTTTGCCGTTAACTCTCAGGCTCGTAGTGATGAATCCATGTCTCGTCACCATCGGACTTTCGCCTGTTAAGTCTCCTGAAAGCAGCCCTATGAGAACGAAGATTCACCTCTAATGAAGAAGTGAAGACAGCGGTGTGTTCGTAGCTTGCAGCTCAACGAATACTTGTTGACAGATGGACAAATCGTATTAAAAGCAAGATTATCTTGAAAAATGATGTATTTGTCTTTTTTAAAAGTTGATTAAAATAAATTCTACAGCCAGAGTGTGGATAATTTTTGACTAACCCTCGTATATTTCATTCAGTTAATGTTTTTGAAAGTTACAATTTTATTAGATGATTGCATAAAAATGAATAAGATATTATTTTAAGGCCCACATTTTTTTTCGTTGATTAAATTAAATAAATATTAGCGGACTCTATACAAAAAGTATATATTTTATTTGGGTGTCGTGCAGCAATCGCCAGAAAAACTAAATAAATATTAGCGGACTCTATACAAAAAGTATATATTTTATTTGGGTGTCTTGCAGCCAATCGCCAGAAAAACTAATTAAATAAATATTAGCGGACTCTATACAAAAAGTATATATTTTATTTGGGTGTCTTGCAGCCAATCACCAGAAAAACTAATTAAATAAATATTAGCGGACTCTATACAAAAAGTATATATTTTATTTGGGTGTCTTGCAGACAATCGCCAGAAAAACTAATATTCTCCAAGAATCCTTTTTTGATAGTGATATTTTAATTTGCATTGTGTTATTGAAAATATATCATATGATGCGAGAAAATAAAAAGAGTTACGAAATTATTTATTCAAAATTTTTATTGCAAATACAATCTAGCAGGCGGCAATCTCTTCCAGCCAACCAGACAAAAGTAAATGAAGTAAGTTACATGGTCGCAAAAAATATTCAAATGACTATTCATCCCCACGAAATCCATGAACATATATGTGAGCATACGTCCATAATCCCCGAATAATCACCAGAATATTCCTTTACATATAAAGCGAGATATCATCAATCAAAGGAAAAGGAAGGGATGGTGGAGAAATTATGTACCACCAAAGAAAATTCCATGCTATGTTGGGTTCAAATAAAAAAAACTAAATCCATTTGAATCTTTATTTACTGTTATTTTTTTTCTACAAATTTAATTCCGATAAATTAAAATGAAACTACATTATATTAAATGGTTCCTGTTGTATCTCTTGACAATTAAAAGTGATTTCATTAGCTAAATCATTCGATGACTTAGGCTTTTTAAAAGTATGTCTCAATTTATGTTCATTCAAGGCAGTAGAATTAATAAATGTCCGATCACAAATATCGCACACAAACCCTTTTCTTTTTAAATGTACTCGTTTATGTATATTTAATTTATCTTTTCGTGTAAATGAACAATCACACTGATTGCAAATATATAGTTTATCATTTTCGGAAGCATTTTTGTGTTGCTTTTCGTGCAACAATTTAACATGTCTAATCAAACTATTCTTTTGAGTAAATGAGCGGTCACACTGTGAACAATGGTATGGTTTAACTCCAGTACCAACCCATTCATGTTTTTGTCCTGTATGAACCCAAGAGTGCCTTTTTAAGCTACTACGCTGCGAGAATAATTGTCCACAATCTCGGCACGAAAAGGGTTGTTCACCGCTGTGTACGCGTTGATGACACTTTAAGTAACTGGCTTCGGCAAAATATTGATTACATTCTGGACATCGATGAGATTTTTCTCCACTGTGCACTTTATGATGGATTTTTAAACTCGTTAAACGAGTGAAAGATTTATTACAAATGTAACAAGAATGAGGTCTGTCTCCGGAATGAAGTCTCAAATGTAATTTTAAATTAAATTTACGTGTGTATGATTTATTGCAAAGTTCACAAGCGTATATACGTTTACTGATCTTTAAACGTGGTACACGGACTGGTGGTAGTTCATTGTTTTCTTCCATTCTTTTTCTCTTTTCGTGTATCATCGTGTGCTTTCGTAATGTACATGAATCAGCAAAAAGATGTCCACAAATATTACAACAGAATGGTTTAGTACCTGAGTGAATTCTTCGGTGACGTACGAGGCTGCTTTCTTGGGAGAATGTTTTTTTACATTCCGGACATTCATAAGGTTTGATTCCTGCATGTATCAGTTTATGCCTTTTCAAACTATGGGACTGCGTAAATGACTGACCGCATTCATCACAGCAGAATCTTTTGGTGTTGGACTTTTGTTTAATACTCAGATTTTCTTTTTTGACTAGGTTGTCTTTTAACAATTTCAATGGAATTGATTCATCATATTCATCATTTTTTATATCTTCTTGTTTCATCTTCTCTTCAATATCCGTGTGACTTTCTAATGTAAACTTATTTTCTTTTTTTATACAATCTTGTGGTATACTTTCTTCTAAAACAGTATTATTTTTATTTGTACTACTTTGACAATCTGTTAGATCTAAGGATCGTTGTTGGGAATAATTATTTTCAATCAAACTTTTATCTTCTTTTGAATATTTTTCATAAGAATTAGCGAGATATTCTTTCGTATCGACACTATTTATTTCTGTAACATTGTGATTCTCCGACTTTATAAAATTATCATCGTCTGAATATGGGTAATCATTTTCGATCACATTATTATCTTCTTCTTTGATTAAATTCATCTCACCATTATCAACTATTTTATTTTCAGGAATATCTATGCTATTGCAAGAGAAATCGCAGGAATCACAAGAAACCTTTGTTTTTTCATGAATTTGTGAATGTTTTTGCAATTCGGATATCTGCTTGAATGTTTCGAGACATTGCCCACATTTGTGGAATTCTAATTTTTCTTCAAAGTGAGATGTATCTTGTTCCCTTGTTCTGAAAGGATGTCGATTTGGTAAATTAACAGATAGGGCTGGTTTCTTTTTCATGTGTATAAGAGTGTGTTTATTAAGATTGCTTGAGTCACGGAACTTTCGTTCACAGAATGTGCACGTAAAAGGTTTCTCTCCAGAATGGATCCTCTCATGCCTTTTTAAATGGAACGCCTGTGTGAATGCCTGCTTACATTGGCTACAAGGAAACGGGCGTTTTTCCAACGGGATCAATTTTCTTTTGTTGACATTGGTATGAGTTAATGTGTGCTTCTTTAATGATGTCGTGTCTGTGAAAGTTCTTCCGCAGATATGACAACAGAATGGTCTGTTTCCATTGTGTATCTGTTGGTGTCTTTTAAGGTGCACAGCTTGTGAGAAAGCTTGGTTACATTCAGAACAAACATATGGTTTCTCTCCACTATGAATTCTTTTGTGCCGTTTTAAATGCCCGATTTGTCTGAAAAATTTCCCACATTCTTCGCAAAAAAATGTTTTTTTGCAGACTTTTGATTGCGTTTTTTGCACACTTATTAAGTCTTTGATATTTTTTAAAGTCAAGGTTTGTCTATTATTCGAATTGATTACTAAATTTTTATTCGATTCACGTTTGATAGCAACATGTAAATGATCTACGGAATTTGGTTTGTTTAATGTACAGTTGTGGTTTATTGAATTCATTTCTTGGGAAAATGACTGTTTGCACAATTTGCAAACAAAAGAATTTTTATTATTAGTGTTCCCCTCAATATGTTCTTTTTTATATTTTACACAAGTAGGTTTATGTTTTTTCAAGCTTGTTTCTTGAGAAAATGATTGTTGACATAAGTCACGATTGAAACATTTGGTTCCACTGTATGTCAACTTGTGCTTTTTTAAATGTCCTTTCTGTCCAAATGATTTGTTACAATCCTCGCAAGTGAATGCCTTTTCCTTTTTATGATTTTGAATATGTTTATCAAACTGCAAAGAATTAGTGAATGCCAGTTCACATATATCACAAGTTAGATTCACTTGACTTGTTTTGATTTCACTTTTCTTGAAAGGATATTTATGATTATTTATAGTATGTTTTCGAATGTGTTTTGTTAGATTGGATTGATCGGCAAAGGAAAAAATGCATAATGGACATGAGAAAGGGCGTTCTCCTGTATGTATTCTTTGATGTGTCTTAAGGTAAGTGGCTTGAGAAAAAGATTTATTGCATTCGAAACAAGAATATGGTTTCTCTCGAGTGTGGACACGTAGGTGTATTTTCAGCGTATGTAAATGCGTAAAGGTTTTTCCACATGTCTCACAGGCATGAGGTTTGTATCCCAAATGTATTTTTTTATGTGTTTTTAATGTTTGAAGGTATGTAAATGATTTTTCGCATTGGTCACACGGAAATAATTTGGTTAAGATTTGCGTATCATTTGAAAGGTTATTAGTTGGAATGTCATTATTTATTTTTGTAACTTGTGTTTTCAATTCCTTGTATTCCTTGCATCCCTCATTTTGAACATTCACAGGGCTCACTTCCATTTTTTTTTCGTAATAAAGCGCCAACTTCTTTAAATAGTTTATGAAATACTGAATGCTTTGAATAGAGGAATTATTTTAGATTTCTCAACATCTGAATTATCTGTATCTGAGGTATTTCTGGATCTGCAAAAATATAAATTAATGGTTTTTAGCAATTTATAAGAATAAATATGAGAAAAATTGGTAATATTTCAGTAAATATTACACATTGTATCATTAATACACATTGTCAATGTTGCAAAATATACAATAAAAACTATTTAATACATAATAGCATAACATCAAATTTATTCTTCTGATGTTCAATATAATGTTGAAGGTGTTTCAGTTATAATGTAGCATCTCTCAAAAAGTGTTGACTTAAAATATCTTTTAAAAGCTGTCATGCTATTTATTAAATCTACGACACTCCAGTGAAAGTCTATTCAATGGTCTGTTTGCATTTATATAGTAAAAATCATATAAATGAAATATTTAATGCAAATACATACTATCCTTTTTAAAAATTCCTAATTTCTAAGCTATGACAATATTTCGTATCTTGAAATGGATTTAAATTGTGTTTAGTAAATTAGTCCCAAGAGGAGTTGTAGCATGATTCTTGAGACCAAGTAAAAAATAATATAACCATAGAGGAACTTCGGTATGCTCCCCTGTTGCCTTACATAGAGAAATATTAGTCAAGCTGGCTGGGATATATAGTATTATCGCATTATATTATACTTTCATTGTATAAAGTTGCTATGTGGCAATAAACTCATCAGGTTGCCTATTCCAACCAACAAGAAAGATGTTAAAGAATACTAAGGAATATATTTTTTTTCAATTTCAATTTTGTTCGGTTTAGGGGTGGTGATATATATCATATGATACTTTGGGTATTTATCATAACTAAAAATATTTAAATATAAACATGTAACCTATATTGTTTATAGTTAAGGCATTAACATTGTGGAGGTTTAAAGACATTGTAATTTGTTTTATCAAACACTGTTATCTACAAATTACAATTTATAACCTATTTGTATTTATTTTAATAAAAATGGAAGCAAGTAAGTATGTATCACACTGTGAACATATAGGAAAATATCATTTTTATGTTACAAATATAATTTGTCTTTTAAAATCTAAACATTTTGACGGATAAAATTTTTCCTTCGAAGACAAACTTTTGCACGAATATTGCACAAATTGATTGGGTCGGTAAAAAAGTCGTGCGAATGATACTGCAGGCCGATACCATAATTAAAAATTAATTAAAATATTGATAGAAAACTCAAAGTACTATATATGATATCCAGGGTCTGAGGAAGTTAAGGCTCACTTAATCGAACCCGCAACTTTTGAGTTGCAAGACAGGTGTCTTATCAACTAGACCGCAGGATCGTTAATGTTCGGCAGGAACTACAAAGATTGACCAAACATTTGGAAGGCATCTGGCCGGAAGACCAAGGAAGAAAGCGGAGGAGCTCTGCAGGAATAGGATGCAGTTGTAATGGGTAAGTCTTAGAAAGGATATAGAAGAGGAACATATGTGAGTCCCCCACATCTTCATGTGAAAAGCTAAAGAAAGAAGTGTTCAGTAAATTGTAAAATTCCTATCAGAGAAAGTGACCACAATTGTGTCATTTCATGGAGTTATTTGATACTTTAGGTTTGAAAACAATCTGTTTTTACATTTTTGTTAAGAAAAATGTGTTTTTATAAATCTTTATTGGATAAAAATGTGTTAATGAATAATTTTAGCATCAATCGTGAAAACACTATAAAGAGACAGTATGTTCCATCTCGTGAGTAGGTATGTAACAGAAAGCATCGCATAAAGAAGAAACCTCAACGGATTTCCTCCATTTCCCCTGTAGATTTCAGGTTGGATTAACATAAATTCATTTTACTAACACCTGTGACAAAAGATTTCTCTATGGGTACCTTTTTTAATATAACATCTCTCAAATAGTGTGATTTTAAGAATCCTATTAAATGCCTCTGTCATCTATCAACACTTCAAAGGAAGTCTATTCCCTGCTAAAGAGCTAGTCACTTCAAAATACGAGCTAGTCAGGTATGTTTGCCAGATTTACCTTGATTAAATTTGTAAAGATCATAAAACTCTCTGTGATGAATAAATAAAAATATCCCAGTATTTTTTCCACATTTAGGCATTTCAATACTTTTGAATAGTTGGAAGAAATTGCCAAAATATCAAAATAGGGTTGCTAAAAGCTTCATTTGGACCCGAAGACTTCGGGTGTTTAACTAATTTCTTCGGGTTAATGAAAATTTGTGTCAACGAAATTTCATATCTTTTTATCATCAATAATAATTGAATTATTTCAAGAAATTCTAGTATGAAGATATACTAGAAGTTGATATATTAAACATTAATGAAGATCCATTGTACATACATACATTCCATCGCGCCATTTCCCTGTCGGGGTAGGCAGAGAGGACAGAGCGCCAGACTTTCCTATTTCGACACACATCCTTAACCTCTTCTACATCCATACACTTTCTCATACAACTTTTATGGTTACTCTGACTTTACACATTTCCTTCTTTCAGAATATCATTCACTTGATCCAACCATACTTTCCTTGGTCTTCCTCTCACACATTTTCAACTCACATTTGCACTATATATCTATTATATTAGTCTTTCTTCATTCATTCGCTCCACAAGATTGATTATACGATGAAATGAGTATCATTAACATTAAAGCCATATGTTTTTTTATGGATAGTTTTATAATGTATTTATTACTTATTTGGTATTGTTCAATATAATTTTTTATAAGTTGTTGTATTTGAGATATTCTATTGAAAAAATAAACGAGCTTCTCAGATCGTATCGTATACAAAACAATAATTTCTCCCCTGCACAGTGCTTAGATATTGCTTTCGTGTCTTCAAGCTGATTGGTGTTATTTTCAAGACAGGAAGAAGCTATTTAGTGTGATTTGGCGAGGATTTTCAAGGTTGCCTTGAGGAAGTTGGTTTTCCTGCTTGGAGGGCTCGCTGTTATTCCAAAAAAATGGATAAAAATACGATACTGGCACAAAGGGTTATATTTCAATGCCATAATTTGACACAAAATGTGAATAAAATTATTTCAACCCTTAAATTAATGGTGTTGAGGATCTACTTCAAGCATTTGTACAAAAAAATACATTCATATTAATAAAATTAACTCAAAAATGCCAATGATTTTAAGTTAAACCATATTTAACTTCAACTTTTTTTAAATAAATGATTGACCTAACCTGGAATGTTTTATTATGAGATTAGTTAAATCAAAGTATTACAACAAAATTGACTTCATATTAAGAAATAAAGTTAATATTTATCAACCATAACAACTTACACGTCAAAATAAAATAAAATCGAAGACGTTGACATCGAATTGTGTGTTATAAAAATATTATCAACGGGAAGAACCATCTATACAATTGTTTTTTTAATTGGTAGTTTTCAAAGGAGTTTTTAGTATGTATTTCGAAACTAAAATGTATCTCTCAAATATAAGCCGTAAGAAAATGAATGGAAAATGACATTAATGTCAAAAGAAATTTCAACGATGCTAAAAAAAACAATTTTTCGTAGGCTTGTAATACCTGTTTTAAGCGGTCGGCTACTATTATGACACCTACTCACAAGATATTCATAATGTAACATTTTAAAACGAAGATTTTATAGAAGCACTGGAATGCATTTTTTCTTTTAAGTAAACACGATCATTTCAAATAATTTCAGCAAATTTTTGAACATTTTCTTAATTTAAACTGTCCAGGCCGTGAATCACCATCACTAAATTATGATAGAGAGAGCATTGAAAAAAAACGTTCTTACGACTCATTACTTCACTACCATAAACAGTTTGAATCATTTCAAAAGTTTCTGTGGCACTTTACCCAATTTAAAACAAAATTTAATATTGGCACGTTGCTCCATTGTTCCTTTTCCGACCGAGACTGAGAACGTACTGTCAATTGTTACGTCATTACGAATGAACCAGTGATGCCAGCGCTTTGAAACTTTTACAGAAGTTGACCGAAATGTGCCACTAGTTAATTAATTTATTCATCCACAGATGGTGCTGGTGATTACGCGAAAATAAAATCAGTCACCTTTCCCATTGGATATACTGTATATAGTCTGGACAAGGATTATTGTGTGACAAATCACATGAGTAATTTGGGCTATTGGAGGCTCAATATTGAAAATAATTTCATAGGTTTATGACATTGAATTTCTTCTTTTTGAATAATGACCGAGAAATCCTATATATGAAGGAGTATACGCTAGTGTCAAGTGATGAACACTCAATTTGCCATACAACAAGTTTTATTCAAAGATAATTGATTGCATTGTCTATGCGTATTGATCATAAAAAAATTGTGTATAAGTACTACAAAATCGTAAAATAGTATTTAAACTTTATTTTTTTTAAATAAAAGTTTTGTTTTATTATTTCGGTTTTTAACATTTTTGGTCATTCGAGTGGTCTTGATTTGAACTACAATAAAACCTCGACACAACGGAGTAATTCGGGTTAGGGGGTGTCCGTTAAAGCCGAGGGTCCTTTATATGACAAATTAGTTGGTTTACCTGTTTTTACTTATGTAGATACGTTTGTGTAATTAATATTAAATATGTATGAAAAGTTTAATTTCAAAGAAAAGTTTTCCATATGTACCATACATATGTGCTCACCGTTGTTTTGAGACTAGTAAACAAGTATGCGATCTAAATCGAAATAAATAAACATTTTTCCGAAAATAACTTTAATTTTATTTAACGAAACAAATAACAATGTTCTTAAAAACTAAACAAAATTCGAAATTTTGTCTGTTAAATTCGAAGTCTGTTAAATTGAGGATTTACTGCGTTTGATCTCTGTGCTCAATATATTTTTTATTTAACAAAAAGCAAATAATAATAATAATACATAATAATAATGTTGTTTAAAACTAGTAAAAATAAAGCAATAAAAGAGAAAAATATACGCAAATACAGGTTTCGCACAATTCACAACAAAAATTTTAAATCAGATGTCATCAAAAGCTCTGGGCATCTTGTTTGATCCTCCCAATCATGCATTACCCTAGTGCAGGGGTCGGCAGACTTTCTAGTGAGAAGAGCCAAATATTAAGTAAACAGAATCTCAACATTTCTATAGAGCCACAACATAAATTTTCACTGTAGCTATATAAATTTTAATGACGAAAAAAAAAACGAGATAAAATCAAGATTTTTATTTAAAACTCAAATTGTTCTTCATTTTTCTTAATACTGTGCTGAAATATTTCATGTTAATACAAGCATTTTTATCTTCGCGATACTTTTTTAAATGCTTGAAGTGAAGTACTATGCGTATCCAGAAAGTAAGTGTACTGAGGCTCTCACGACCGGATGGATTTTATTTTCGACATGTTGGCTACACTTCCGTGTAGCCTGACCCTTCCCCTCCACAACGAGACCGGTTCGAGGTCAGTACGTTGAGAAGTGTCGACGCGACAACACGATTCGTGAAAAATGTCAATCCGATCTCCCGCCAAGTGCGAAATACGCGGCGTCATCCGTTATCTCGTTTGGAAGGGAAAACCTCTGGTTGAGGTTTATAATGAGGTGAAAACTGCTTATGGTTATAAAGCTATGAATCGTACGAGTGTGTACAAGTGGTGTCGCGAGTTTAAAAACGGTCGTATGTCTGTGCATGATGATCAGAGGAGCGGAAGACCTTCAATTGTGATTGACGAAATTGTGTTTTGGGACTGTCAAGGCATAATTTTAATTGAATATATGCCTCAAGGGGAGACCATCAACTATGCAAGATACTATGAGACCCTAAAAAAATTGCGGAGGGCGATTCAGAACAAGAGGAGAGGCATGCTGACAAAGGGAGTCTGCCTGCTGCACGACAATGCCAGACCACACACGGCCAACGCCACGAAGGAACTGCTCGCCTCGTTTAAATGGGATGTCGTGAACCATCCCGCGCATTCCCCTGACCTAGCACCTTCAGATTACTATCTCTTTACCTCCCTGAAGTTGCACATAGGTGGAAAACGGTTTTCAATCGACGAGGAGGTAAAGGAGGAGGTGGAGAAGTGGACGGAGGGGTTGGCGGGAAACTACTTCGAGGAGGGCATCAAAAAGTTGATACCCCGCTTCACCACCTGAATTGAGAGGAATGGCGACTATGTCGAAAAATAGCTCACATATGTACTACGGTAACCACGTAATTTTTTTGTTTAAATAAAAAAAATTGTAACCTACAAAAATTCAGTACACTTACTTTCTGGATATGCCTCGTAATTCACTTTTTTCTAGATCTTCGGCGAGAACTTGTAGTTTATTTTCAAAACACTGTACCCCTTCTAGTATTATATGTGCGACGTTTCCTTTTCCTTGTAACATTACATTCAAGCCGCTCAGCTGTGCTGTGAGGTCGGCCATGAAATAGATTTTTTGTAACCATTTGTCTTCCAATTCCTGATGATTGGTGCCTTTTTCGCGGAGGAACAATTTTATTTCTTCCAAACATGAAGCAACATGCTTCAGAACGTTTCATCTGGAAAGCCAGCGCATCTTATTGTGGAGAAGTAAATATATGTACTCGCTATCCATTTCGTCCAAGAGTTCTTTAAATTGGTGACGATAGAGTGGTTTGGCCAAGATGCTGTTAGTTACCTTGATTACGAAGTTTATTACTTCAACCATTTCTTCAGGAAATGTTTCTATTATTTCTTTACACAGGTAGAGAATATGCATTGCGATTGTGCCATGCTCTTCTGATGAGGCTGCGGAGTGAAGGTGAAACTGGAGTTGAAGAGTCGCAAATGCCTATAGAAAGAGCCGCATGCGGCTCGTGAGCCGCGGTTTGTCGACCCCTGCCCTAGTGCAAAGAAAAGAAACCTGTCTAGTGGCAACACAGCCCACACTTTCATACTGTACAAAAAAAAAGAAAACATGACCATACAGTATTTATTCTATAACAGAGGCTTAACCAGGTGTAAAAAATTTACCCCATCTGGAAAAGAAAACTTGTAACATAGATTAAAATTTTTATTGAACATATATTTAGGTAGATATGTTAAAATGTCCATATAAATATTACGTTGAAAGGTGCTCGGTTACTATTAGCAGGTTTAGATATTAAAAATGGATTAAAAACTTATACATTCACTTACTAATAAATCCATCTCCAACTATATATTATAGCAATGGTACTATCTTGAAGTACTTACGGACTGCATACACTTGTTTCACAAATTTATTTTTCGAGCTATTAAATTCACAAATGCTTCAATAATTTCACTATAATCAATATGTTAGATGATTGAGTATTCTGTTGATAATATAACTAAACTCAATAAGTGCTCTTGTTTTATTGTTGACCTGAGGTAGTTCATTAATTTTAATTTGATAAAGGTGCATTTAGTTGAAGGGTTGAAAATATTCACAACATAATTCCGATGTATGTAATAGGAACCTGTAAGGCTCCATTCTAAATTATGTTAAAAAGTTCCAAAATAGTGACCAATTGCAAATTTTTCAATAATTATTGGAATCTGTGATTTAAAGCTCTCAATTTTACTGAAAAGTTCGTTACCATCCATACTATATGTTGTTCATATTTTGCCACCAGATCCCTTAGCACATCATTTTACTGCTAATATATCCATGTTGAAAAGTAAATGTCCACTAAGAATACTAAAATCTGAAGAAAAATTATTAATTTTCCTAAACCAATTTTCAAACGTGGATAACACTTTATCTAAAAAATATATCTCTGTCATCGAAAATTTCTTTTTAATGTAATATCAACATTTTCATTGATTTCTGTTTTCTTTTTTTCTTAACCCTAAATACAGGATCAATAAATATTTTTGTGCTACTCTGTGGCTTTCGAAAATATTAACTCAAGATGAGTACCAAAAAGTTTTCCCAATCCTTCATAAAGTCCTTCTTTAATAAGCTTGGAAGCTTTGTCATGAGTAACTTTTCAAATGAAGTGCAAGATTTACTTTATGAATTAGATCAATATTGAACTCGTAATTAATATGTGAAATGAGGTTTACAACAGCAGAAACAATTCGACCACCTGAACAACTTTCTAAAGTTTCTTGCGATGTTTCCAGTATTTCAGGTGAGTTTTTTTTTAATCACTGCACGGATTTCTCCTGTTACACAAGAGTTGAATTTACTGCCTTGCATTTAGAGCACTATTTTGTGTAAGAATAGTCTTTTTATGTTGTATTTCAAAAGCTCATTAAATTATTTGAGCAAGTGGTTGAGCTATAAAAAAATTAAATAGAGCTTCAATTATAGAGAAAAAAGATAGAGACATTGAATTGAATGAGCAAGACATGTGCCTTTTTGAGTTAGTACTCATATGTATAGTTATAAAAAAATATTACTCGAAATCCTTTGTCATTGAGAATTTTTAGTAATTCTTTGCTCTTTATGACCCAATAAGTGCAAACTTTCTTTGATATTTTTTAAAGTTAAAAAATGTTTAGTTACTAATATTTCTTCTAAAAAATGATTCATAAACCAGTGGTTCTCAAGAATAAATCGCTACTGGTTCTAGATATAAGAAAACTGGCATATTCAATTTTTTACAAATTCAACAAAGCTCCAGTTCTGCGCCCCAATCCTAGTTGCACCCGGGTTTGCTGACTTTCTTGCCCACTCATTGTTCCGCCCCTGATCTAACAATCAAATGCCCGAATATATTCATGCATAAATACATTCATATACGAGTACATTAACATATAAACCACATAGCCACCCATTCACACTCATATATATTCTGCTAAGCATATGCGCATACATACAATATATACATTTTTTCGTAACATATTAAAATACATGGAGATGTACACTGAAACAATGAAAAACCAAACGTAAGAAAAAATAATAATTATGCAAATACAGAGATTAATTTTGATGAAAATCAAAAAAGTAAAGAAGGAAAAATATATGAAAAAACCTGCAAAGAGGCAGCCTAACCATCGTTGATATTCAAACAATTCCTCAAAATCATAAGCGTAATAAGAAAATACAATAATAATTAATAAATTAAAACAATTGGTGTCCTGCATAAGAAATTACAAACTTTATTTACCATAGAAGGTGAAATTTTAGAGCATTTCCGAAGATGCAATTATTGTCTCTCTTTAATAAAAAAGGTACAGCATTCCAACATTTGCTGGCTGAGTATGAAAAAGATCTTCTTGAATAATGTTAAATTATGGCTTGGGATGAGTAATAAAATTTCTCTACTTTTGCTTTCATAGCCATAAAAATATCTAGCATAAGTTAATTTTTTAAAGAGATAAAGTTGTATTTATGTCTTGATAATTTTAAGCATTGAGACACCATTACAGTGAAGACCAAGTCGAAAAATAAGTTTTTTTTTGGGTGTCACTAGGAATAATACATAAAACCCCTGGGTGGAAGATGAACATCTTACTTAGTCAGCAAAATGGGTTCCCAGCTATTATATATGGGTTACTTAGTCAGCAAAATGGGTTGGGTTCTTTTTTGAATTTTATAATTCAAAAAAGTAACATGTCAATTAGGGATTAGTTGTTTGAAATAAACAAATCATTTGTTGAATATTCCATTTATTTAACTCTACAAGGAAACATTACATGTAAATTTCCTTCTTACATTACATGTAAGTTTTATATTTTGTAAAATTACCTACAATACAAAACATGAACAACAAACTTACAATTTGTGAAAAAATAAGTCTTTTTCAAAAACAAGTATTTTTTACTTATAGAACTTCAGTAGAGATTAGTCTACTTAAGTGTTTATTTGGAACTATGGAATTTCACATTATTATCACCCATCAGGGGTCGGCAACCTTTTTAGGCTTTAAGTTTTTATAATATGGGCCCAACTGAGTCAGGGAGTGTAAAAACCTTTAATTTTCAATTTTTATTATTTCAGCACTTAATAATACAAAAATATTTAAAACACACATTATAAAACAATTTTTTTTCATAAAATTGTATACTAAAATATTGTTCTCAAAATGAATAAAAATAAAATACTGTTTATTTCTTACTCTCTTCCTATTTAGATTAGCTTTGTGGTTATATTTTCTATGTTTTGAAAATTGGAAAGAATACACATGCCAACAAAGATTATCATGCATTTATTTATATGCTATGTAAAAATGTTTTTGAATTTATTACGCACACAAAATTTAATATTCAAATAATTCGACGTATGGGCAGTATGTAATATTACTAAGGTAAAATGTTGTGGGCTGCAAAAAATACATGTGTGGATCACATGCGGCCTCCTGACCTCTGCCCTATATGTATGAAGGGAGGTCAATAAATTCGTAGAATGAAGGGGAAAAACTATTATTTTTCCTTGATACCTTTATTGTGGTAGTTATGTTACTTAGATTCCTATTACATTTGAAGATGAACTTGTACTTCATCACATGATCGTATAATATATACCTATTATCCTCCTTAAGCATCTGTTATCAAATAGAAAAGTTTTGTCTTTCTTGGGCCTTGGTAATATACTAAGATTCAGACACATGTAGGAAAATAAGCAGGATGCAGGCATCAAATATCTGACACTTTGTTTTCAGACTAAATGCTAAGGAGTTCCATATAGTCTTAATTAATAGATTAAATACATCATTATAGTTAGGAAATTCTAGGATGAGTCCTGTGACAGCTCAAAAATTTGCCCCAATACAACCTTGTAACGATATTCAGTAACTTTAATTATTTTATTAACTTTAATATAAACCTCAATTCTAATAAATAACAAGTTATTTAGGTAAATACATTACCTACATATGGTTGTATTGGGGCAAATTTGTGAGCTGTCACAGAACTCATCCTAGAATTTCCAAACTATAGTAGCACCATTCTTAATTGGCAGTTCATTCCCAAAACCTCCTTTTACAGCAACCATGTTACCCAAATACATCATTAGTAGCACCATTCCTAATTGGCAGTTCATTCCCAAAACCTCCTTTTACAGCAACCATGTTACCCAAATACTTAAATTTATCTTTTCTATGGACAGGGACTCTACTTATACATAAAAGGGTATCCTTGAAGAATGAGTATGAGTTAAAGAAAATCTATAAGAAATTTTATTAATATGTTATATTATTTATAGTTAAGGCATTAATATTGTCGAGGTTTAAAGACATTGTAATTTGTTTTATCAAACACTGTTTATTCCACTTTTTGTAACTGTGTAACCTTACCGGTTTCAAGGCTTTCACCTCATCATCAGTCATGTTTGTGCTCCCCTTATGATTAGGTGAAAGCCTTGAAACCGGTAGGGTTATACCGTTACAAAAAGTGGAATAAACAGTGTTTGATAAAACAAATTACAAATTTTATGAAATTGAAAAGTTTCAATGTCGTCAAGTTGAGAAACACCCTGTTACCTTGAGATGACGTATTAAGCACTATTATTTTGACTAAATTGGGTAATTAATGTTGTTTTTGTATGGAGTTTTTTACATTAATGTTGTACATAAATGACAAAAAATCAATAAATTTTAAATGAATAATTCTTTATATGATATTAAACCTGTCTGGCTTCTTTCTACATGACAATTTTTTCTAAACAACGAGAAAGACATTGAATGGTCTGATGGAAAACCAGAATGGGATGCATTTTTGGTACCATTGGAAATCTCAGCCAATATCCCTGGTTGAAAATAAGCGTTTTATCAAATATACCACAACTTGGAAAAAAAAACAAATTTTAATATGATTATTAAATAAGCACACACACAATATGTACATTCCATCTAACAATTTCTCTGTTGATGTAGGTAAATAAGACAAGAGTTCCAGATTTTTCAATAATAACACAAACACACATATTTCGGCTCTTATATATACTACCTTGATCAAAAAGTTTTAGGACTTTATTCATAAAATCGAAAATACAAGTTTATTAATCAAAATCGATATGGCCCTCTTCAAAGTACTCCCCATCGACTGCAACGCACTTACGCCAGCGCTTGATCCAATCCTCAAAACACAGCTGGTACTCAATTTTCGGTATGTCCATCAGAGCCGTCTTCGATTTTTTCATGACATCCTCTCAGGTGCTGTAACGTGTTTCGCGAAGCGGTTTTTTAAGTCGGTTGAACAGGAAAAAGTCGCAGGGAGCCAGATCAGGTGAGTTCGAAGGCTGCTGGATAGTATTGTGTTGTTTTTGGTCAAAAATTCATGGAAATCATGTCTTTCGCGATTTCAACGCGGTCCTTTTTTTGCATGAAATTGAGGTATTTCGGCACCAGTTTTGCAACGACACGTCGGAGGCCCAAATCACTAACCAAAATGTCTTGAGCGGATCCATAAGCGATGTTCAAGTCCTCTGCCAGCTCTGATGGTCAATTTGCGGTTTTCGGCCAACATTTCTTTGATTTTATCGATGTTTTCATCGGTTCTCGACTGCCACTGCGTTCGTCATCCTCGACCGACTCACGACCACTTCTGAAGCGTTTGTGCCACCGAAAAATACTTCTCCAACATTTCCAAGGTCTGTTGACCGTTAAATTCGGTTTTCACACAAAATTTAATGCAAACTCGTTGATTCCATTTTCAAACTTGGAAAAAAATCGAAAACACGCACAAAGGTAGATGTACTCAGTACAGCGTAACTTTTACAAATGTCAAGCTATGACACTGACATTTGGAGAGAAGTGTCAATGACAGATGTGGTAACCTCACAAAAAAAATAATTCCAATGGGGTGACTGACAGCGCCACACGGTGGCCGGTCCTAAAACTTTTTGATCAAGGTAGTATATCTGTATATCTACCATATACACCTTCTGAAGTGACTCGTTTGATTTCTCTGTGTATTTCCATTTCCTTCATTCAAAAAATTAATGGACATGGCGTATATGTACTTTTTATAACAAATATATATGTTAAGATTTACAGTCTTGGCTTGGCATGAGATGATATAGAGTGCAAGGTTGTGGATTGACCTGGATGAATGCATTTAGTGACATATCCTTGTTTTTGATGTAATGAAAATGATGTGCGATTAGATAGAAACATGTACTCGTATATTTGTACATTTTCCCTGTTTTAGAAGATTGTCTACAATAAATATTTATATTTGCGCATTCTTCTTGAAAAGACTGGAATGAATAGGCCATATAAGCAGATCTCAATCGACACAATCAACAAAGATCATAATGCAAGTCCAACAACACGGAAGGCCACTTGGCAGACAGAGACATAGGCTTTTAGCTAACACACAGCAGGATCTCAGGAGCCTGCGAGTGAAGGAAGACTGGGAAGAAACGGCACGATAAGTGGTGAATCAGCTGGGAGAAAAACCATCTGGGAGACTAAAACACTAGAGAAGTTAAGTAAATTTTCTCCCTATGTTAACATGTGTTGAAATCTTGAAACTGAGCAATAAAACTTGGTGAGCTTGTCATTAGGGATTAAATTCATAATTATGAATTTATATTCTAAACAAAAGTTTGTGATATTATTGTATAATATCCATTGCGGAACTCTAGTGGTGTTGGACTAAGCATTTGTATGTACGTCATACCAAAAACAAAACATTAGACTCAAACTTTATGTTCTGGATAATGTGCACTGCAAAAATACTTAGAAAATCTCCGAAACGGCAAGATGATTTTTTAAATGAATATAAATAAAGTCATAGATATCCTTGTACCCCCAAAAATTAAGCAGAAAAAATGCCCGCGTTATTCGAAGAGAGCAGTACCATATAGTGTGGTGTTGTGGGATGGGTTCATATCATACATTGTTTTTATCAATAAAATTAACTCAAGGGTTAACTCTCATATCTACCGGGCCAATAAAAATACTTTTGTAGAAGTTTAAAAATTTCACTCTGCATAGGTTGAGATTATTGAAACTAAATATTAAAATAGTTACTATTAAAGATAATTTAAATGTAGAAATGTCAATTTTATTTTCTTTAACTAAAATGTTGTTATCTTATATATACCATTGGTTTTTACACTCCCAATTTAAAAGATATGAAGATATCTCTCATCTAAATTTGGCATATTAAAGACCCATAAGCAACAAATTTCTCCTACACATGGGAGTAATGAGATCATGACTTTTTTTCCTATAAATTATCTCCATGATATACTGCATTGCTATTATCGTAACTGTAAAGTGTTTTTTTTTTCTATCACCACAATCTACTTCCAATATAACAGCAGGGTTCGAATTGCTGACCTTGTTTGACCTGCACAGAAGTTACCACACAGCTATGTATGTCATAAATATTGGATAATGGAAATCAATAAATAAGGTCTTTGTCTAGAAATGGATAAGAATAAACTGATAAATGAAAATGAAGACTTATATTGATCACCATTCATTATAAAAATATATAATACAAAGGAAAGCGTTAAGAGGAAGACAAAGCAAAAAATGGAAGAAGACATTGTTTTAAATTCTAATAAACACAATAGAAATTAAAAAATATGAGATTAAAAAGAGCATGTTTGATAAGATATATGTGAATAGTGACTACTTATGAACGCTTTAAATTGTGAATACTCAGTTGGCAGTAGCACAGGACAGTTTTTCAACTAAGAATATCTCAGGGAGTATAGCGTAACAGGATTGTATTGTAACTCATCTCTAATATTAATTTTATAATATAATAAATAGGCAATCTGTGTACATTTCAAGAGCATTTTTTATAGTAAAAAAACAGCTAATTGGCACTGTTTAATGAATTCTGCTAAACTAAGGTTCAATTGTAGAATTAAAATTGGGAAGTTAATGATGAGTTTATGAGTTTGATAAAAAAACCCCATTCGTTAAGCCAGAAATTCCCAAACTTATTGAAAGAAAGACTACATTTGGATATTGAATGTGCTAGGTGAGCCAGAAAAAGAGACATTCATTATTTTATATATCTATGTACGAGGCATATCCAGAAAGTAAGTGTACTGAATTTTTGTAGGTTACAATTTTTTTTATTTAAACAAAAAAATTACGTGGTTACCGTAGTACATATGTAAGCTATTTTTCGACATAGTCGCCATTCCTCTCAATGCAGGTGGTGAAGCGGGATATCAACTTTTTGATGCCTTCCTCGAAGTAGTTTCCCGCCAACCCCTCCGTCCACTTCTCCACCTCCTCCTTTACCTCCTCGTCGGTTGAAAACCTTTTTCCACCCATGTGCAGCTTCAGGGAGGTAAAGAGATAGTAATCTGAAGGTGCTAGGTCAAGGGAATGCGCGGGATGGTTCAGGACATCCCATTTAAACGAGGCGAGCAGTTCCTTCGTGGCGTTGGCCGTGTGTGGTCTGGCATTGTCATGCAGCAGGCAGACTCCCTTTGTCAGCATGCCTCTCCTCTTGTTGTGAATCGCCCTCCGCAATTTTTTTAGGGTCTCACAGTATCTTGCAGAGTTGATGGTCTCCCCTTGAGGCATATATTCAATTAAAATTATGCCTTGACAGTCCCAAAACACGGATGCCATGATTTTCTTGGCTGAAATTGTGGTTTTGAACTTTTTGGCGGAGGGTGAAGAGGTGTGACGTGAACGATTTTAAACTCGCGACACCACTTGTACACACTCGTACAATTCATAGCTTTATCACCATATGCAGTTTTCACCTCATTATAAACCTCAACCGGAGGTTTTCCCTTCCAAACGAGATAACGGATGACGCCGCGTATTTCGCACTTGGCAGGAGAGCGGATTGACATTTTTCACGAAACGTGTTGTCGCGTCGACACTTCTCAACGTACTGACCTCGAACCGGTCTCGTTGCGGAGGGGAAGGGTCAGGCTACACGGAAGTGTAGCTAACATGTCGAAAATAAAATCCATCCGGTCGTGAGAGCTTCAGTACACTTACTTTCTGGATACGCATAGTATATAAAAACAGCTTATGACCATATTTCAGTGTGAGTTTATTTTCTCAAGGGACTAATCGATGATAAAGAACTTCCCTATCGAAGAAATTTCATTGGTTGGAGTGTCCTGAAAGCATTGGGCGAACATACCAAGCTATCTTGATTTGTAGTAGCTGAACCTATATCATGGAAATACTTCTTCTGGAGTGTGGGCAGGATTCTTAAATTATATATTTCAGATATGTTACATTTAACAGTGACGTTTGGTCACTAAATGGCACCAGAAAAATAAATAAACGGAATAAAACAATTAAGTAATATAATGATTAATTAAAATGTTGAACAGATCAAACAAACAAAACAAAGTCAGTTAAGGAATTCGTTATTCAGGTAGTATTTTTTCAGATGATGAAAGTGTTACAAGAGATATCGGACGGCATTAACCTATAGGAAACAAAGTTAATGGAGCACTTAAACATATACTCGAATCAGACATTATCAAAATTTGATAAAATTATATTCCACAACAGTATTCTAGTACTTTAATTTATGGAAGAGAAAGGAGATGTGGAAAAAGACTGAAAGGAGCAGAATAAATGCTGTAGTAATGCACTGTGCTGTAGAATACATACACATAGGTCACGTTCACAATGTATGACAGAATACAGAATGAAGTGGTTAAAGATGAACGTTAACTTTTGGCTGATGTATTAAGTAGGATGAAGAAGAACACTCAGTGGTGAGAATGAATGAATGGTTAGAACGAGAGACTAAATAAAATTAATATATAGCGCAAATGCGAGTGGAAGGCGTGATAGAGGAAGATCAAGGAAAGTATGGTTGGATCTAGTGAATGATATTTTAAAAGAAAGATATGTAAAAAGTCAGAAAAATTGTAGAAGTTGTAGAAGACAAATAAAGATTAAGATATGTTATGTGTTGCAATAGGAAAGTTTGGTACTCTCTGCTTACCCCAACAGGAATTGTTCAATTCCCTTTGGTACTCAAATTTACTCATATACTTTATAAAGAATTTCAGTCTAGTTTTCACATACGGTATCTTTTACATCTTTTTGGTTTGCCAGTACAGTACAACCACGCAGGTTTATTGGCATACATGGCAATAAATCTGCCAGATTATACTATATACAACGAAAGTGGAATATATTTGTGAATATTCTAACTAAGGGACACCTGCCTTAAGCTACCTTTGGTTAGTGCTGTCATTTGACAGCTAATAATGATGACAAATATTTGAAATATGTTCTTATCTAGAAAAATTTACTTTTACAAAATTATGTAAAAAGAAAGTTTAAAAGTTGAGAAAGCTTTGAGTGAATTAATATCCCTTAGGCATAATAATGCCAAATATGCAAATTAAGCTATACATAATCAACTGAAAGGTTACAAATCATTTGAATACAAGTTGTCATTATTGTTTTCTGCTTAATAAATTCACTTTAGTGTTCATTGAGCGTTTACCCATAAAGTACGCAATATTGTGTGTATTTGTTATCTTTTTTTTAATTTCCAGTATTCAAAATGGCAGTGATATTAGGAAAACTTGTTCAACTTTATCATTATTTAAATGAAGAAATTAGTGGTAAGTATTGCTTTGAAGATAATTTCTTTCAAGAATAATAAAGAATTGAAAATAAATAAAAATTAGAAAAAATATTTAAAATTTTTGCTATATAGCATTCAATATGGCGGGTTTATTGTCAAATGGCAATTTCTTCCAGCGACCATAGAATTGTTTTACAACATTTTGATTGAAAGGTGTGGCATTTATTACCTTTGGCTGACTGTAGTTGTGTTTCTTTGGAAAGGGTTAATAGTATAAATTATCTTGGAGTTTTTATTAATCAGTTTGTTCGCTGGGAGGTTCATATTAATATTAATGCTTTGACCACAAAAATCAGAAAACTTGGGTACATACTCCGTATGATTCGAAATATGCTCAATGAAAATATTCTTAAAAGTATATACTTCGCCTAATGTCAGTCGGCATTTTCTTACGGTATATCAGTTTGGGGGGGATGCACCTTAATACACAAAACACATACTGCAGATTTCCCAAAAATTGATTATAAAAATAATTAATAGACTTCCTGCCCGGTATCCCACAGCAGAGCTTTTCAGGGAGTATCGGGCCCTGAACATAGCCAATTTGCATTTCAAATCCATTCTCTGACACTATCATCGAGAGGAGGGGATATGCAGACTCAGCAGAGGCACATGATATACATGGCAACTGATCAAATGTTCACCATCCCTAGAGTTAAATCATCTTTTACCCAAAGGCAATATGCTCCCATGACATACAATGGGGTGCCGAATTCAATAAAGGCAAAAGGAAGAAAACAATTTAGGCAGTCGATCGGAGCGTGGTTTTTATTGCGACAGGAGTTTGAACACTTAGGCTTGCAAGAGGAATGACTTGTAGCAAAAGTTTGTGTGAGCTGAGTGTGGTGTTTTTTTTTATGATTATGTGCGGTATATTGTGGATTGAACGTTTTGGTCTCACTGGAGTAATGAAGTGTGAGGGGTTTGATTCGCGTGATGTATACATATGTTATGTAATTGAGTGTCATTGTTTGTCAGGTTGATGAAAATGTGCAACGGGGTTTTATTTAATAAAAAATCCAGGGCTGTGGAGTCGGATGAAAATTTACCGACTCCGACTCCGGCTTTATTTTATACTCCGACACCGACTCCGACTCCAACTCTTGACTCTGACTTCAATTTTTATTTTATTTTATAATTTACTGCGTCTACCTAATGTATTTATATTGACTTATTAATAATGGATACAGGTATAAATTAAAAATTAATTATATTCGTACACAAATGAAACAATTTTATAAAAAATATATAAACAATACGCATTAAGCAATATCTTCACACTAAAATAATATTAAAAATATATATTAATATTTAAAAAAAGAATTAAATGAAACTTTTAAAATAATTAGAAAAACAACACAGGTACGTATTAAAAAAAATAAGAAAACCGTTTAAAATAAAAAAAAAAGGTTGCTTCATTTGTTTTCATACGTTAACTAAATCTTATTTATATTGTTTATTATTATTTTGATTCAATATTGAATAGAACACAAGATAAGATTTTTGAAAGTAAATATACTTTATATAAATCTTATTTCCTATTCGTGGTCTAAATGGAATTAGATCTCAAAATAAGTCAGGATTTATGGAAGCTCTTAACTTGTGTAGGTGGTAAGTGGTAAGGCCGTGACGGTCAGCGCTGAATCTTGAATCATTTCAGGATATCGCAGTATTGCTGTTTTTATATCTAATTTTGTAAAAACTGTAAACTGAACGTAATCCCCTTTTGGGGTTTATTGCGATTATAAAAGTCTGCATAGTATCAGGCATGAAACGATGAGAGGTTAACTGGTTAACACATACCGTAACGTTATTCATTAAAGAAAATGTTAAAATAATTAAACGGAGTCGGAGTCAGTCGATTTTTTCCGACTCCGACTCCGCCTAAAATGTTCAGACTCCACGACTCCGGCTCCACAGCCCTGAAAAAATTGGAAAGAAGTATCAATTTATTTTTTCATGCTATATGTCTTCAGTGAGATACAGGCAAAAGCCTAGTTTATTGGGGATACGACAAATGAAAAGCAACAAACCCAGATTCATTAAAATTGTGTGTCCAATTGTTTTTTGATTTTCTTTTGTTTTTTTCGCAAATGATGTATATTTCTTGTTATGTGTAAAATAATAAAAAAAAAAATTAAATTAAAATTGCATTACTGGTGTAGGGGAAAAATCTATGCAATTACAAAATAACAAACAAAATTTAAAAAAAATAGGTAACAAAAATAAAAGCAAATTTAATAATGGAAAACGCCTCTCCTGGTTGAAGAACTTACGAGATATCTTTAAATAGAGCTGCTGCTTCAACATCTTCGAGTACCATATCATATACGATTATTTACTGCATTATCATCATACACTCGATATATTTTTTTGGCTTGTGTCACAGTTTTTCATGCATGCATGGAGAAATAAGATATGCATCAAAATAATAACTTATTTAATTCCATCTTCACAATTGTGCTAAAAAAACCGCTAAAGCAATTTTGGTCAACGATGGTTGAAACAATTGACTAAACTATTGCTATTGACTAAATTATAGCCTAACTATTGCCAATTGGCTAAACTATTACCTTTCATAATAATATAAATTCAGCACATATGGAATGAAGTTATAATTGAAAATTTTGTCCTAACAACGTTTATCCGAGAAATATGAAAATTATCATACTTCCCGGATTACATGAAAATTGCATCATCAAACAATTAGTAGAAGAAATATTTAAAATTAACTATTAAAGTGATCTCATGCACTGTAAGAAAAAAAAAACAGTTTTGTGAATGTCATAGTCCATAGATCATTTTATTTTACTAACAAATATTACCTTTGTTAGTATTATCTCACATATACTATTTTTAATCATTCTAAAAAAAATTAAGGAGTGTTTCTCAATATCCCAAGGAACTCACAGGATTTTAATGAGGCAGCTACTAAACATTAATATAACAGATTGAGATGAAAATTAGTCTGAAAGTATAACCGATTCAGAAATAAATCAGAATGCCTAGGTGCTAAGAAAATATGCTGGGCTCTTGACCACGCCATTGATAAAGGAATATTTTTAGAATACAATATTTGGAGCCACAGAGAGCCCAGTCTAATTTTCGTACACCGGCAGAGCCATATTTGCTAACAGGCCAATTTAGGCGTTTGTCAAGACGCACCAAGTCAAAGGGGGTGCCCAAAGATTCATAAATAGGTCATAAAAATATGTACAAGAACAATTTAAATTAATCCTTTATGGAAAAATACATTCACTTCAGTTAGTATTAAAAATCCTTTTTTTTTTTAAATCTGGGTTCCAGCGGGATTTGAACTTGCAACATCCGGGTTGGGAGACAAGCATCTTACCAACTAGGCCACGGAGGTCCTACTACTTGAATATTATGAGAGCAAAATTTGGACATTGGATGAAAGGTACCGAATAATAGCTGTGAAAATTCATGTGAAGAATATTATGACATTCGGCTCAATACGAAATTTAATTACTAAACAATAATGTGAACAATGAAATTACTAACATGTGAACATTTAAATTACTTATTAATTGTGATAAAAAAGAGTATTCAGAGATGGTATGAGGCAGATAGACAAGAGTTCAATCAAAAAAGAAAAAAAACCACCTGATTACCCATAATCTATTGAATAATGTAAAGATTCTTTCTTTTCCAAAAGGTTTCAAGGAAGTATTGAAAATTTTTATTACTGGAATTCAAAATCTCAAAAATGCTCAAAAGTGAGCCCAAATGGACAGAGATAAATTTTGCGTAGATTTTGTAGCGTCTGCATGATCTTCCCATGCCTGTGAAGAGATCAAATGAAGTGTTCATTATTTTATTTACCATTTTACTTTTATTTTATATTGTACACCTAATATTTCCACCCAATTGACTATCGGCCCACTGAGAAATTCCCGGTAGATCGCCAGCCCAGTCCGCTGTGCTAATGAACTTAAATTAAGTCAGGATAGTAAAGTTTGCCCTCGAATCAAGAAAACAATTGACCTCACTCAATTATACACATATTAGCGTTTATTTAAAAGAAATCAGAAACGTTCTTTAGTCAAGGATAGAAAAATATATTTTTATATACGAGTATGTTCAAACTTCATCTTGACAAACACCAAATGCAAAGAGATTATTGTGAATATTTAAAATGAAATTTTATTCCAATCAGAAACAGGTTTATATTTTTTGAATGCTTTGTTCTTATAATAATTCTGTTCTTATCTGAAGCATTTATGAAATGGTTAATCAGAGACTTTAAATCAATAATTTTAAAACAGTCTATAAGCTTCTTATACGAGTATATGCTTCTTATTATTTTATACTTCTTATTATTTTATACTTGCTGTGTGTAATAAAATGCTTCTTATTATTTTATACTTGCTGTGTGTAATAAAATACTTCTCTCTCAATAAATTTGAACAAAACTTCACGTATTCTAAAACATGTTAGTAGGTAAGTATTTATTTTGTAAAATTAAAACATTAAACAAAATTTCATTTAAAAATGACTTACCAAGTAAGTAGTGAATACACTTGATGCCGATATATTATTTTTTTCTACTAAGTATTAATAATCAATACTTTAATTATAAAATGTATCATGTATAGTAATGAATTAAATGAAAATATTATTTTCTTAACTGCCTTATCTATTTTTGAATTGACACCTTCATAGTATTTTACCCAAGTATGTATCACTTTTCTAAGTGCAAGTATGCAACAGCAGATTGGCAATAGACTTAAAAAAATTGGTTGAGACTAGCTCCTTTTAAATGAAAAATACTTTGCGCACCCTCCCCTTCAGATTTTTTTACAATAGAGACATATTTAATCATTTAATTTTTGATCCTAAAATGTTTATTATATCATAATTATTAATCTTGCTCATGAGACCGTTTTCGCAAGAATCGTCATATATGATTCAAGTTAAGGAATTTCATAATCGGTTACAGATATATTTTAACTTGGAAAATAACCTAATGCTGAATACCTGTGTTGACAATAGGGTTAGCAAATATTTATAAGCTGCTAAAATATGCTTATAGGTTAAAGAATACAAGTTAAACTTCTGTAGGACATAAAAACAATATGCAGTTTTTAACATGATTGTAGCCCAGTTCCTCGCACTCATAGTTACCCTACACATTTAGTAAGAATTTTGTCATCAACTAGAGAGCTTAACAGTGAGACGAGTTGTTTTAGTGTTTTTACAATTTCTGATTTACGTGTTTATCTTACAGGGATTCAAATTTGGGCTTTTTACTTCATTTTACACTTTTATGTAACCCAATCTTTTTACCTTTCCTTACAAAATATTATAAATTTTAAGTAAACTGGAGTGGATAGGGCACAGTATTTATTAATCATAAAGTTAAAAAATACCATGCATTATATGAATATGCCGGATTATTAGTTTTCTTTTTTTTGTAATTTCCATTAGCGTTTGTGTCAGATTTTGTGTAGATATCATATGGACAGTAGATAAACTATCAGTAGCGTCTGCATGATCTTCTCATGCCTATGGAGAGCTGATCAAATGAAGCGTTCCTTGTTTTATTTATCATCTTATTTTTATTTGATATTGTACGCCAAATATTTCTATCCATTTGATCATCGGCCCACTGAGAAATTCCCGGTAGCTCGCCAGCCCAGTCTGCTAGGCTAATGAACTTGAATCAAGCCTGGATAGTAAAATTTGACCCCGAATCAAGAAAACAATTGACCTCACTCAATTATATGCGTCTATTTCAAAAAATTTGCAAATGTTCTTTAGTCAAGTTAAGAATAGAAAATAATATTTTGATATATGTAATGTTCAAATTTCATCTTGACATCAAAGTTAGATTTTCAAGCTCTTTAATCCAAATGCAAAAAGATTATTGTGAATATTTAAAATGAATTTTTATTCCAATCAGAAACAGGTTTATTTTTTTTTGGATGCTTTGTTGATTTGGTTTTTATAATAATTCTGTTCATATCTGAAGCATTTAGGAAATTATTGACCAAGGAGACTTTAAATCAATTATTTTAAAACAGTATACATATAAGAAATGCTCCTTTCTTTATTGAATCAATTATATTCAATAAAGAAAGGAGTACTTTCTACCAAGTATTAATAATTATAATTAAATGATAAAATGTCTCGTGTATAGTAATGAATTAAAAGAAAAAAAAAGAAGTTTTAGAATAATATTAGGTCCTTACATATGAAATTGGCGTTTTGCCGTACTGGCAACTTTGATCTCAAATATCTTCTCTTTGGTTAGGAATTCCAAATTCAAATTTATACAGCTATTTACTGAAGTATTTGTGTTTCGAAAATTATAATTCATTTGTTTTTTCCTCAATTGCTTTTTTTCTTTGCGTCACTCAGTTTACAAAATGGAAAACTTGAAATATCGCGTTATTTACGAGTACGAGTTCCACCGTGGCACCAGTGCTGCAGAAACGGCTCGAAGGATTAATGATGTGTATGGCGACGGTGCCGCAAAAGAAAACACAGTGCGTTTTTGGTTCCAACGTTTTCGTTCTGGAAATTTCGACCTGCAGAACAAGCCCCGTGGAGAAAGTTGATAATGAAGAATTGAAGGCTATTGTGGAAGCGGATCCATCACAAACCACGTCCGAGTTAGCTGCAGGCTGCGGTGTTAGTGATAAAACTGTTTTAATCCACTTGAAGCAAATTGGGAAGGTGAAAAAGCTTGAAAGGTGGGTACCTCACGAATTGAGTGAAGCAAATCAACAAACGCGCGTTGACTGCATTACTCAACCGGCACAATAATGAAGGGATTTTGAATCGAATCATTACCTGTGATGAAAAGTGGATCCTGTATGATAATCGGAAGCGCTCATCGCAATGGCTGAACCCTGCCGAACCAGCCAAACCATGCCCCAAGCGAAAATTGACTCCAAAAAAGTTACTTGTGAGCGTTTGGTGGACTAGTGCTGGTGTCGTTCACTACAGCTTTCTTAAATCTGGCCAGACGATTACGGCAGATGTCTATTGTCAGCAACTGCAAACCATGATGGAAAAGCTAGCTGCTAAACAACCGAGGCTGGTTAATCGCTCTAGGCCACTGCTGCTTCATGATAACGCTAGACCACACACTGCACAACAGACGGCTACCAAATTAGAAGAGCTTCAATTGGAATGTCTAAGACATCCACCGTACTCTCCGGACCTTGCCCCAACAGATTACTATTTTTTTCGAAATTTGGATAACTTCTTGCAAGGGAAAAAATTCAACTCCGATGGGGCAGTCCAAACCGACTTCAAAGATTTTATTGATTCCCGTCCGAATGGTTTTTTTAGTAAAGGGATCGATGAACTACCTATGAGATGGCAAAAGTGCATAGATAGCAATGGTACATACTTTGATTAAATAAATATATTATATTAAAAAAAAATCAACTTTATATTCCTCCCAAACAAAACGCCAATTTCATATGTGAGGACCTAATATATAGTAGCCTCTCGATTTTTTAAAAACTGGCGAGCTTATTTCTATGTGGCAATCTATTCCAACCAACCAAAAAGATGTTTTTAATGGGCACTAAGTGAAAACCAGACTGGAGGCCCATTTAAAAAAAATCTGGGTTCCAGCAGGGATCGAACCTGCAACCTCCGGATCGGCAGACAAGCATCTTATCACCAGGCCATGGAGGAGATTTTCGGGGGAGGTAGGGAATAAAAATATAGGTTTTCAATATTAGTTAAAGAGGCACTGTGCTGTATTATACTTTTCCCTTGTATGAGGGTACGTTTTTCCTGATGTGTTATAAGTAACTGCAGGTTCATTAAAAGTAACATGCTGCACTTCATATCCAGGCAAATTATCTGCGCTTATCCAAATTGTTCATAGTTTCGAACTGTTTTACAGCCCCGGTTAATCCGCAACTCGGTTTCTGTGAGCCCGGATAATTGAGAATCAAGTGTATACTGTATTATACACAATTAATAATAAGTCTATAACATAACAAATTATTAAAATAAACATTTTAAAATATTTTAAAACCAAGTCCCGAACATGTAGATACCACGTGGTGATATAAGTACCAATTATTATGGTCCACAGTTAAAATACTCCTACTTAAAATTCTTGGAAACAATTAATAATTTTTTGATAAGTGTCATAAATCTTTCGAAGAAGAATGTAAATTCATTTTGTAAGAATTATGCATGGATAATTTTGTGTAGTACACAACAACATTCCAAAGCTGCGAGGCTGCATAGCTTCGAGGATATACATATAGAGTTTAATCTTAAATCTACACATAGAATTTAATAAATTCAATTTAATAGCTTCGAGGATATTCATATAGAGTTTAATATCAAATCTTCTCCATAAAATTCCTTTTTTATGACGTTTCTCAATGGAATAAAATATTTTCTGATTACTAAAATAAATGGGCTCTATAGGGAAAATATTATAAAATATTTCGAACGAAAGTGATTTAGTTATAAACCCCTAGACAAGTATTCAACATATGTGATATGTTGAATTCTTGAATATATTAAATTGGACAAAAGAACATTTGACAAATATAAAAGTTTTAAATTCTAGCATGTTCGAATGTGTCTCAGCGAGGAAACATTGGACTAAATATTTTTTAAATGCCCACTAAATGATGCTTATCTGATCTCTTATGAAGAACTACTTTTGATGAATACCTATGCAAATAAATATAAGAATATTCTTTATAAACTTATTTCACTCAGTTGGCAGTGTTAAAAAAAAAGTTTATAGTTTCTAATGAATTATTACTATAATATAAGTAAACTTATTTGATAAACGTGCTATTATTCTAAATTTTGATAGCAAGAGCTTACAGTGGTTAAGTAATAATAATAATAAATAACCAAATCAGAGTTTTTTCCATGAATCAAGTCATATGTCGCTTATATGACAGGTTATGTTTCAGATCATTGCTATAAACAAATTCAAAATTGCCATAAATTGAATCACAATAATGTTTTACCTGTTAGGGTATATAAAAGTCTAGAAATATGTTTAAACTATAATTTATTAAGTATGTAATATGCATAAGTTCGAAAAACTGATGCTTATATTACACTTACTTAAAAACATGGCCAAAAGTTTATCTCCATGACTGATGTATCCTTTTATGAAGGACTTCTCTGAAACATGCTATACCATTCGTTTGTATATTACGTATAGTAAAACTTTTTAGTAAAAATGCATAAATGTTGTTCGATAACAACTGAGCGTGAACTTTGACAATGACGCCAAACAACTACACAGCATTGACGCACACACGGAGCCCTGTAAAGCGAGGTATGCCTGTACAATTAAATAAGCATATTTTATTGTAGTGAAAACATACTTGTACATATATTAATTATCCAAAGCTAAATTTTTCAGCACGTGATTCAAGCCGATAAAGTTAAATAATAAATTACTGTGTTATTCAATTAAATATTAAATATTTTAGGATAGAACCCACAAGATAAAGTCAAAACCATAATAATAGATATTCAACTGTTCAAAATTTTAAAGAATTGATGCTGAGGTCAAACAATTTTACTTTAATATTTATTGTATTACACTTTCGATATATACAGTACAACCTGATACATTTATAGCCATGTGGCAATCTCTCCCCAATAACCAGAAATATTTTAAGAGGCCTTAAGAGAAAACAAGACAGAAGTTATTTTTAAAAATAATTGGGTACCAGTGGGAATCAAACCTATAACCCCCGCATCAGACAACAACTATATTAAGATGAAGTCTACTAATGTATGTTACTTTACACTGTAAGTTTTATAATTTTTTATCTCTCCCGTTCAATCTGAGAATAGTTACACACCTTTAATGTTAGAGCTTTTATGCTTTGATGAATAACATTTCAACAAAAAGGTTTTGAAATATCATTAGTGAACCCTATTGTGATATGTTTTGATATTTTATTGTGGACCCCATTGTGATAAGTTTTTAGATAAAATATCATTAGTGAACCCTATTATGACAAATTTTAAAATATCATTAGCGAACCCTATCAAAAGTTTTGAAATATCATTCATGAACCCTATTGTGATAAGTTTTGAAATATCATGTGTGGACACTATCATGATAAGCTTTAAAACATAATTAGTGGACCCTATAATGATAAATTTTAAAATACCACTAGTGAACCCTATCATAACATAAGTTTAAAAATATAATTAGTGAATCCTATTGTGATAAGTTTTGAAACAAAATATCATTAGTCATGATAAATTTTAAAATATCACAAGTGAACCCTATCATAAGTTTTGAAATATCATTAGTGAACCCTATCATGATTAGTTTAGAAATATCATTAGTGTTATAAATTTTAAAATAAAATAAAATATCATCAGTCAACATTATCATTAGTTTTTTTTAGTAAATACACCATAAATTAGTTGATCATAAACACTTATAATTTTTTCAATCTTAGAAAATTGAATTCCATTACGAACTTTAAATAATTGGACTTAATTCACTGTTCTACGAAATACGGAAAAATATTTTTTCCCCTGCCGCGTAGCTATTTTAAATGCCTTTTAAAATTCTAAGTAAATGGTTTATACTGCGTCATATTTTCATATACTTGATTGATTCAAATTGTCATAATAGCAATCAAAGGTTAATATTATTATATATTACCAGAGTCGACAACTATTTAACTGTTTATAAAAAATACACTTATTAATGGAAAATATTTTATAAATGAGTTTATCTAAACAGATACTTTTTAACTTTCAACTCAATATTTTCAGTTTTTTCATGAACTTCGTTAGATGTCTTAATATTCACGAGTGATTCAGTGTTACCTATCATTATTTAACATCATTCTATAAACTATTTTATAATTTGCGATGTGGTACATGCTGTGGGATAATATTATATATTTCTGTTTAGTAGGCACATGTTATAAAGTAATAAAACTAGTTTTCAATTTGATATCTTGTATTCGACCATTTTAGGTCAGATAATCTCTATTGTATGTACAAATTCCTGACAATGTAAGCAGCTGTGCATCACACTCAGCTATAGAAGTCATACAAACTGTACTCACACATTCACTCTTTTAAAGCAACTCAGGGCTAAAAATTCAGGATATACATTTTGAAACTAGATAAATGAAATCCAATATGAAAAGTATAGTCCTTATGGCCTTATAACAGCTTATACTACTATACAAGACCTTATAACAACCAAGTCTCCACAATTTCGTCTTAGTTGCAGAGTAGGCAACTTCAATAAACACAATCTACTCGTATCTCTATAAGTTTGATTAATCAGAAATCTTAGAATTTTTGTTGCTCGTCTTTGAACCGTTTCAACAAGTTCATTATTCTTTATATAATCAATGTTCTGTATTTGTTATTTCTATTTCAAATCTAATTTTTGTAATTAAATGTTTTAAATAAGTGATTACTGAGATGCAACACAAAACTCTTGTGAAAACATATCGATATTATTAATAAAAATGAATTATTTTACATCTTAGGACACCTTAAATATACATGAAACTAAATATCTAACTTTACAAAATGCTTGTCAAGTGAAGGGATTTAAAAAAAACATGGTCGAAGTAATTTTTTCTAACAATCTAATAAGAATTGAGATAAATTAAAATTATCAAGACGAATTGATACACACTAAGAACAAATGTAAAAGAATACTTTGAACAGTTTGAACATGTGGAGAGAATGAACTATGAAAGAATGACTAATCGAATATACAAGTTAGAAGTACAAGGTGTGCGTGGAAGAGGTAGACAATGGAAAACATGGCTAGACCAAATGGACAAGATTTTGAAAGAAGGTAAATTGAAAAGTATGAATAATAGAATATTGTGCATGAGGAGATGTATGAATGTGAAGGAGGCGAAAGTTTAGAGATCTGTTATCTCTGCCTACCCCATTTGTAGATCTGTTCTCTCTACCTACTCCGCAAGGGGTACGGTGTGATGATATGTATGTATGTATGTTGATCCTTTTTTTACCGCTTTGCACGGATTTCTCCTGTTACGCAAAGAGGGTTTGATGCTAATTAGCTTATTCGTAAGGAAGAATATCAGCTAGGATTCTTTTCGAACTGCCTACACTGTCACTCAGTTGGTTCAATATCTCTATACCAAACATGACTGACTATGCCATAATATTCGATCTATAACATTTAGCCATAATATTCGATCTATAAGTTGGTGTGTAGAACAGAGGGTGATTCTTATATATATATATACTTGTCAGGGACATATAAAGTTAGTACTTCTATTATCGCAAGACATTTAAAACTACTTTGAAAAACCTTCTTGTCTTGTCTTCTTGTTTCGAGGCTTCTATAGTTGCACACCGTGGGAAGTTCAAAATGCACATATTTTGGGTAACACTTTGCTCTGTACCAGAGATATCTGAGGAATTTTTTTTGTATTTGTTCTATATTATTCTTATATTTGAGCTAATGAGGAGTTGATTCCTTTCCTGTAGTCCTACCATTATTATTCAGAGATAAGTATTTTTTTACTTGAATAATTTTTTCTTTTTTGTAAAATCTGTTATGGATAGAATTATTAACTTTTCATATCTAAGATAAGTTGGTTGGTTGGTATAAATTTCTGTATAGTAATAAGTACGCATAATAAATGTAAACTGATTGTGGTAGGGGTAAACTATGGAAAACGCAGCTGAATCCAGTGGACTAGAATTATGTGTAGAATGAAAATATGTTAAGAGCTTAAATAATAGAAGATTTTGTATACGATAATGTGCACATACATATCATCACGCTATTTCCCTGTTGGGGTAGACAGCGAGGAGTGAGTGTCATACTTTTGTATCACGACATATATCTTTCGCCTCTTCTACATCTATACATCTTCCGAAACTACTCCTATGATTTCTGTAACTTTAAGAATTTCTTTTCAAAACATTCAATTGATCCAAGCATGCACGTATTTTCTGAGATTGTTTATTGGCCTTTTCAGTTCACCACTTTTTTGTTTTATGTCATCTTTTACTGTCCATGCAGTGAGACTCTGGAATCAGTTACAAACCAATATCTTGATTTCTAGTCAGTAATATAACGTGTTTCATTCTTGATTTTTTCCTTTCCTCTCCACCATCCCTTCCTTTTACTTTGATTGATGATATCTCACTTTACATGAAAAGGAATGTTCAGGTGATTGTCCGTCTTTGTGGGGTTTGTGGACATATGCTCACGAATGTGTTCATGGATTTTGTGGGGATGGAACGTCATTTGAATGATTTTTGCGACCATGTTACTGTCTTCATTTACTTTTGTCTGGTTGGTTTGGAAGAAATTGCCGCCTGGCAATAAGCCCGCCGGAATGTATTTGCAATAAAAGTGTTAAATAAATAAATAAATATTCTAAGTTGAAGAAGTAAAATAAGAATACTTGGAAAAAATGTGTGTGGAGATCTGTTCTCTCCGCCTACCCTGCATTGTGTGATAATATATATGTGTATTTCAAGAAAGTTATAATATAATTTTGATACTGATTATATGATACATTTTTACTTATTTTTACAGATCCTCGTACACAAGATTGGGTCTTTATGAGTAATCCATTCCTAGGACTGGCTATTCTAGGACTTTACCTCTATGTAGTGCTTGACCTAGGTCCAAAACTGATGAAAACTAGGGAACCTTATTCATTGAAACACACTCTTATAGTTTATAATGCTATACAAATTATAGCATGTGGTTATATTGTCTATCAAGTAAGTAGGTTTAAAAAATAAAGCTATCCATAAATTTAATTCAAGTAAAATATAAAATAAAACATGTCAGAATTAGATTTTTTTTTAAAGGTTCATCCAGAAAGTAGTTATGTATTTCTCGGATAGATGTTGTTAGGAAAAAAAATTAATTGCTAACTTCATTCCAAAAGTGTTGAATGTATATAGTTATATATTATTATAAAAGATGATAGTTTATCGCATTTTTTCAGCCATTGTTTACCCAAATTGCTTGAGCAGTTTTTTTAGCCTCATTTTGAATATGGAATAAAATAAGTAATTTTTTTCGGTGCTTGATGCTTTGTAAGAAAGGATAAGATGTCAAACAAACCAAAAAAAGATATGTTGAGTTATACGGTAATAATGCAGTAAGGGATAATGTGTGTCAAATGTGGTTTAAAAAAACTGTAATGGGGATACGACACACAAACATATTGTTTGCTCTGGAAGGGATGCCTTCCCTCTAATGAATACTTTGATCGAGAATAACCAGTGTTCTATTACACAGAGATTGACGAGATACTGAAAATATCGAAAATCATTGTCCTCCTAGTATGTTATTGTAAATTACTTTCTTGATAACCTATTAAATATAATCTATGTTTTAAGCAACCTTATTCTCCTATGAAGAAAATGCTTATTTTTGTCCAAGGATATTAAGTACTGTTGATTATCCGGGTGTGTAGAGAAAAAAAATCACCCAGATAAATAAACCTGAGCATTAACCTGTTACGAACACAAAGTGATCGGAAATCGACACCATGCCTCACCAAAAATGATAAATAAGTAAAAAAAAAAAACATACAAAACTAGAACACACAACTATGTAACAGGAAAATACAAAATTGAGGAAAACACAAGTTAAAAAATAAACAAATCAACTGATAATAAATAATATGCTTACTTGTATCAAAAATAAACACTGAAGCGCGCCCAAAATAATAATTTGCTAACAAATCATCGACGGGAACTCCAGAAGAATTCTCCAAATTATATGTTTGCGATTTCGCCAGTTTTATTTTCTGTTACGCATTATATAATTAAATGAATTTTTTTAAATAAGTTAATATTTTAAATAATAGTTCTAAACATTGTTACTGCACTTATTTTTAACGAGTGATTTTCCTACCAGCGCGTTTAAGCACCTCATAAATATGTAATTACACACGATAACTGACTTGAGAGGGATTAAGAACAGCATTCAAATGAGGTCCAAGGGGCAAGAGATCATACATGGGTCTGAGGGGTCACGCGTAATATAGTACAAGCATACCTCACTTTAAATCACTCTGCTTAGAGCATTTAACTAAAATTTACTTTTTAATAATTTTACGCTTATTATTATCTGTGCGTACCTTTCTTTTGTCTAAATTTTTAACAGTGTAGTAACTATTTACTGTTATTATTTTTAATCTGGTATATGTTAATAAAGGGTCTTTCCAACTGAGCGGTTTTTTTAATTCTTGGATAAAACACAGATGGCTTCGCGAACTTGCGACATTTGAGAAGTGTAATGTATGACATTTATAAAAATGGAGTTGTATACAATACTACAACGCATTCAAATTGTTGAATTATTATATGTATTATAGTCTCCGGAAATGGTGATGTTAATTGGCCACCAAGATCATGTGATCTGACACCGTTAGACTATTTTCTCTGGGTTTACATGAAAAGCCAGGTCTATAAGTATGACCCCTAATCCATTCCTGAGCTGAAGGACGAAATTATTCGCGTTATTGGTGAGTTAGAACCGCAATTATGCCAAAATGTCCTCAAAATTTTTGACAAAAGAGTGACCGTCTGTGGAGCTGCAAGAGGTGGACATTTAGTGAATATTGTTTTTTATGTTAAAATGTCATACATTGTACTTCAATGATCAATAAAAAAAATTTGAAATCAAAGCAAACTGTGTGTTTAATTCAAGAATTAAAAAAATTTGAATAAAAAAAACTGCTCAGTTTGAAAGACCCTTTATTTAAAGTCTGGTACTATTGTACACTTACAAAATTATAGTGTTAATAGTTTTAAGTTTATGAATTAATTATACACTACAGAATGCATTATAATTCACTTTGAGGAAATATTAACTTCACAGACATTTTCTTGAACATAATCTGCCATATTGGCGAAGTATGCCTGTACATACTCGTGTTAGGAGTATCCAAAAGCAATCTAGTTTTTTTTTTTAAATAATAGAAGATAACTTGTTTACCCCTTATATACCTTTCTATCAATTTCTTGGTGCATCTACTGCGAAAATCAGGAGGCTTTGAATTGAAATTTTCAGAGAGTCCTGTCAAAACTAAATTTTAAAAAGGTACTGACAGAAAAAGATGAAAATTTGATAGCGCAAGGTCTAGAGAGTATGCTAGATGCTGTCTTAACCTCATGCTTTTATCTTTGTGAAGATTTGCAATATGTAGGAAAGCATTATTATGCTGCAAAAATATTTGAGGACAATTAGCAAGGCTGATTTAAAAAAATTTAATCCTTTAACACGTTCACTGCGTATAAAATGTCATACAGAGATGCTGAAAATTCGCAAATTTTTGAAAACCCATAACTTTGTTAAAAATCAAATTCTACTTTCTATTGAAACACCAAATACAAGTGTATTCCTTAGTGTCTTCAAAACACATAAAACTGGCGACGAATCCTTTTCGGGGGGCGTTTATGAGTGCACTCAACATTCAAGGCTATTTTGTATGGATACGGGAGCCGTGTTCGACACAGTGAACGTGTTAAACAGTTTATCTGATCGCACTAAGCCTGTACCATTACTGTTTCTCAGGTTTGATGTTTATAATCCTACCATATTGTCAGGAAAACTTTTACTGTTAAAGCTCGTCTAGTGGTGGGGTTTGCTACCTCTTTTTTTTAATAAAAAACCATTGTCTTTTACATCCCTGGTTTAATACAACAATTTAATTTAAGTACAACACCCACTTGTCTCCAATGACAATATGATAAATAATGCCGTTTTCGATTCCTTAAGGTTTTAAATAGAGTATTAAGGCTCAAAAAGTGGTTCTGCAAAAGAAAGCATCAATAAAGTGCGCTAAATTGTTTTGATAATGTAAGGGCCGTTTTAAGCAGGATATCACTAACGTTATGCACTTTTCAAATTATCATCTTCTTCCCAGTGTCATGTCAGGTCCCCCCAACGTTGAATATTACCTGAGAGTAGACATCTTTGTCCCCGGCAGCCCGAAAAAGATCTCCAACGCCCCTTATGCCAGCCCAATCATGTATATCATCTTAGCTAAAGGATTTATTCCAAATATTTGCTTTGCAGTAAAGACATGTTATATTCAGTCTAATAAATCCTAATAATAATAAAGAAAGCCAATTCCAAATTTAAAAATCACCAGCTATTCATTGCAAGAAACTATATGTATATTTTTTTCTGTTTTCGTAACTTTATTTTTTTTAATGATTCAAATAAAATTTGATTTTAGGGCATAGTGTTAGCATGGGGAAAAAACTACCGGCTTTTCTGTGAACCCTGTGACTCGTCAGATGACCCTGTGGCACTGGATATAGCATATAAATTCTGCTATCCATACTTCGTTGTCAAAGTTGTGGATTTACTCGACACTGTAAGTACAAGAATAAATGTATGTAAATAAGAAAGTTTAACCCATAATGCACCTTAAAATGATAAGAAACTTACCTTTAGACCCTTTTGCCTTAATCTATTTACAATAGAGCATCGATTATCCGAAACAATTCAGGACTAGAGGTGTTCAGATAATTGATTTTTCAGATAAACGATTAAACACAAAACTGTATATATTTTGTATCACACGTCTTACAAATACATACATTACATAAAGTAGTACATTAAAGTAGGCCTACAGTTTAGGAAAAGAAGTTCAAAATTGTCTTTTGCTTCAGAGCTGAGACTCGTTTTTTTGCCGCTAAATCTCGCACACGTTTAAAGACAGCGATTGGACAGAATTTGCCGACTAGAACGCTTTCGCTTGATCGGTATTCGAAAAATCGATGCTCTACTGCAGGGGTCTCCCAACTATGGCCCGCGAGAACTTTTCATCCGGCACGCGATGCTTTTAAAAATATTCCTTATGTATCATATGTCACATATAAAATACATCCAAATATAATTCATGACATAAAATTTATTGGTTTTGTTACATATTGCAATTATTCGAGTTAAAATTGTTGTTAAACTTATGTAGTTTTCTATGTGAATAATTTTTTTTTCAATCCGGCCCACTTAGCAATTTCAATGCCCTACTCTTAAAAAGTTTGGGGACCCCTGCTCTACTGAATAAACATATCCACATGGTATTCTTTGTGTATTAGGCAGAGTAAACAAACCTCCAAACTTTTCTATCCAATCAGACAACTTTCTGATGTAATCTGATGGAAGAGTTAAGAGATACATGAAATGGTATGCTGCAATAGGAAACAGAGTAAATAAGGCACTAAAACTTGTTGAAAATGAACTAAATTAATGAATATGATGATTCATAACAAGGGATTGTACGTGAACCTAAGAGTAATAAAAGGAGCCAAACAAATGCTATAGGAAAGAGTGCACTGAGAAGAATATGTGGTGTGATAATGAATATATAATACAGAACGAGGGACGAATGTGAACTAAGAATGAATTTAATAAGCAAAATGAAAAAGAACATATTGAGATGGTTTGGGCATGAAGAACGTATAAATATGAGTGAAAGGTCTTCCCTCACCACATGTAGAGAAAGACCAAGGGAAGTACACTTGGACCAAATGAATGGATTTTAAAAGAAGAAAATAGTGAAATCGAAAGAGTTATATCAAAATGCATATAAATAAAACAAGAATAATTTATATAGTGCTGTTTTGAGAGTCTCGTTAAGGTGCTCAAAAACTCTCCTCAAGAGTTTTCCTAACATTGTCGAACGAACGAATTCAGTTTTTTTCATTGTTTTGAAAATAGCAAAAGTAGCGTCACTAAAACCACTGGAACTCAATGACACAATGTCGGAATGTCATGAAAGTTTGACACGTAACTTCTAAAGGCTGGTACTAACTGAGAATGGTATGGATTTGTTATTAGAGGCGCCATCTGTTGGTAAGTCCCGGGGCTTATTGATCGATGTGTTACACATGAAATATCACGAGTAAACTTATACATAAAATATCATGTGAGTTTGTTAGTAAAAACATACATGAAATATCATGAGATCTCATAAGTAAACATACATGAAATATTAAAAATGTTATGAAATATCATGTAATCTTGTAAGTAAACATACATGAAATATTAAAAATGTTATGAAATATCATGTAATCTTGTAAGTAAACATACATGAAATATTAAAAATGGGTAAAAAGAACAGGTATATTCCGAAATCTGGTAATTTGGTGTGAAATTGGTCCTGTATTGTATTACACTTTCATTGTATACAGTGCAATCTGGCCAATTTATTGCTATGTGGCAATTGATTTAAACCAACCAGAAAGGTGTATAAACAAGCCTTAAGTCAAAACGAGACTGGAACCCTACTTAAAAAATCTAGGTACCAATGGGAATCAATCCCATAAAACAGTTTGAAAACAGGCATCTTACCAATTAGGCCATGAAGGTCCTGCATTATTTTAAAAATAAAGTATAGTTGATCTTTGTATTTATAAATTTTTCCAAGTAGCTTTTATGACTGTGAAGTTTGTCAACTTAATTTAATATAAAATGTTTCTCGTAATCAATAATAATCTTTCTTGCAGATATTCTTTGTGATGAGAAAAAAGCAAAAGCAGGTGACATTCCTTCATGTTTATCATCACACTGGGATGGTGATGCTGTCATGGTCCGTGGTGAAGTGGTTACCAGGTAAAGTTTTATATGCAAAAAAATTAATGTTATTAAGAAAATCCATTGAGTTGGATAGAAATAATCAAACTGTTGAAGTCAACAGGAGAGTAAAGCTCAGATCTTGAATCTCTCACATGTCCTGAAAGGTTATATTTCCATAAATTCAAAAGAAAGTCGCTTGATATACACATCCTCCTTGTGCTAATAGATGGAGTGGAGACCATGACTCTGATTTTTGGGATAATAGAGTCTGTAGGTTTTCTCATGTTTGGTGCTTCTGTTTTATTGCATCATCTTTCAAAAAGGGTCACTTGAATAACCTTAATATTATCTCCATTATTATTAAATAAATTATTTGTATAGTATTGTTTTGTAGTGAAATATCATCTCAAAAAGCTTTGTTATTGAATTCATAAAAGGCAGCTATTAACTGCAATTAAATAAATTTAGGTGGAATGGAGTTTGAAAGTATATGTAACACCAGAATATTGATTATGAATAACAAGTGACTTTTCACAACACTATTGTCATTAGTCTCTGATGATTGAATTATAATGAAATACGAGTATATTATCTTCTCATTCATTCTTATATTACTGCTTAACTATTTCAATGTATTGTGTCGTGGTTTTTTTTTATGTGTGAACATCATTTCCCATTTTACTTTTATAAAATTTGGACTCCTTTGAGGCTTTTCTTTTTTCCGTTCTTGCTGACAGTTAACCTGAGGTGGTATATGTGGGTTTACTTTTTATTTTGTTTTCTGCCATACGTTTTTGTTTTTTTTTTAATCTAGATATAAATAAATAAATACAGGTTTATTGATAGCAACATAGTATGTATGTACATAATACATTTAGACACATTTCAAGAACACATTTAAAAGATAATACATTAAAAAACAAAAGCTATCAAAAGGTCCGATATGCGGGGGTGTGGGCTGGAAGCCCCCCGATGCCCTTGCGGTCGGGCTCGCTCTACATTGGTGGGGTGTATCTCGGCCGGGGGAATGTTTGTGGGATGAGCCCGGACCTTTTAATGTCTTCTCTCTTGAATGTATTATATTTTTTTGTTATCTATTTATTTTCTGTGTTTTTTTTCTCTTCTTATTCTACATGTTCAAGGGTGTGGGCTGAAAAACATCTGGTGTCTCCATGGCTGGGCTCGCCCTATATTGGTGGGGTGTATCTTGGCCGGGGGATGTTACTAGATGACCTTTTGATAGCTTCTGTTTTTTAATGTATTCTCTTTTTAATGTGTTCTTGAAATATATCTAAATGTATTATGCACATACTTTGTTGGTATCAATAAACCTGTATTTATTTATTATTTATTTATAATAATAATTCTCTTTCTTGACAACGAAAAACAAGTACTACTTGCATAGAATTCTCAACCAACAATCCAAACTAGATTCCTTTTGAGCTCATTTTGTATGTCTTCCCCCTCTGATCAGACATACTCCGGTGAGAAAAAACTCGACCGGATGCATCACAGATGTTTTTACAGCACACATATTTACAAAATACAGAGCAAAAAACATAACTACGGACTAGGAGTATTTATTCACAAAAAACAAAACAAGGAAAAACAATAATCACCCCAATGCAGAGTGTACCGGACCATGGTACAAAGAACTGTAAATAAGTGCGATGGTTGCTGCGCAATGCTCAGAGAATTCAGGTCAATTCCAAAAGGCGTAGATCGATGAGAGAAGATAGCAATGGTGAAGAGATTCCTCTTAGGCAGGTATAGCAGGTCTCAAGTAAAATACAGGAGGTAGGGTGTACCGAGAATATATTTTAAAAATAAAAATGACCCTTCTTATGAACGGTCAGTCGCTCATCGCAAGCGCTCACACCCCGCGAAATACAACAACTTTCGGGAGTTTTGCGCAATGCTTAAACCGACTGGTCAGCAATTTAGTCACGATGCCCGTCCATAAGTTCACATTTAAATTGCGGTCGCGACAACGCACAGACCCAAACAAACATAAATTTATCATAGAAACCAAGAATATATCAATGAACATCCAATTTACAGACAAGAATCTATACACATACAGATCTCAAAATATACAAAATACAACAAGAATTTACATATATTAAGGGTGACGCATACGTCCGATACACAGAGTATATGACTTGACATGATGTGGGATGATTGATCAAATATGGATGGTAAAAAGATCACAGTCTCTGGTTTGTGAATAAAAATGAATGAAGATTAGTAATATTATTTACTTTGCAGGCGGTCATGGCACATTGCTACTCTTGCTAAATTCAATTGTCCACATGGTGATGTATTTTTACTATTTGTTGAGTGCTTACGACGAGTCTTACAAGAAGTCCATGTGGTGGAAGAAATATGTAACACAATTACAAATTGTAAGTATTTTACAATATATTATTATCAGCGCCTAATATAGAATATCTGGTATTACAATGTTTTACAGAATAAGAAATGATAGAATAGATGACAACTCTTTGTAAGATATACAGTCTGTTTGACAAGAACGTGTACGGCGAGACCTGAAAAACTATTTATTTACCCCGAGTGTTTTTCGACTTGTTTGTCGGACAGTAGTGGTTTATTCACCGTGCTTCGAAATTTCTCTCCATTAGCTACTAAATGTCTTCTTATAGTGTCACATGACATAATTAGACCCTTTTCACGCAAAACCGCCTGTCCGCTACGCAATGATAACTAAGGATTCTTCTCAAACACCCGTAAAATCACTCTGTCCTCCTTTTTCGTCGTTTTCTGTGCAGTGCCACGATCTGGTAGGTCATAGACGTTTTTTTACTTCAGAATAGTGTTTCGCCCACTTACTTACAAATGTCTTCGACTTTCTCATGTATTTAGCAGCGGCTCCGTATGACATTTTCGGTCCTTTCGGATGTGTACACAGAAATACGGCTTCGTAACGTGATGCGTAAGCGGCACTCATGGTGAAATATGTTCTTGTGTAACCAAGGTCGAATGATAACTGAGTTTTTCTATACAAAGCATCTTGGGGGAAGGGTCCTGCTACCTGCTCGCGTTTGAATCTACTCTCTAACGGTTTCCAGGAAAAAATGTAGCCATACACGCTCTTGTCAAACCGACTGTATATCTAGAATAAAGAAAGAAATCTCGTCCTGGTTTGGCCATATTGAGAGAGTGAGTTAAGAAATACTTAAGAAATACAAATGCGTACCTACAAGTCAATTATTAATTCTATTGTTAGTCAATTACTCGTAAAATAATGGCTTTCAAAAGAATCTGAATGAATATGATTAGCAATTTGTATTTCGATCCTCTTTTAACGTTTTCAACTAAATTTGTGTTGAGCCCCGATGTCGTAATTTAACGTGATCAATACGTCTTCCAAAAAAGAACATATCAATGGCGTCTAAATTTTTTTTAAAACGATAATCTCTTGATTTCTAATATGGACAATAAATACCCACGATAATGAAAATGTGCATGAATTGATGATTTATGATGGAGATTCTGATGTCGTGTCATCATATGTGCAGTGAAATATCAGATATTGAAGATTTTGACGTATGAATCTGGTGACCAACTAGTCTTAAAATAGAATAAGGAATTTGCAGTATCCTCCAAACAGGTTAACAAAGTGCATGTCTAAACATGTGTTGATACACCAATGTATGTCATAAACTGACAAAAAAGCAAAACTCGACAGAATTTGCAATGTGTGTTCTAAGCACACAAAGAGAAGTGAGACCCGGCACATGTGTAAGGAGTGTGATGTATCCACGAAGAAGAATATTGGCAGAATGACTATATTTAACAAATTTTTAATAAATATACAAACTTTCATTACAATGGATAAATAGATAAAGCAATTTTTCTCTTCACAAATATCACAGAATTTCTCAAAAACAAGTTGGGCATTGGGAAAGGTTGATTTGATTTTGATCAGGTCTTAGAGTTAAAAACAATAGGCTTTCATAAAAAAATATCTGTTTGACATCTGATGTATGTAGCCAATTTCAATTTTCATTGTCTCGAATAACCAAACATTTTAAAATTATTGTTGCTAAAGCTGCATTGAAAAAGTAGCTTAAAGCTACTTTCATAAAGCTCTTTTCGTAGCATGCAACTAAAACAGCTAAATAAAAGGTAGTAACGACGGAACTACTATACAGCAACACTGACACTGATGAAGCGCATCATTTGAGTTACATACTTATTAACACAGATTACAAAATCTTTGCTTGAATTGCAATTAACAAGTGTGTGATTTCCAAAATTTTAGGAAATATTGCCATATTTTCGATATATTGGCCACATATTCTTGAGAATTTGTACTTTTATAATGTAAACCTTTTGACATGTCAAATATATATTTTAAATGTCAAATATACATTTTTATTTTTTACTGAAATCATTGATACAGTAGCACTGGAGTGAAACATGGCAGATTTTTTTACTTTCCTGTCAAATTTGCAATTTATAAACTATATCCCTTTACATTGATTTTATAACATTCTAGAGGGAAAAGTAAATGATATATTTGGGTGAACAATAGAACAAGTTGAATAATTCTGCTATTTGTGAAGCATTTTCTAAGACAACTAAAACAATTTATAATCCCAGCATAAGTGGAAGTCGTGGTAGGGTAGAGGATGGCTGAGAAAAGTATGATTGAGCCAATTGAATGTAATTTTGAAAGAAGGAAAGGTAATAGAAACATAAGGAGCTGTATGAGAAGACAAAGGAATGTGGAGGAGGCGAAGAAAGTATATTGTGATAGGAAAATTTAACCCTCTATGAGAGGATAGAGGGTTAAATTTTCCTATCAGAGAGAGAGGTGTCTATCCCAACATGGAAATGGCATTATGATATGTATGATTTAGTTTTATAAATAAATAAATAGTTATGGAAGAAATACTATTGAAAATTATTTAAGATCTTTTGTAATAATTAATATGTTAAGAGTTACTTTTGTTTATATTTCTCACTTGAATGCAGTCATATTGAAAACTGCTCAAGTTCCTTTGGGTCAATCGTAAATTGACTATAGTATGCCCGCGGTATGTCGGGGTTTAAATATTTTTTTTACATGTCTAGTCACATCTTAAGGTTGTATGCCTGAGGCTTTTTGACCATGATTTACATATCGTTGGCTAAGAGTGCTAAACTGCTAACTCCATTTTTGGACAAAATGACTTTTTGGTACGGATAGAAAGAGAAAAAAATACTCTATGGAAGCGTCAAACTTTGAACTGCGTGTAACAGATCGAAATCGCTGTTTTCGAGCCTCAATAATATCTGTCAACTCCACGAGTTTTAATTTACGCGCGAAAATGGTGCTAACTCCCTCATTCGGCGTCATTTTGTAGGCGAGTTAAACTGTGTTAAACCGTTTTAATGCCCCCAAAATTGAATGTGAGTGTGCTGTACTACAAAACCAAGCGGCAATGCAGTTGATTATTTACTCAGACGGATGTGGCTATCAAAATCGTAATGTTACCCTATCAAACGCTCTACTAAACATTGCAGTATCAAATAATATAACGATAGTGCAGAAGTACCTCGTAGTTGAGTACACTCAAATGGAGGTGGATAATATGCACTCACTAATAGAACGTAAAATGCGAAACAAAATTATCAACGTTCCTGCGGACTACGTCCAAGTGATTGAAAAGCTCGCAAAAATCCATTCGAAGTGACTTACTTAGAACACACGTTTTTCAAAAAGTTCGACAGCGTGACAAGCTACAAAAATATTCGTCGGGGGCGATCAGCAAAGGGACCCTACGGTCACTGATATCCGTGCGATCATGTATTCGCCGTCAAGAAATATTTCATACAAACTACGGTTTGAAGACTCCTGGACGTTATTACCTCAAAGAAAAAGTTCCGTGCAACCAACCACCTGGAGTGAATTGGAATTACTGCACCAAGATAGGCTTGCAATCAGCGCCCGAAAATATGAAGACTTGCAGCTAATTAAGCAAACTCTCTCATCCGATTTTAGAGATTTTTATGAAAATCTGCCACATAACTAATGATAAGGCATTTGTGTTTCTCAAAAGATCTAATTAATGATTATATTCATATGTGTGTGTTTCTTCTCAATTTATAATAAAACTTCTATTTGCACTATTTATTGTTTAAAAATATAATATGTTAACTCCTGGAAAACAGCAACAAAAAACGAATTTTCCAAAAAATATAACTTGCTTACTCCCATTTTTGCTTATAATTCCGACATACTATAGTTAATTGTTGATGGGTTATTTCATAAATAAATAATTCGTAATCAAATAATCTACCAATGGGATTTTCAATCTCTTTACCCGAATGGAGTTAACAGTTTAGCACTCTTAGCCGACGATATGTAATTCCGTTTTTATTTGCATTGGTTTTTTTTTTTTTTCAGATACAGTTCGCAGTACTCTTCGTTCAATTTTCTACTGTTTTCTTAATAGCAGATTGCCAATATCCTAAATTCCCATCCATAGTTTTGATACCTCAAAATCTATTTTTGACACTTATGTTCTGCGACTTTTACAGAAAATCATATATGAGTAAAAAAATTAGCAAAGAAGAATAATTTTATATATGAAATTTTTTGATCTGAAAATTATTAAGACATTTTTACTAAAAACTGAGAAAACAACATATTTATGTTTTCAAATCAAAGATAATTAACAAAAATGGAAGAGGCGTATGTACGAGTATGATATTTTAATTGAAAATGTTTAATTGCAATAAATTATTTGACTTAGTTTTATAAAAAAAATATGTATTGCAAATAAATTGTGATATTTCAACAGAACGATTTAGCATTTAAATGTTAAAAAATCCTACACAGTAAACTTAATTAAAGTGATAGGGCTGTTTTGTTTATAAAAGCATTATCAAACTTTACTCAACACATTGATAACCAAGCTTATATTGCAAAATATTTTACAATCTGTGGATTAAAACTAGCATAAGAACTTAACGGGAGCCAACAATCCTGACATGTTGGAAACCACCAGCTTATGAATAACCAATCCACAAATTGTAAAATATTTTGCTTTATAAGCATGGTAAGCAATACATTCAGTACATTTTGACAATACTTTTGTAAAATCAATGGACATGTTGTGTCGATATACTGCGCTTGTAAAATTCCCTTCGTGTAATGTTATGCGTAAAATGTTAACTTGTTCAAACTCTTTATCATAACTCTTTCGATTATTACGGGGATTAAAATCATTGGTGAGAATTTGTTGTTTATTTCTTTTGACATGAAAAAATATATCCCCATAGTTTCATATTAAACGATGTTCACTGCATATAGTGAACAGTGGAATCTAAATTTTCGAACTTAATCCATACTAGAGGGCTCTTCGAAAACTTAATAAATTTTTCCCATAAGTAATATAGATTGGATTAATCCGTTACAGACCCTGAAAAATACACAGCGCGGTAACACAATAAATAGATTAAATAAATGAAAATTTTACTGCAATTTACCTATACTGAGGAGAGCTGATGGCGTAAATGGAAGGTGGTGAGGCAGGTGGAGAGATGTTATTGTTTGGAAAGGGCGCCACCTTGTATAAAAACATCCGGCGACTGTCCTGGAGCTCTTTCTCTTTTCTGTCCCACTAAAAATCTATTCAATGAGGTGTTTTTGAAGTGAGACATGACATTGTCATTGAAAATGTACGAGTATTTTCGAGAACTGAATTGTTCCAGATGGGAGACGTTCGAGAACTGAGATTCCACTGTATAGGTTTTTTTTCTTAATTTGAGCTAAGTAGAATTCATTTGTATTAATTTCAATATTTACCATTTTCAATTTTGTCCAAGTATTAAAACTTGGAACTTGAAACCTAAATGGTGCCGAGGATACCCTCATGTTATCACTACGCTACTGCTGCCCACAGTACGACAGTGATACTTTTTAAGTTTAATGTTAAAATATCTCAATTATAATTCAATTAATTTTTCCATCATAATTTTAATATAATATTCGATAGTCGTGTCTTTTCATTTTGTGTGAATAATTTCGATTTGTTTTAAAAGCAAAATAAACCTTTGTTTTAGTATGATGTTTTATTTTTCTCTTTTCTTTTAAATTTAAGGATGCCAAGACTCTGTAAGAATCGTACAGGTATTCTTTGTTGTACACAATTTCTCTATAACACAATTGCAGATCCGATTCCTATAGATATTTCGATTTAAAAAAGAAGTTCCAGTCTGGTTTTCATTTAAGACTTGTTTAGCCCTTTCTGATAACATCATTCCTCATGTATTGTACGAGTATACAACGAAAGTGTAATACAATGTAAACACATTTCTACAACGGTCACAATATAACTAGTTAAGATCTACAATACATGTCTACACGTCAGTTATTTCCCACCAATGTGGAAAAAACTGTATTATTTCAAAACACAAACCGAAAAAGAATAAAAACACACCTTCCAGTTACAGACCCATTAGCCTTTACCCAGTACTTGATAAAGTCTGGAAACGTGATACTAAAAAAAATTTACCTCTTTTCGAAACCAGCACAATATAAAACAAGCAATTCGGATTTAAAATACGACACTCTACTATGCACCAACTCATTTACGTAACTTAGGGGTGATGATGGCCTTAAACACACAAAGTTATACTGGCATGGTTCTCCAGGACCTTCAACATAGTCTAGCATGACAGCCTAATACACAAACTAATCTCAACAAACACAACGGCTTACGTTGTACAGATCCTCAGCTCTTATCTGACAGGATAAAATTTCATCATCCGAGTCATTGGGAAGCTATCCTTTCCTAGGAAAATATCGATGGGAGCACCCCAGGGTAGCTTGATCGGACCTCACTTGTTCACACTCTATACCCCCGACATGCCAGTCCTGGACCACTGGTCCATTGCACTCTTCGCAGATGACGTGGATGTTGTGCAAAATCTGTCCCCTATTTTGGCTGGTGAATACTTCCAAACCGCCCATGCCATATTGGGGGACTATCGATGCTCAGAACGGAATCTTATTTCCAACCATTATATACAACATACATCCTTAGTATGTTCTACATCTATCATATACTTTTCTCATATAACTTATACGATTTCTCTGACTTTCTATGTTTCCTCCTTTCAGAATATAATTTACTTGATAAAACCATACTTTCTTTGTATTGTATTACACTTTCATTGTATACAAAACATCTGACGAGCTTATTGCCTTATGGAAATATCTTCCAACCAACCAGAAAGATGTTAAAGAGGTATGAAGTGAAAACTAGACTGGAATCGTTTTTAAAAAATCTGGGCTCTTGCGAACTCCAGGTTGGGAGATAAGCGTTTTACCAGCCAAGCCAAGGTCGTCACACTCGATTTTGTATTTCCTTGGTCTTCCTCTCACATTTGCACTATATATCTGCAAATGGCTTTGTTGGCACCTTTGCATTTTAAGGGCCTAAAAGTGGTATATTTAGTTATTTAACATAAGTAATACTATTTTTTAGAATTTGAATTTTAAGACCAACAGTTGACATTTCTGACACTTGTATTTTTAACACTTAGAATTAGCATTTTCAAGTTGTCAATTTTATGACCAAATAATAACTAGTGTAACAAAAAGTGGCATTATAGACACAGTATTTATTTCTATAACTCACTTTTTTACATTTTTGTGCTAAGAAGTGTAAAAATGTACATATTGACTTAAATGCATCAACTGTCAAAATCCCACTTTTCATCCTTAAATCACAAGTGTCAAAACACAGTTTTAGTCCTCGAGTCCCAAATAAGTAAAATATTCCATTATAAGATTACAAGGCAACTTGTAAAACTAAAGACCCAAAATGCTCTTCAAATTACTAATGCAACTTGTATTACGAGGCATATCCAGAAAGTAAGTGTACTGAATTTTTGTAGGTTACATTTTTTTTTATTAAAACAAAAAAATTACGTGGTTACCTTAGTACATATGTAAGCTATTTTTCGACATAGTCGCCATTTCTCTCAATGCAGGTGGTGAAGCGGGGTATCAACTTTTTGATGCCTTCCTCGAAGTAGTTTCCCTCCGTCCAAGTCCCGGGACTAACCAACAGATGGCGCCTCTAATAACAAATCCATACCATTCTCAGTTAGTACCAGCCTTTAGAAGTTACATGTCAAACTTTCATGACATTCCGACATTGAGTTACAGTGATTTTAGTGACGCTACTTTTGTTATTTTCAAAACAATGGAAAAAGCCGAATTTCGTGTCTTGATAAAACATTGCTTTTTAATGGGAAAAAATACCGTTCAAACTCAGCGATGGCTTATGAATGTTATCCGGGCTCTGCTCCGTCGAAAACAACCATTTGTCGGTGATATGCTGATTTCAAACGCGGTCGTACAGACACAAATGATACGGAACGCTCTGGTCATCCAAATGAGGTTGTTACACCAGAAAACATAAAAAAAACCCTCAAAATCGTGATGGAAAATCGCAAAGTAAAATTGCGTGAGATAGCTGACATCCTGAAGATATCATTTGGTAGTGTTTACACTATTTTGCATGAACATTTGGTCATGAAAAAGCTTTTTTTGAAATGGGTGCCACGTTTGCTCACAATGGAACAGAAACAACAATGCATCGATGATTTAGAGCGCTGTTTGGTACTGTTTACACGAAATAAACAGGAGTTTTTGCGTCGGTATGTGACAATGGATAAAACTTGGATCCACCACTATACTCCGGAATCAAATCGGCAGTCAACTGAGTGGAGAGCAGCTAGTGAAAGTCGTCCCAAGCTACCAAAAACTCAACAGTCGGCTGGGAAGGTTATGTTACGGCCTCCGTATTTTGGGATGCTTTGTATGAAATGATTTGTATGTAATGAATTGCATGAAATAATTTGTATGGAAATAACGTGATGATTTGTATGATATGATTTGTATGTATTTATTATGAAATATTCAGTGATATTCGCATATTTTAATTCTATCGATATTGCATACAACTCAATGAATAACAAATAAAACAGAATACTTTCATAAATAATGTAATTTTTATTGAAACACAGAATCAATAACATAAAGATTCTTCACAAGTGGTACATAAGTAAAATAATAATATCCTCGTGCAATGTGCAAACTATATTATATCACATTTGAGAAAATATTTCAATTAATTTTTAACTGTGATGGTTTTTTTTTATGAGAAAAACATCAAATTATTGAGACAATACAATGCTCGATCAGGGCCTCAACACGTACAATGGTGAACTGTGAGTTACTTGTTTATCCCAGAATTCTTAACCTGAAGGCTCGATTACTGGGGATGAAAACAATATTGTTACCCGGCCATAAATGATGGACCTCATCAAAATGAAAGGTAGCCGAAGAGATCCGAACCTGCATCTTTTCTAAATGCTAAGCGAGCATGTTTACGGACTTTACGGATCACAGCGACCTCCACCCCTCATCATACAATATAAAATTGGAGTCTCTTCCATTTATTTTTTTACCTTATTTTTCTATGGTGCTGCAAGTGTATCCATTATGATACGAGAGGTTACATAATAATAATAAAAGGACAATTTATACAGTGCCTTTTTTGAAAGCAGACTCCAATGTTGAATTATCTTATTTTGAAATATATCAAATTGCCACCATTTATGAAGATTATGATAGGCAATCCCTCATGATCGAGTATGATTGCCAGTCATCCTGCAGATGGAAGATGCCTGTGCATGTTTTGGTTTATTGTGTGCATGCTGTTGTACACAGTCATGGCAAGTACACAGTCATGACATCAGCAAGTACACAGTCATGGCAGATCAAAACCAAAGTGCCGATGGCAAGATGATCTAAGTTCCAAGATGTTTAATCTGCTAGACTTTTATAAGGCAGAGTTTTATTTTTATACAATGCTATTTTTATGTTGCTTAATATCGCTTTAAGAATTTATAATATGCAGCATATTAGCTGCAGTAAAACATAATTCAGATGTAAGAGTAAACCCAGTCTGGAAATGAATCTGACAAGAATGGAACCATGGGCGCCTGCTTGCTTAGCATGAAGGCTAACTGTTATAAGTACTTAGGCTCAAACTTGTAACATGTAACACATAACATATAACACATAACATAACACTTAACTTGTAACACATCAGAAATCACAAGCACAGTCTACAAGTCTTTTTTTGGTTATATTAATGTAAAAATAAAAGCACCAATGTTGAAAACCTAAAAAATAACATCTTATTCCTATACAGTCAATGTAATAAAAAAATATTAATTTAAAATAAATTAATTGTAGACTAGGAAATATATTATTTTTCATGAATCACATTTGAAAGACAATTTACTATAGTTCGGAAATTCTAGGATGAGTCCTGTGACAGCTCACAAATTTGCCCCAATACAGCCTTGTAACGATGTTCAGTAATTTTAATTATTTTATCAACTTTAATATAGGTCTCAATTCTAATAAATAACAAGTTATTTAGGTAAATACATTACATTAGGTTGTATTGGGGCAAATTTGTGAGCTGTCACAGGACTCATCCTAGAATTTCCAAACTATATATATTATTATTTTTTTGATAAATATTTATCAAGAAACTAAAATCACAGTGATTACTCAACCAAGAAAAAACATGGTACAGTAGAGTATTGATTATTGGACGATTCGGATTATCCGATCATAGTCAAAATTTAAAAAATTATATGTATGCAATTACGATTTTACGAACATGTTTCATAGCTATGAACATTAATAATTTTTCCCTTAATTTGTTTTTATATAAAATACTGTTCTGAACCCATTTTTGTATTACATATCTACAATTGTTTTTTTTACGTTAACATTATTCTTTTGGCTTCTTTATTTTTTATGTAAAATATATTTCTGTTTAGTAGGCACATGTTTTAAAGAAATGAAACAACATGTTTTTAGTTTGATAAGTTATTTCTGGCAATTTCAGATTGTCCAACATTCTTTCTTGGTTAACTGATCTTCCCGCAATCCCGTTTAGGTCGGATAATTGGGACACTACTGTAAATACATTAAACTTTTGTAACTAACACTTTGTAACAGAAATTATGAAAAAATATTTAATATGTGAAAAAAATAGTTGAATTATTTATTTTAATAAAATTTACTCTCAAGTTTTAGAAATATTTTTTTAAACACCTATGTGCATTGACCATAAAATGCTAGTTACAAATTCTATTTCAACTTCACATACAGTACAAGTCCAAAAGTACGTACTGCTCGGATATCCGGTCAGTCTGGATTTTCTGATTCGTATTTTAATAAGCACAATTGGTGAAATTCTAAATTAAGGGAGAATAAAGAAGAGACAAGCAGGCAAATTGTATTGATTGAAAAATTCATAAATACTATATGTTTAATTAAAATACAAATTATTGTAGTGGATAAAACATTTATAATTTTTATTGTATTTGTTGTGCTGTTTGTTGACGAAACACTAGTTTGATTGGAAGACACTTTTATTATTTTCTTTATTAGCATAAAACCTTGTTCACGATATTGTGATATGATAATACTGCACCATACTGATACGTTTTGGATACAATGTAACTATAATTGTGCAAAACAATGACAGGAAGAACAACAAATTGTCAAGTATAAGTGCTTAAATATATATCAGGTGATAAAACCAACATAAATTTCAAATAATTATACAAAACAATAGTTGTATAACTTTAGACAAAATATACATTAAAATTTTCGTAGTAAATAATACAGTTCTTTATTCTACCTGTCAATTATTCACATGGATGGATATACCCTTTACCAAAAATATATCAATATGCACATCCATAGTCATCAAGCCTAAAGCTATGATAAGTATTCACACAAAAATCAGGAAAATTTTTAAGAGTAAAAAGTCGTGGTTCTTGCATGATGCCAATTTTTAACACGTACGGTAGTTATGTAATATAACATGTAATGTACATATGTACTGTAACACTGCATATATGTACTGTACGTATGTACTATAAAATGTACAATACATATGTACTATAACATGTACTGTATGTATTACCATAACATGTACAGTATGTATTACCATAAAATGTACAGTATATATGTACTGTATGTATTACTATAACATGTACTGTACATATGTACTATAAAATGTACAATACATATGTACTATAACATATACTGTATGTATTACCATAACATGTACTATACGTATGTAATATAACATGTACTGTATGTATTACCATAACATGTACTGTATGTATTATCATAAAATGTACAGTACATATATACTATAACATGTACTGTATGTATTACCATAATATGTACTGTACGTATGTACCGTAAAATGTATATTATGTAAGTACTCATACTATAACATGTACTGCATGTATTACTATAACATGTACTATACATATGTACATGTATTGCATGTGTGCACTCTAATATGTACTGTACATATGTACTATAACATGTAGTTATATGTGTCTAAAGAAGAAAGTTTACTTATATTGATTTAATAAATTATTTTTCACATTTTCAATAAATGTCGGTTGGCAAAGTGATCTTATTATAGCGCTGGTAAAATGATCACACGTCAATTCTCCATTGGTTTCGTCATCTTCTGAGGCGCTTTCAGTTTGACATTCACTATTTGAGTGTTTTGACATATTTCCCTTTAAAATATTCATCAATTCATCTTTTGAGATCTCTTTTACGACTAGAATATCATTACATGATTTAATTATACCTTCCATGTCCACCGGTTTTTTTATTTCCTTAGATTTATTATTAGTAACTTGGTTATCACCAGAGGCTCCCGGTACATTGGGAAGATTCTCTTCAGAATTTTGAGCATTGGATTCAGAGTTGTGTGACAGTTTGATTCTCTTAGCGTTATTCTTCTTCGACCTTTGCTGTAGACACTGTTTTACGGTGGTTTCCAATTGAAGAATGTTCACTGATAATGGAATTTTTTGAAGATCATCCTAAAATGAAAATTAATTTTTACTGTATTTGGATGAATTTATATATTGAACTAAACATTATAACCTCTATTTTAAGTTTTATTGCATGGAATTAAATTAAAGAGAAGAATAAACATGTGAAATGTAGATATACCAACCATCCACATACCAATAAATAAAAAAACAGTTTTTCGTACGCATGTTAAAAGATTGTTTAATTCTATCGATCTTTGTAGAACATAAATGCATATATCCTGGTTTTTTATTTCATACCTTTTGCCACCCTTGATTTCCGCGATCAAACCAATTTATTTAACTACCGTTGGAAATATTCTACTGTACTGCATCTAGGTGCATGATTGTTTTTTGGGTTTTTATTTAATTTTGTATTTACTACTTAAGAATACCTTTCCTATGTTTTGATGGCATAAAAACTCGTAGTTTGAGTGTAGTCTTTATTAATGGAATGCATCTCCATTACAAAAAAAGCATTTTTCAGTTACTTATAAAAACTTAATATGCAGATGACATGTAAAATTATTTTTGAACGTATTGTTATGCCAAATTAAAATTCTGTGATAGTTTTATTCAAAACTTCTATAAGCATGTCTATAATTTGAAAACAAATAAATTATGCATATGTGAGTGGAAGGTGTGGTAAGGAAAATCAAGAAAATTATGGCTGAATCAAGTGTAAGAAGTTTTGAAAGAAGAAAATGTAAAAAGTCAGAGGAATCGTAGAAGCTGTATGAGTTGTATGGATGTAGAATAGGCGAAACATGTCATAATATGAAAGACTGGTACTTTCTCCTTTCTATTTACCCCGATAGGGATACAGTGTGATGGTATTTATGGTAAGCTGAAAAATGTTGTAAATAAGCCTGAAACAAGCTTTATAGTAAATTACACATGGAACAGTGAGGGGTTGTTTTCCCCTCATACCAACTATTTATTGGTCAACATAATTATCATATGGAGGTGGTTGATATTGTATACATATTTTTGCATAAAAAGATCCTTCTATTACCTTTTTTAATATTTCAAATCAATCATTTTATAAGAACTTTATATAGCAGATGATAATATGTAGTCACTTTTCAATGCTTATTAAACTTATGAAAAGGTAAACCATAAAAAGGTAATGAGAGTTTTTAATTTCGCAGGCTGTTTGTTTTGAATTGAGTCCATCTTTTTTCCTCGTGTTGACGACACTGTCTGTGATGAACATTTCAATTTTCAGCCATATTGGATGAGTAGTTTGTGTTTGACAGGCAAGTATTTACAATGCATTTTAACACATTTGCGATTTTTTGATTTTAATAATGATCGGACAAAGATAATTTTGAGGTTTTAAACACAAGATTGGTATATATACCCAAGATGAGCGAGTCAACTTAATTCTTGCTTTTGAAATGGTTAAATACCAGTCACTCTGTTTATATAATATAATGAAAGAAAATAACCTTACCTCATTAGGATTAAGAATATACGGCAGACATTTTATGGGAAGATCCTTGCAGATCTGCGCTACAATGAGACGGATGAGAGCTTCTTCTACTCTACTCTCAACATCTACAGATTCCTGTAGTAAAATTATTTTTTATGAATTACTAATTATAAATAAGAAATAAAATAAGAGACAGAGAACCTGCAGTCTTAAAGTCGCATTCGGCCTTGTAGGATATTAAGGGTTGGCCTTTTGAATGAACCCAAATTTTGCATAGCAAATCCTGATATTTTTATTAATGTGTTTTTGTTTGTATTTTATTTTCACAAATTTAAAATACCAAAGAGTAAAAGAAGATTCAATTAAATAATCCACCCCGACTGACGGCCACAAATAAAACATTAGTAAGCTATTTTGACACCATGATTTAGTTTTAATGCAACTTTAGAATGTATGTTAACTTCTCCGCCTGACTAGCGTCACCACTTAATTAGTAATTACATAGTAGTTAGATTTTTACAAAATAATGTACATTTTCGAGAACATCTAATTTAAGTTTCTTGAATGCAGCCTTTTTAGGTTAATGCGGCCTTCCAACATGAAAAGGTTTACCACGCCTGGACTGGATCAATGCTACTCAAATGGTGGTCTGCAGATCAGTGCCTTTTAAATACTGTATTTCTTTGAATTTCTAATATAATTAAAAATGAAAACACTGTTTGATCCACTTGAAAATATATATTTAACCCAACTTGTTTCAAGTCATACGCGACTCATCTTCAGGAGTATTCCAAACTAACTTGAGTCAATTCGGAATACCAATTTGGATGAGTCGCATATGACTTGAAACTAGTTGAGCTAAATATGTATTTTCAAGTGGATTAAACATTGTTTCAAGTTTTCATTTTGAATAAATATTCTTTTAAAAATTAAATTCATTATACTTAAATTAAACAGCAAACATTACGGCAACCTCCATGGCCTACTCAGAAAAATGTTTTACTACCACTCCGGCATTTAGGATTCAATTCCCGATGATACTAAAAAGAAAAAAAGGTACCAGTCTGGTAAAAGATTTTGTCCAGTAGCAACACTCGCACATGCCACATACGTGTGTGTGTTGATGTCTCTTTATGTGCGGTAGTGTTACCAACACAAGGAATAATGATCTGCGAGTTTAATGCCCACCCATGCCAATGGTTATAAACTCGAAGGCTCGATTACTAGGTCTGAAGATAATACTGTTTTCCAATCACACTCTTCAACATGTCTGAATTATCAATTTCATTATGTTAACATATATAGTATAAAAGAGGGAGAAGAAAAAATAACAAGCACATTGATAAGATTATTTTAAAAAGTATGGCTTTTTTTTATCAAAATCGTATTAAATTTCTATTACATATGGCATCTAGCAGACTTATTGCTATGTAGCGATTTCTTCCATTTTACCAGAAATTTATTGAAAAGCTTGTTAATTAACATTAGGAATTTAATCCGAAACCTTAGGTTGGAACACAAATATTCTAACAACTTAAGGTTTCAATGGTTGTCAAATATAAGGGCTGAAGGAAATAAACTTACACAAGGTATCCAGTAATTAATGGTTACTCCAACAGGGCTAACATGTTCCACAAAGTGCCACCATTTGTGTGGCACTATCAAGGCATCTCCAGGCTCCAAACTCACCATTTTACATCCAGACAAACCTTCATAAGGAATTAACGAAAATGTTATTACTTTTATTTAGAACATGACAAAGATGTGTTGAACTATATAAAAAAGTTGTATAAGTATGTACTTCAGAGTGGATATATTGGGTGTACAAATTAGTTCGGTCCGTTTTTTTGTGTTCAAAAATGCATTTATTTCTAAACAAAATGAATGAACAGATCAATTAAAGTATTGTCCATCGCTGGCTACTACTTTTTCCCATCTCTCAGGCAATTCCATCTCGAAAAAATGACTCGTCTTTTGAGGCGATCCAAGTTTGGAGCCAATTTTCGGTTTCTACGAAAGAAGTGAACCGGTGACCTGCCAAATCGTGCTGCATCCTTCGGAACAACCAGTAATCAGAAGGAGCAATGTCCGGGTAATACGGCGGGTGCGGTAAAACATCCCATTTGAGCGTTTCCAAATGTTGTTTTACGACTTTTGCGACATGAGGCCGAGCGTTGTCATGAAGAAGAATAACTTTATCTTTATTGCTCGTATTCCGACCGTTTTTCTTGCAATGCACGGCTCAAACGAACTAATTGTAGCCGATACCGATCGCCCGTAATGGAATCGCCAGGTTTCAGCACCTCATAGTAAACAACACCCCTTTGGTCCCACCAGATACAGAGCATGATCTTCGAACTATGTATGTTCGGTTTTGGTGTTGATGTTGAGGTCGATGGCAATGATTGACCGGGCTTAGCGTAGTATTTTTTTTTCTTGGGGTTGTCGTAGAATATCCACTTCTCATCTCCAGTTACAATCTGATGCAAAAAACCTTTTTTTTGTTGCCTTTGACTCTGATTTTCTTCCTCTTGCGTTTGACTCTGATCTTCTTCGAGTAATGCCTCTAATTCTTTGTCCTCGAATTTTTTTGGCTGTCCAGAGCGAGGCTTGTCTTTGACGATGAAATCTCCATCCTTGAAACGTCGAAACCATTCCCTACATGATTTATCAGTTGGAGCAGCGTCACCATAAACTTCGACAAGCATTCGATGGGCTTCAGCTGCACTTTTTTTCCAATTAAAGCAGAAAATTAAAACCTCCCGCAAATGCTGCTTGGTTAACACAAAATTCGACATTTTCAACACTGTACAAAACAAGGTTTTTGCATGAAACTCAAAGCGATATAAATTGAATATTATTGGCAGATGTCTAACCTCTCTGAAACCGCCAAAATTGGCTGTCACTATGAATCATTCATAACAGCCAGAGCCATCTTTTGGAAACGGACCGAACTAATTTGTACTCCCAATATGTTTGTGCATCAAAAAATAATGATTTACTTACCACCAAATTCACTCATATTTGAAGGGCTGTAGAAGTTCAACTGGCTGTAGATACTGGATTCCTCATATGGCACTCTCGATGGTCTCATGCCCCCACATTCAGGTGGGAAAAGAAGCCACCTCTTCCTTGATAATAAAGAAAAACATTTTACATGGTCCAGTATAACAATCAAACAATTTGTTACGTTTCATATAGAAACAACAAAATTATGAAGTTTTTGATGATACATACATACATACACACCATCATACTGTTTTCCTGCCGGGGTAGGCCGAAAGGACAGACCGCCAAACTTTCCTATCGTGACACACATCTTTCGCTTCTTCTATATCCATACAACTTCCACTGATTTTTTTATACTTCCTTTCAAAATGTCATTTATTTATTCCAACCTTGTTTCCAACCAAATTCCTTGGTTTTCTTCTATCACGCATTCCACTCACATTTGTTATGTTAGTCTTTCTTCATTCATTCGTTCTACATGCCCAAACCATCTTAGGATGCTCATTTTTATCTTGCTTAATAGTTTTTAATGATAGGTAGATACTCGTAGAACTTCTATTATCATGGGCCAAATAAATTATAAAAACAAAAAAATAGCGGATTATATGAATCTGTTATGTAACATGTAGCGGCAGTGATATCTATCAGAGTACAAAATGAATTTGTCTGCAGGATCAAAACTTTATTTGCTCTTGTCATATTTTATCTGAAATACGGTTCTCTAAGTGATTTCACAGTATATGTAAATAACTAGACTCAAGTATGCACTTGTACAACTAGTTATAGCTATGACATCAGTTAATAGCTGTTAAGATTCAGGACAGTGTTATTGTCAGTCATTGTCATCTGAATGGAATTGTGATCGCGATTAAAATATTTATTTTTAATAATATCCATATGTTATCAAAAATAAAACGTATTGTGCTATTATTAAAAAGGAAGTAGAAGATAATCAATGCGTTGCAAAGTGATGGATTCAGGTTTTTTTTTTGGCAATATGGCATCGACACCTGAACAAACTTGGATACAAAATATCTACACCCTCGCTCATAAGTCTTCGTCACCCCCTAATAATTGAGTTATTCACGTAATTATGTAATATTACGCTGAAAAATTAACGTAATAAATTAATTATAACCGTTTTGCATTGTATTCAACAGAAATCAAGTGTGTATCTATGGAGATTAGAATTTGGGAGGCCTTTTGTTCAAAAACCGGCTTTTTACAAAACAGTCACCGTTCGGTATCGTTTGTCATTCAGAAGTCCAAGCAAGCTAATCCCTTTATTGTGTTAGGTTTACAGGTAGTAGGGATAACAATTCACCGTTACATGAATTCTTTGTCTAATTTACTTTAAGCTTTCAGCCTTCAAATGTCCTTGATAAAGTGCACTGTGTTCATTTCAAAATTTTCAAAAATTTCGTATCAAAATGGTCAAAACTCAAAAATATTATACCGAAATCCGTTCAATGATGGTGGCTTTTTCCAATATGGGTGAAACTGTTAGTGAAATTGCCAGAGAAATGAAGATTCCTATGAGAACAGTTGGTTGATTTTTGAAAAAGTACGCTTTTGGAGGATGAAAACGGATCAGAAAGACCAAAAGTCCTGTTCAATTGCCGCCAAAACAACCCCAAACCATAACATAGCTTCCTCCGTGTTTCACTGAAGGCACAATACATTGTTCTGATGTCCTCTCTTCCAAGCCACCACCACTGAACGGATTTCGGAATAATATTTTGGAGTTTTGACCATTTTGATACGAGATTTTTGAAAATTTTGAAAAGAACACAGTGCACTTTATCAAGGACATTTGAAGACTGAAAGCTTAAAGTAAATTAGACAAAGAATTCACGTAACGGTGAATTGTTATCCCTACTACCTGTAAACCTATCACAATAAAGGGATTAGCTTGCTTGGACTTCTGAATGACAAACGATACCGAACGGTGACTGTTTTGTAAAAAGCCGGTTTTTGAACAAAAGGCCTCCCAAATTTTAATCTCCATAGATACTTGATTTCTGTTAAATACAATGCAAAACTGTTATAATTATTTTATTACGTTAATTTTTCAGCATAATATTGCATAATTACGCGAATAACTCAATTATTAGGGGGTGACGAAGACTTATGAGCGGGGGTGTATATATTACGAAATACCGAAACAACATGTCTTCTATCAGATCTAGTTGACATACTACGGAGAGTAGAGGTATTAGATTTCAACTTCATAAAATCAATAGTTTTGATTCTAACATACAATACAATCCTGTTAGTTCTGCATCAGAGATGAGAAACAAAGTAAGAGAAAAAGCTGGTCAGGATGAAGAAATGACAGCCTTTGTGTTCATCGCAATGGGGATATTATTTGCCCTATTTTTAATTTATTGTATATAACAGTACATAGATCTAAAAGGAGGGAAAAGAGAAGTGTTTTTCCTTACCTACCATAGACCTGTAGAACAATATTGCGGCCATACGTATCCTGGTGACAGGGTGTGTGAGCTCCTTCACTGCCCACCCACAGGGTTGATTCAACTGCCCCTGCTTCAGGGAATCCGAAAGATTCCCAATTTATTTGCTAAATTAGAAATATTTCTATAATTATTTGTAAGTTAATAATGAGCCAATAGTTAAAATTATCCAAATACATGTATGCTGTAATTAAAAGATGTTGGGCAAGGTATAGGCAAGGTTGACTTCTGTATGAAGATAATTTATTGTAGTTATGCTTGCTGAAAATTAAGGCAATTTAAGGGATATATACGAGTAAGCTTAGTAAAAGGTTAAAAAAAATGTAGTGAAATTGTAGGTTATAGTCAGTGGCTTAACTATGTAAATTCAGCCAATGCCGTGCATTAGGTCCCACGTTAGATAGGGTCTTATACCATACCAAACTTTTGGTATTGATACTTTTGCAACTATACTAGTTACTTTTCTCAGCCTTTATACGGACTTATTATTATTAAAATCCACAACAGTAAGAAATGAAATTATACAATTTAAAAATCATTTCCCATATGTATAACAAAAACATGTAAAACATTATCTATATATACAGTGGTACACCGCTAAAATGTTCATTTGAGGATCAGACCATCACCGCAAAGTGAAACAAGGCTTTTTCAGTTGGAAGTACGACTGGATTTACCATAGAGGCTCCCAAATTAGTAGGAATTCCAGGACTCAAAAAATAAACACTTATTAAAAAACTTGTTTGTATTTTTCCACAGTAATTTTTTTTTTCCTGAAAGTGAGAATATTATAGAAGATAAAAAAATGTGTTTTATTCTGACTATTTAATGGATAAAACCGTCTAATATTCTAATATCTTATACACAAAATGACCTCTGTGGCTTAGTTGGTAAGACGCCTGTTTCCCAGCCCGGAGTTCGCGGGAATAATTCTGCTGGGAACCAGATTTATTTTTAAAAGATTCCAGTCCAGTCCTGTAAAATTTCTAGTTGGTTGGAAGAGATTGCCATATAGCAATAAGCCCGCCAGATTATACTGTATACAACAAAAGTGTAATACAATAATAAACATATAGAGACTCTTTCCATTTAGCATTGAACCCCAATTTTTTTAGTTATGCCACTGGTTATGGTTATAGATATGTTAAATGTGTGGTAAAAAGTGTTTGAGATGTAAGGGACATTGAAAGAAGGGTAGTAACAGGGAACAAGGTAGTAATTGACCATTTAATATGATATACACCAAGAGTTCCCCAAAGTGGTCGATATCGACCCCCTGGGGTCGATTTGATTTTACTAGGGGTCAATAGTTTCAATAAAAAAAATTGGGTCGACGGCAGCAAAAATAGACCCCCTCCCTTACTACTGCTATTTGTTTGTTACTTCAAAATATCTATGATTCCAATAGGTACCTAATAAGGATATTTGTCAATATTTGTACTTATTTTGAATTTATATAAATGTCAAAAATAAAATAAAATTGCTAGTATTTTTTTGCTTTAATTTTTGTCAGCATAGATTTCAATATTAAATGTTGCACAAGATAATGCAATCCGTAATCCGTAGTTTTTTTATCTTTTTCAATCCTTAATTACAAGTGATTAAAATGAAAAGTTTGATATCTAGTGAAATATTTAATATCGAGTACTGTACAAACTTATTAATTTGAGTAAGTAAAGTAAATGACTAGGGGGTCGACAGTTTTAAAAGTTTTTGCTAAAGGGGTCTGCGGCTGAAAAAAGTTTGGGAATTCTTGATATACACTAACCACGCTATATCAAAAATAACAAAACATAATAATGTGTCGGTGCCCATCTTGACATATAGGAGTGAAGCTTGGACTTGGCAGAAGAATAAAAGTTTGATTAATGCTGTGGAAATGCGAAACGAAAATTTGTTGATTTTTAATATATGAGAAAAGGCGGAATGAAGACATCAGAAACGAATGCATTGAGAAAATAGATGTTGTTAAATAAAAAAAAAAGGAGCATTAAGATGTATTGGACACACGAGAGAATGAATGACTAAGTGATAATACAAGTTAGAAATGTAAGGTATGCATGGAAGAGTTAGACCGAAAGAAAAAACAAAGTTGGATCAAACGGACCAGATTTTAAAAGAAGGTAAAATAAGAAGTGTAAATAATAGTAAATTGTGCTTGACAAAATATATGAACGTGGAAACGGTGAAGCATGTATTAAAATGGAAATGTGTTCACGGAAACGGTGAAGCATGTATTGGAAACGGTGAAGCATGTATTAAAAAAAATGGAAATGTGTTTTCTCTGTCTACCCTGCAAGGGACACAGCATGATGATATGTATGTATGTTAACCCTTTTAATGCCACGGGATTGATCATCGACCTCAACTGGTTTATAGGAAAAATCCCATGGGGCCAATCATCGGCCTCAAAGTTTTCATACAAGTTATTACGTTGAATATATATTTTTTTAAACTTTGAGTATCATTCACTTTTAAAAGAATGCATTTAAAACTAAATATTAACTGAAATAAAAAATAAAATATAAACTACTGTTTTTTTGACAAAATATGCTGGGATTAAAAGGGTTAATATATTAGGATGCATGTAGTAAACAGTGGTCCAAATGTAAATTTATTATTGTTTTAAATATTATTGTTAATTTTTCTTCTTCGGTATTTAATTTAATAGTTCTAGTTTTTAATATTCCCTTTCTAAAAAAATTCTAGTTGAATAAATTATTAGAAGCTCATTTACTGAACTATTATAATAGTTTGAAAGATTTAATAGTGATATATAATGAATGTCCCATCCCTATCTTTATTTGAATTTAGAACAAACTTTGTAAGGTTAGTTAAAATTTAGAAAATCCAGGTGCATTTAAAAAAAAATTGGGTACAATGCAAAAACGTAATAGGACCCCTATATATTGTTTATAAAATATAGGAATATTAAATAACTATGCGGTTTTATCCATTACATAATAAGAATCAAATTGGTCTGTTGTCTTTAATAATTTTCAGACTTTCATGAAGAAAAAAAGTTAATAAATAAAAACTAGTTTTTAAGAGCTGGTCAAATTTAAATACAAGAATGGTTTTCGTCTTGATGTAGCATTTGCAAAGTTATTGATAATGCTTTTATGTGTTTTCATAATGCATGTTAGAAAAGATTCATTTTTAATTTATAATTTCATTTTTACTGTGTCATTATTTCATATCATTAACTTTTAAAACCTACACAAGTCTAACTATTAAAGATTATTTCTATAAAAAAATCAATAGTTTTATTATTTTGCGTATACATTTTGGGTATAAAAAAAACATAATAATTGTAAATAAAATACCTTATAAATCTCAGAATCAGGCTTAAACCACTGATGAATATATTTATAATCAAAATACATCCATTCTTTTGGATTATCATTTTCTTTATTAAAGTCCAAGAACTCCTGGAATGTCATCTTTTTCGTAGGACAGTTTCTCTCCCAACATGGTTCCTTGGAATCTCTAGCCGGCTTGGATCTGAAGGGCAGCTTTTCTTGCTCCAAATGAGAAGACCAATCTTCCAAAGTCCATTTGAGTAAAGGCCAGTTACATTTGTTTTTAATAACTATCGGATAATTTATGTTGTTCACGATATAACTCAAAACTTCTGGATTTAATTGACTTTCCATTTTGCAATTTAAACTACACGATGTATCTAGTTAGAATTAATTTAATCGAGTGACATTGTATGACACATCCAGCCTCATAAATGACGTCAACTGCAGTTTAGTAGATGTCCAGGTGAAGTCTTCTGACGTAATTTCTATTTTTGACTTTTACACTTTCCTTTAAAACCATCACTACATCTCTTGACTTTTTATAACACTCGTCGGATTAAAACACAACAAACACAGGTGAGACTATAGAGCACAGATAACCATAAGTATACATTTTTTGACATTTCAAATTGTGTTGACATCGGCAAAAAATCATTATGTTTGATCCCTATTGGAATGTGATATTTGAAGGCAAAGATACCGGAAATAGTTACACTCCCATTGTCAATCGATGTCAAATATTATTAAATTGACAGCTCAAAAATGTGGGAATTTCAAAAATAGTGCATCAATTATTCAAATGCATTTTAATTTTTGAAAAATAATTTGTGACTTAGATTTTTAAACTGGCCATTCAGTTTCTTTACAGCCATAAAAATGCTTTTTTGTGTCTACAAATAAATGAATGATCCTCTGTATGTTGAATGTTTTAATTGATTTAAATGTTTTTCCAGTGTAATGTAATTATTATGGGAAATTTGTCTTTTGTTTCAGTGTGATTTTTATTCTTGTGACTTCTTTTATAAATATTATACATACCTGCCTTAGGACAGGTAAACACCTAGTTAAGCAGGGGAATGCTAATTAAATTGATATAATAAAACACGAAATAATTTTAACCTTCTCAATAATGTCTCTCCGTTGACATATTAATAAGTTGTCTGTGTCTCTTTATTTATGACAGTTTATCACTATTCTCTTGATTTATTAACAAAACAATTTTTTTCCTAAGAATTCTTGCTGGCTTTCAAAAAGCCATTTTCATCTTTCCTATTAAGCAGACCTCACTTCTTGCCACTTTTTGTATAAACATTTGGTTGGATTGAGGATTTCAAAGTATAATAGCAAGATGTTCTTAATACACAGTTTGAGGACTTCCAGGAATTCATCGAAAGTCACGGTAAAAGTGAACTACTTAGGAAGAGACAAATTAAATTAGGAATAAACAACTTTTTTGATAGTCAATCTACAAATTGTTGGTAACTCTTTGTTTGTTGTAGTTGTATCGGACGTACGCGTCACCTAAACCTTATAATGTATTTGTTTTCTTGTTGTTTCTGTTTGTATAATATTGGTATTTTGATGTGTAAATTTTTGGTTATATTTTGATGTTATTTGGTAATTTTCGATTTTTGTATGTTTGTTGAGATCCATGCTGTGTCACGACCGTAACGGAAATGTTTCTTATGTACGGCCATCGCAAGACAGTATCAAAAGTCTGCCGGCCCATGCATGCGAAAAATTGCCAAAAATGTGATATTTCGCAAGTTGTGACGGAATGCATGGGCGGAAACAGGTGCTTGTAATGAGCGATTGGCCGCACATAAGAAGCGCAAAAAGTCTAAAATACATTCTCAGTTCACCCTGTCTACTGCCTTTTACTTGCAACCATCTACTACCTGCCTAAGAGGAATTTCTTCTACTTCTCACCGACCTGCTACTTTTCAACGTGAGCTGAATTCTTCGAGCATCGAGCAACAGCCATCGTCATTGTACCTGTGCCGTACAGTAGTGGTGTATTGTTTATTGTAGTGGTGTATATTTACGTACTCCATGCCTATTCTAGTAGTGTATTGTTTATTATAGTAGTGTATCTTTATGTACTCCATACCTATTGCAGTGGTGTTTTGATCACAAGATTGTTGGTTCAAATATTGTTTCGAGCTACTTCTCTCTCTCTCTTTGAATAATGGCCGTGAACTCCTATATATGGAGGAGTATACGCCAGTGTCCAGTGATGAGTCGAGCTACTTATCATCGAACATAATTCATATACGAGTATATGGCTTCTAGACAAAATCCACATATCACAAGCAATTTTTCAAATAATATGCATATTTTTATAGAGTACGCGATAGTATTTATTTATTTTATCCATGGTCAACAGACTTCAAAATATCCCTTTTTTATGCATTCAACCAAGATTATAAATTAAAGAATGTCAAAATTATAAATTGTACGGAATATAGCATCATGTCTAGTGAGCTTTATCGTGCTGTTTGACCATTCCAAGCTTATATAAATGTGGCGAAACAGCAGGTGTCTGTAATGTTTAGTACCTGACCAATCTCACGTATTATTAAATGACAAGAGATGCATTTCTAAATATCCAGAATCAATTCTGCACGTTCAATTATCTGCATCATCGGCTCTGATTTTATCACGAGTTTGCGATGCATTTGTCTTTTCGGAAGTAAAAAAGCATAATATAACGAATATGTTCTTTATTTTCTGACAAGTTTAAATTTCACAAAAAACGCTATGGCTAACTAACCACAACAAAATTTTACTACAACAACCACTGAAATATCACCTTTCAAATGACATATTTGTGCGTGAAGTTAGCAACGGGTTAAAAAAAAGCGATGATAACGATGATCCACCAAGCGGAGAAAACAGAACGAATATAAATATGCTATTAAATTATTGATCAACAATCAGTAAAAAGTATCAACCTATTTTTTCATGTGTATATGTCTTCAGTAAGAAACAGGCAAAAGCCTAGTTTACTGGGTATATGACAAATGAAAGGCAACAAACCCAGATTAATATAAATTGAATGCCCATTTTATATTGCCTAGTTTTTTTGTTTTTCATGTTCAATTTAAACATATAATTACTTGTCATTTAAATTAATATATTTTAGTCGTGCTTCAAAATGATGCAAAAAAACGCAGGCAATTTGAGTACACAATGGCTGAATAAATGCACTCAACTATTATCTTTCATAATAATATACATTCAGCATGTGTGGAGTGAAATTAGGAAGGGAAATTTGTTCTAACAATATACGAGTATATCCGAGAAATACTAAACTGCTTTTCGGACAATGTTATTCAATATTAAAAAAAATTAATTGTACAAGGTTTCAAAGTAATAAATTAAATCATTTTATCTGTTTAAATCATTTATTCATTCATACAAACCAAACGAAATTCAATAATACTTTTGTTTTTCCAATTTGATTTCTACCTTATACTAAATATTAATATTATGTAACAATAACTAAATACTTATAAAAAAACCTTAATGGTAATAATTGTTTACATTTTTCGTCTTTGCAATGACAAGGTACATATATTTTTTTCACAAACCTTTAAAAATCAGTAATATAAAAAAATCTGTGCTAGCCATCATAAAGGATCAAAATTGTAATAAAACCAGATTTATACAATTGTCTATGACCCACAATTATTTATTTTTGTGTATAAAGTGCAGCTGAAAATAAGAAAACTGAAAGCCAACATTACAATACTGAGTTCAAAAGTGTTATTCAATTGAAGAGAATACAAAAATATTGATGTTAGGTTGTGGGCCTAGAACATATTGTGAAAATAGAATGAAAAGGAAGATGTAATGTGAAAAAGTCCAATCTGCAAGAAAAAAGTCCAAACTAACAGTATATTAGTATTAAAATGAATGATGCAATCTTTCATAGATAATTTCGAGATTTAAAACACTGGAAAGATAAAGAAGGATATTCACTCTCTAGGTATAATGGTTGGTCAGAGACACTATCAACTATTGAATACATAATGTATATTTAAGAAATATAAGGCTATTAGTATTTTTTTCATACAAACAAGGTAGAAAAGACTTAAAAAATCAATGTCAAATTATGAAGCATTCAATTGAATAAAAAATTTGCAGTCCAAAAAGAGAATCTTAAATTTATTAACAAAGATATGATGATATAGAACTGTGTACTTTCATTTATGGGTATCTCATGTAGTTTTAACAAAAATACCAGGTAGAGAACTCGGGCACCTGAGATGAAATTTCTACAGGAGATGGGAAGTCACTTGTAGATAGAAAAATAAATACAGAAATCCGAGAAACATTCTAATAAAAATAGAGGTCTCAGCTGTAGTGGCTGGGATATACTAAATGAATGCCAAAAAAACAAGAATTTCTTAGAAGGATGAAGACCAATAGGTCGTCCCAGAATAAGTCAAAAGAGAAGATGTGACTTGATTTGGTTGGAAGTGGGAAAGTTGCTCATAGATCAAAAAAAGATTTAGATTAGCACAGGCGAGACAGCAAACTGACCCGGAAATAGAAAAGGTAGATAAAAATGATGACCTTTAAGAAATATAGTGATAATAATCACCACTTGACGAACTTTTAATAAATGTAAACTTTTTATAAACGAACTCCGAGTAGATGTGACTAGATACAAGGTGAATATGCAGAGATGGGGTTTCTTGAATGAAAATAGCATTAAATATGATTGTGGGACTATACAGGACTCACAACAATACAAATTAACTTGCCTGAGCATCAGGACTACACGCTTGGGGCAACACCAAATTAATGCGAATGATAAAACAAAATCTGTTGGCTCCTACTGGAAGCACATTACATAATCATTTGATGGTCTGGATACGGAAATAAATAAATGGATATGAACATATGGTAATTTATTCTGGAGAAACGAAACAGTTAGTGGTTTTTGTCGCAGAGACTTCAGATGAAAATGTCATTCCAAGATACATATTATCAAATACTAATTAAATGTTCTATACATAAAGTCCTACTTTTATTTTGATGATTTACCCCAAAATTTACAGAATTGTTTATAAAATAAATTGTGTAACTATCCTTCATTCAATAAATTGTTTATTTTCGAATGATGTGTAGGTTTTATTTATAAAAAATGATATAACTAACATGATGGTTTGTATTTTTTATTAATTTTATACACATATTGGTTGAGGGTTTTAGTGAAAACGTTATAAATCAAAAATACTTTATTATTTTAATGTAAATAATTTAATTTCTTAAAATTTAACATAAAAAAATCTATAACTTGAGCTAATACTAGTTGCATTCATTTAAAATATATCACCAATTCAGATCACTAATACTACATAAATGTCGCTTCGCCATCATTAAGTAGTTTTACAGTACAACGTTTATTTTATTTTGATGGTAATTTGAAAAAAATAATATAGAAATGTTAAGATTTCAAATCTACCAATTTTTTAAATGTCCACTTTTTTATTTTATTTTAAATTTATGATAGCTAAAGTAAAACATGAGGGAGTAATGGCTGACTGCCTTAGCTGTGTTTCAGACATAATTAGAAAAGAATGTCTAAAAAGGAGAAACTTCAATTATATTACATATTAAAATATTAATCATTTTGAGATATTTTAAGAAATACGATAATAAAAACGTATTAACAATAACTCAACAGCGAAATCATTGAAATACTAATGCTTGTTATTATATGTAGAGGATTTAATTTGTATTTAACTAATAAAACTGGTAAATCAAATAATATTTAATCAAAACTAAAAGGTTAATCAAATAATATTTAATCAAGATGTGTGTACATATTCATTATCCTCATCATATACAAAACATGTAATGAAATATGTCCCCCATTAATAAAACAAAAATAAATCACAAAAACTCAAAGCATTGTTTCACATTTTCAATATTATGTAGTAAGGTTTTAAAGTTTCCGGTCCACAAATATAAAAAGGATGATAGAATGAAACAAATTTTTCAATATAGTTACCCTGAAGTTTAATACATTTTTTTGAATGACGAATATGTTTTTCAATCAACTGAAATAATATTCTGAAATGTCTGGAATGAGTGCTTCTGTTGGTCTGCATTGACAAGGGTTATCTTCAATAGATTATCCCCTTAAGCGAAACTGTTAATGCCAATCTTTCACTGTGGAATATAACAGAGAAGATTCGTTCACCCGTTTTGAAAGAACCTTGATCAACATCCAATATTCAATTTTTAACATTTTAGAATATAACGAAACAACGTGTCTTGTATCAGCTCTAATTGATATACAACTGAGGGTAAAGGTATAAAATTTTAATCATAACATCATCAGACCATGTGATGGACGTAGTCGGCGTGAAATCTGTTCATACACCCTCTGACTTGTTCAGGGACGAAACTTTCGGATCTTACTGTGTTAATTCCTGAAGGTGTACTTACAATGTCACAAAACATGCTCAAGATACTTCTAAACAAAATATATATAAAACTTGGTTTATTAAATCAAGTGACATTACACATGCACCAAAATAAAAATTAAATATGTATTGAAAAAAAATAATAGTGGTTATATGGGTACTATAAAATAAACTTGTGTAGGTCAAGTCAAGTAAAAAAAATAATTTTATATGTAATCTGTGAATCTACAAAAATGAAACAATTTTTATACATAACATAGGTAACATCTATAAGATATGAGTTTAATTAGGAAGGAATTGGTTTTCAGTCAATAATCATGGTCAAAAATATTCAACATTAAAAATAATAATGGGATAGTTAAAATAAGGCAAAGGTAAGTAAAGGTTAAAGCTGTAATGTCTAATAATTTTGTCGCATAAGATTAATATTCACAGACAGAAATAAAACAGACATATGTCTGGAGTAACAAAATAAATTGCACATCTCAATGTCAACTTAAATTCTCTCTTTAAGAAAGCTATTGTCGTTTTGTCCTTCACCATAAATATCTATAAAGGATATAGGGGTGAGACTCCTTATCTCCACCATAGCATTTGTATGGGAAAATACACTTAAATAATAATATCATTTGTGATATAGATATTTTCCTTTCCTCTGATATATTCCCCAGAATATTTGTCCCTGTTAAATTATAATAACTCTAAAGTCAATTGACAGGTCTCAGATTTAAATTATAACTGATTATGAAAATTATGACTGATGGAATTGTAGTATACTGAGATAAACTTGGTCTTAGATGGTGAATAATAATGTTAAAGTGGATCAAGCAATCTTTATCAGTCATTCATAATGGCTAGCTCTGTTGTATGGAAAAAAACTTTCTCTGGAGAAATGTTAAAATGGGTTTAATGTTAGTGAAAATGTCCACTGGTACAAATCACACCCTGTATAAATAGGTACTCAAATCTCTCATTAAATCCTTCCTTTTTAAACAATGATAACACCTGTTATATTTTGTAAATTTGGAATAGAAAGATAAATATCTCTTTGGTTTAACTTCAAAATATTGATGAATTATAAACAATTATATAAAAAATGAATATGTGCTGAGATGAAACCTAACATCGAAGACTTTAAGGAGAAAATGTATTATTGGAACATTGGAATATTGTACATGAGGCTAAGAATTTTTATCAGACATCACAAGCCTTAATTATTTTAAGATAAATAAGAACCAAGAAAATTATATGTTAAATGTCAACGTGAAAATATCTTATATTGAAAAAAATATATCTTTTCATATTTATGTGTACAAGTTAAAATATATACAGTACCCAGGGGTAAGTATTACACATCGTTTGTAGAGCGTCGTCTCTGTCGCACGATTCCGGTCCGGTAACAACTGACAAATCACGACGGAACACGTGTATGAATGACAGAGAGGACACTCTACAAACTATGTGTATTACTTACCGCTGGGTACTGTAATTTGAAATCTGTTTAAAAAAAAAACTAAATTAATTCATCCGAGTTTTGAAACAAGATAATTTATTTATAAAAGGTGTCAAAAATTATAAATAAAATGAAAAATCTATATTTTGGATATAGATATATAATTGTTTGTTTAAAAAGATAAAATATATTTTTAAAATTTAATGACAAATTTGACCGTTTAATAAGTTTTATAGAATTGCATTAGTTTAGATTTAATTACCGAATCTAAATATGTATTTACGAATATGTTTATTTCCTAAAAAATCTATTTGGTGTTGAGAAGCAAAAAACTTTAATGAATAATTTTGTTTGGAACTAACAATATAAGATTGAAAAATGTACATTTGTGTATGATCAAGCAATTAACAAAACAATCTTTAGATATATAGATGTATGTATATATTTGAAATGGATCAAACCCACATAACACATTTGTTTCATTTACTTGAATAATATCTTATAAGCATACCTCAATTCTAAATATGCACAAATGTCAACCAATAAAATGCGTATTTCATGGTTAAATTCCTCATATAAAGCAACTACATGCTTTGTCAAATATCTCAAAGTAGTAAAATGTGGTTTAGATCCTTTTTATATATATGCATATATGCAGCCTAATTTCGTGGTATTTAATACACAAATTATATGTTTAACATTCTAGATATAATACGAATTTCCAGTTTTGTAATTTTAATAGTATAATTTTATAAATGTTCTACATAATGTTTCATACGTTAAATGTGATTAATTGACTATTTTTCATGATGCCATAATAAAATATTGAGAAGGAACAAAGTTATTTAGTTATAAGTTTTTGCAAAAGTAAACACAATGAGAATTAAAAATCTTGGTGTTTTTGTAAATAATAATATTTGTAAATATAAAGCACCCCCATAATAATAGTGTCAAAGAACAAATTTATCATTTTCAGTAATTTTCTACGAAACCAGAAAAGTACCACAAATGTAGTGTTGACACAGTCCATTCGTACTGTGTCACCATGGTTCAACTATTTATGCGCCAAAGTCAAATTATTTTAACTCTCATGTTCAATTTACATACTATTTTTCAAGTTTGTCATTTTTTATTGTGCTAAACCTTTTTTAAATTTAAAATAAAAATGTATTCAGAAAGTATTGACAACGTTCAATTCATAGCTGACTTTGATCATAAAAAAATTCATTGATTTGAATGATGTATAGAGAACATTCAATTTGATAAAATCCTAGATTTTAATCAGAAAAAACTAATATGATTTTATATACATATATACTATATACTAAACCTTTAGAGAATTCTTACTGATATTTCATTAAAATTTCAATAATGACATAGTGACTAAAAATGCTTTCATTAAACTTTAATAAAAATTTAAGCACAAAAATCAAATACAAATTTTTTTATTTATCAAATATACCCTCATATTCAATGAGAAAAACAACTATTGATTGATCAAAGTCTGTTCCAAATCTAATCCAACATAGTCTTTTGGTTTACAAGATTTAAAAGTTGCTTTTTAATGTTCACTTTTGCATATTATAGGCCATATTATTAGCAAAGAACTTACCAAATATATGAAATTAAAGATAAATGTGATGTGCATTAAAAAATTTCTACTAAAATAGTTATCACCAAATTATAATATATATATTTTCACAATAAAATCTGTTCTTCAGATGTGAAACATAGTCGAGTGAGCCTCTTGAGTTTTTATTGTTATAAAAATGATTTTTTCAATTTGTATATTACAACTTGATTTCGACAGCACACTTGATGTTTGTTTTAACTAAAGTCACTTTTATAAAATGAGAGTATTGCACTTTTTTTTATATTTGAAGTTCATTATCGAAATCCGAGGAAATCTGTCAGTCTGTCGTTCCATGAATCGAGCCACCGAAAAGCGCTCTTCTCGGGAACACTGTTGACCTCCATTGGGAGATAGTCCTCCCCGCGGATGCAGAAGTAACTGTGTATGGGACTTCTGCAAATCGGACAGCGATCCAGTTTATCTGAATGGACAGAGTAATATAGTTTTTTGAAAATTTTAAACATCAAAAAGTATTTATTGAAATAATATAAAAATTTTGTAGAAAAAAATATTTGAAATAAAATGATCACTTACATAAACATGTCTCATTACAAATATACACGTATGTGCCAGTATTATACAAATTCTGTTGAAAAAAATGTGAAAATGAAATCAGAAGATGCCAATGAAGGGATATAACCACCGCTTCAAGTTCTTATATCCCAATTGTAGGATACAATTTATTTTACATAGCCTTTTATTTTCATGATATTTCTTAAACATACACTTGAAGAGCACATTCACGTTTTTAGTAAAAATAAATGAGAGGAAAATGTTTTATATTTTTATATTTAAAACAATTGTAAAAATTAATATGATAATGATTAATCAACAATTTGATATTTGAATATAATCACAAGAAATATAAGGATCACAAGAAAGCTGAATAAATCATTCAAGTGAGCTTTTTCACATGTTTAACACGTTCGCTGCTAAAGACGCCCCTGGGGCGTCAACACATTTTTTGTAGAGACGCTGATGACGCCCGTTGCGCGTCATTCGATTCTCTTTGTTTGTATGGTACCGAATATTTTAAGATTTTAAGGTTTCCGTAAGATTTTAAGGTTTCGAAAATACCGTAAGATTTTAAGGTTTCGAAAATATGATTTTTTTCAGTACCTCTACACTATTCTATAAATACATATCGCAGTGAATGTGTTAATAAAAGGCAATAAATCAATACCTAAAAAATGTTAGCAAATAAAATAAGTAGTAGGTCGTTGATGCTGACCGAAAATGAAGGGCCCATAATACTCGAAAGGGGATTTCTCAACTGTTATAAATTTTTTCAATTTATGAAAGTTTGTTACCAAACTCAGCTTTTATTGGCCAAGTGTTAAGAATTTTGGTAGACATGGAGCGAATTTTTACACAATTGTTACTAAAATAATTCATAGTTTTCTTTATTGAACTCATCATAGAGAAAGACCAAGACACGTATATCTCATCACACAACTCATGGTACGTAGAGAGAACAGATCTTCACACTCTGCTTTCCAAATATTCTTATTACGCTTCTTTAATATTAGGAAGTATGGTTGGATTAAGTCAATGATATTTGAAAGAAGGAAATGTAAAAAGTCAAAGAAATCGCAGGAGCTGTAAAAGAAGGTGTATTAGACGTAGAAAAGGCGAAAGTAGCGTGTCGCGATAGAACTCGGGTGATCTTTCCTTTCTGCCTAACCCGACAGGGAAACAACGTGATGGTATGTATATATCATAGGTAATAACTGATAAAAACAGATTCAGAGATCACACCAGGTCTAGGACATTATCATCCTGCAACAGTTAAGTATTCTGGATGGTGGATTTTGTTAGTTATTATTGACATCTTGGTTCTGGTTCTTGTCTCACTTTGCCCGAGTAAAAAACACACTGTTATGAACACTTGCTCAGTCGCTCGGACAATCTTTGTCTAAATGATAGAGATCTACACAAGTGTGAACAAACAGTGTTCTGAACAAATGTTCGCTCGGCCACATTCACGAATTTAATAATTCAAGTCATCATTTGTAATAATTCATTTTGATCATTGCCGATCAGTGAACTTAAGTGAACGATTTTCTCTGGTCAAGCAGACATTGCAGAGAAACCATAGAAAATATAAATTAAAACAAAAAAGCAATAGTTACTAAAGCAATTGGCGCAGACACAGGTATGCCTACAGGGCAGTAGTGCCCGGGAGAGTGGGAAGGCCTGGCACACTGCACACAGCTGTTCGCAGGACGGCTCCGACACCTCATATGTCGCCGGGTTGCCGGTTGCCAAGTACAGTTGCTGAAAATAATAACTTCGTTCAAGATTCAACTACTAACTATTGAAATTAAATAAATGGATAAGATTTTCTACAAATTTAATATGGCTAAAGTTACAGAAAATGGTATCGAATTTTAAATGTAATTTACGGTAACTGACGAAACATTTTTCATACAGTTTATAGTTTTTAGAGATACATATTGTTTCTCTGAAGACACTGACATTTTTGGAGATGGTTTTATAAAGTTGAAAAATATTGTATATAATTTATTCTTGCAAGATAACACTAAGGTTCAAAAGTTTCTCGCTTGAACAAGTAGGTGCATATATGGACAGATGTTATGCCGCCCCCGCCCATGGCATGATCAGGCGATGTTACAGTTAAATTTAATATCTCTACCTGATAGAAGATGTGTTGTTTTGTTATATCCTGAAATATTAAAAATGTAATATCAAGCGGTTATGATTTTTTTCAAAAGACGGGAAATATCCCGCAGCAATCAAAAGAAATTAGCCTACACGTCGTTCAATTTCTGCCAGTATCTGTCCATAAACCTTCTAATTTTCCTTTGCCTTAGAATGTGTGATTGCAGGATATACATATTATATTTTGCATATAATTTTTTTCTATTGGTGAACGTAGTATTGTATTAAGTGAATTGATTGTATTGACATTTATTTATTTTTTGTTTTTAATTTTCACATGCAAGGGTGTGGGCTGAAAAAAATATCTGATGTCCTCGTGACCGGGCTCGCTCTCTATAGGTGGGGCTGAATCACGACAGGCGAGATGTTACGAGGAGTCCAGATTTTTTTATAGCGTCTCTCTTAAACGTATTTTTTTCAAAATGATCTTGAAATATATATGTAATTTCAGGATATATGTGTATGTACATACATACTATGTTGCTATCAATAAATCTATATTTATTTAATTTGTTCAGGCCGAAAACATAACTAACTTTGCTATCAATAAACCTATATTCTGGTCGGTTGGAAGAGATTGCAACCTTAGAGGTATGAAGTAAATTTTTCAAGTTCTATTTTACTACCCTTTCATACTATAGTTTCAATAATAGTAAGTTAGTTGTACAAGACAGTTGCAAAATGAAATAGCATAATCTAGAGTTGTAAACATTTCGAAACAAAATGAATGTTGAGGGAAGTCAAATCAAATAGCATGGTATTCTCGCATAACAAAGGGTATAAATTGATTATGTAAAGATAATAATTGAAAATAATGTGAGAATGTGTAACTTACCTTGAGACAGGAGAGCTGGCCATTAGCCTGCTTGAGGTACTGCGCCAGCACGCTGGTGGGCAGCGGGCACACCGAGTCTCGGATGTGGACCACGTTTACTAGAGCCACCTGCAAAAAATATAACACTTTCAAATAAGTGACCAAAATAAACTGACATTTTTTGAACAATAAACTGGTTTACCAGGTCTGTAAATATGAAACCGTTTTTTTTTACAGATAATACACATTTATTGTATGAAAATGGTAAAAAATATTTTATTCAAAGTATTGCCCATCGCTAGCTACACATTTTCCCCATCTCTCTGGCAATTTGTGGATGCCACGCCAAAAATACTATTGCTCTTTTGAGGCAAAACAATCATCGAGCCATTTTCGTAAGAAGGAAGCATTGCTCAGCAAGTGCGTGTCCCATCGATGCAAATAAGTAATAATCGGATGGAGCCAAGTCTGGTGAGTAAGCCACATGCGAAAGTATTTGCCAACTAAACACCTCAATCGTTTCCTTGACCGGTTTTGCTGTGTGCGATGGTGCATTATCATGAAGCAAAATCACTTTGTGTTGCCTCTTTTGATATTCTGGTCGTTTTTCACGCAATGTTTGGTTTAAATCCATCATTTTTTGTCGGTAGCGTTCAGTATTAATGGTTTCGCCAGGTTTTAGTAGCTCAAAATAGATAACACCCTTCTGATCCCACCAAACACAGAGCATTGTCTTCCGTCCATAGCGATTTGGCCTTGCGGTCGATGTCGCTGGTTTGCTTGGAGTTACCCATGATCTTTTACGTTTAGGTTTCTCAAAATATATCCATTTTTCATCGCCAGTCACAATTCGATGGAGAAATGATTTTCTTTTATACCTGGCGAGCAGCATTTCGCAAGTGGTTTTTCAGTTTTCCTGCTGTCTTTTTCAGTTTTCATTCAATTCATGTGGAACCCATATTCCCACCTTCTAGATCTTTTCCATGGCTTTCAAATGTATGGAGACGGCTTCTCGTGTCACATTTAATTGATCCGTGAGTTGTTGTTGCGTTTGAGTGTCATCCTCATCCAACAATGCTTGAAATTCGGCATCTTCAAACTTTCTCGGTGGTCTTCCACGTTCTTCGTTTCTCACGTCAAAATCGCCACTTTTGAATTTTTTAAATCACTCAAAACACTGTGATTTACCAAGAGCATGCTCACCGTAAGCTTCGACAAGCATTCAATGCGATTATGCAGGAGTTTTCTTCAAATGGTAACAGAAAATCAATGCTGTCGGCAAATCGTAGTTTTCAGGCACAACAACAGACATATTCAACGCTATGAAAACATATGTAGTTGTATTAAACTTGTATTGTTGTGAGTTAAAAGTCTTTGACAAATGTAAACACAAGAAAAAGGCGCCAATGACGCGGTTCGAAAGTCACTACATTGACAACTAGAGCCACCCATGAGATAATTCCGGTTCCATATTTACAGACCTGATAAGTATGAAGTGTTAGTAACCACATTTTGAATAAAAATTAAGTAAGAAAAAAACAACAAAATAAACACACTACTAAGGTTCAAATTAAGGTATTTATTTATACCAGTAATAAATAAATAACTTAATTTGAAAGCAAAGAGTTATGACATTTCGATGTGCATAAAGTACCATTCATCTTGCATTTACACTTCAGAGTTTCGCATTTCAAAGTACAAGAACTGCAGCTGCACATAGATATTCATATTTTAAAACATTAAATTATAACAATCAGTAGAAATACACTATCATTAGTGAATGAGAACAGTTAACATTGTAGTACACATTCACTGTATACTTAAGTTAAGTTGTATGTTCACTATTAATAGTTTACATTCACTGATCATTCGTTTCCACTGTAACATACAATGCAATAATTAAAACTCTTGAATATATACATAAATAAAATGGTATTAAAAAACAAATATATTGTTGTTAAAAATCATCAATATTTATAACAATAACTTGTCGAGTTACGATGAAATCAGAAATGACAATAAATCATTAAAATATCACGCTGAGGTAATCCAGGAAGTGTTTGAAACAACGTCATATAAAATCTGCAACAAACCGGTTAATATCTCAAAAAAATAAATCCAAATATATTTATAATATACGAGTTAGAAATTAAAAAAAGGATGATTTAATAAAATTCGATAGTCAAAGATTAAGCAGTAAATAATAAAAACTTGGTTATTATTATTATATAGGCATGTTTATGGTAATTCTACAAAATTGATAAAAAACTGTGGGTTGATAAATATTACAACATGAAATCAACATCATCATCTCTGTTGTTCCTCATTATTGAGGGTCGTAATATATGAGATGTTGGTGGTACAGGTCGCGATGACACCTCTTCCCTCGTCTGTCGCTTGCCATTTACATGGCAGTGTACAGGCCTTCTCTAGTCAATTATTTCATGTGATTAATTCATCTTGCTGATGCTCTACCTCTGCCTCTTTATCCTGGTATACTTCCCATGACCATATTTTTTTCCAGGTTATCTGGGTCAAATCTAGAAAAGTGCTCGAAAAGCCACAGAATGCGTTGAAAGCATATAGAGAACAGTCGTGCTAGACAGTCATTTAGCTTCTGGAATATAGAGATGTTAGTTCTTCTGGCGATCCACAGGATTCTCAGCTTCCAACGCTAACACCACATCTCAAAGGAATTGATTCTTGCACATTCTCGGGCAAGTATAGATAACTGATCCACTATATTGTTTATAGTTTGGATATACAGGTAACCCCGTTGATCGTGGGAGATACGTTCCGGACATGGCCGCGATAAGCGAAATTCCACGATCAACGGGGGATTTAAAAAAAAATCATTTTAAGATTCTAAAAAACGTTTTATTTTTAAAATAAACATTAAATAACAATGTCATATAAAATATAATTCATTATTTTTTTTTCCGCTTTGCAAATAATCTAGATTTTCTTGTTTGGCCTCTCTACGTTTATTGTGTAAAATTTGTCTATAACCGTCAAATAATCCATTACAACCACGCTTTACAGCACTCACTCGCTCATAATCTTCGTCATTTTCTTCTAACAACTGCATGCACTGATTGTGAAGAGAAAGGGCCTTTTCGATTATTTTAACACTTAATTTTCGCACGGGAACAGGTTTCGAGACGTCATCTTTTTGTGACATAGTATGACAGTCCATTTCCTGCAGCTCTTCATTAGTTAAGGGTTTGCCGTGTGATTTTAACAGAGTCTGAATATTATCTACATCAACATCTTCGATGGCTCCGGAATTGGCTATACGACTAATATCTTCGACGATATTTTGAATATCATTTTCTAAATTCATTTGATCATCAATTTCTCTGAACAACCTTTTCCAAACGCTCTTCATACAATATTGGGTGACTTCATTCCACGCTTCGTCGATGTTTCTGATAGCTTTCATAATGGCATCTCTATCACCTCGATCAGTTTCTTCAATGAGTTGGCGCATCGTTTTTCTTAAATAATAGGCTTTGAATGCTGCTATTGTGGCTTGATCCATAGGCTGTAAGGTGGAGGTGGTATTCGGAGGTAAGAAAACCCCAAACGTACCAGGCACTGGTGTACCAGCGTTACATATTTTGTCTCACTCGCGCTCGTGAATTTACGTATACATGTATGCACATGTGTATTATGTGAGTGAACGAAAAAGAAAAAAAGCTCGCTCGTGCAACTACACATTATGACGATTCCTGGAATGTGACGAAGCCGGACAAGTGTTCTTTAAAATACCGTGTTATAACGAATCCACACTCACCGGGGTCGCGATGAACGGGGGGTTACCTGTATTGTTCTTATTTTGGATTGGTGAAATTGAAAAGCAACCAACAGCTCATCTCAACATATTCTATTTGATAAGCCCAGTTAGTCCTTTATATATTGTTAATTAGACTTTGTTATACTTGTATCTGAAGATCATTTCTCGATCCAACCATGATAAGGCTCCCAAACCAGAAAGAACAGTGGGATTTAAAATGACGAAGAGTTATATTAAATACTGCATGTAGCAGGAGACATACACTGTACCATATTAATCATAAATGGAGTAAGACACCTGCAGTGCAAGCTTCATTCTGTAGAAATTTTAAGGTTAGTGAAAGGCATCAGTAAAGGGCGTCTATAAAACTTATATGAACCTAAGTAACCTGAGAGACAATGAAAAGTTGGCAAGCCAAGATTGAGACAGGAGCATTCCAAATAAAGAATTTTGAAGGAGGCAAGTTTCTGGACTAGATTATAGTCCTCAAGATAACATGTTAACCTGAAAATAGTTTTATATTTCTCAGGGAGATATCGTTTTGAAGGTGAAATAAAATAAGGTGTTTTTTCAGAACTTGATGCTTTTTTACTACTGCTAGGAAAATATGCGACACAAATAGTTTTTTTTCTCAGTGTATGGTAACTATGTATGCAGTAAATGAAAATGCATGTCAAATGTGATTTTAAAAAAATCGTAAAGGTGATACGACATTCAAAGATGATGTTAGCACTGTAAAACAGATTACCATTGATGACGACCAAATCAAGGCTTCGATCGAGAATAACCAACGTTCCACGATACGAGAGATTGCTGAAATACTGAAAATATCAAATCCACTGTCAACGAGCATTTGGTGCAATTTTACATTTGAATTTGACCTAAAAATATGGAATTACTTTCTGGAAAACCTAACAGATAGAATAAATACATATTTCTACATTTGAATCTACTCGGATTTGTATCTTATATCGAGATATTTTAGTCATAAACATTTTTTTATAAATAAACAAGTCACTTTGACATTAAACACACGCATTATGGAAAAATAAATAAGGTTAACAAACCAACACAAGTTAAATAAAGAACATTTATCGAGACAAGGCCAAGATTAGCAGATTGTAAATGAAAACAATATTAATTTACACATTTTTCATTCACTGTGGTGTAAACAAAACTCTTCGAAGGCCATCAAGACATTTTTCTTATTTTCACCATGAAAAAATATCAAACTAATTTTCAATACTCTATGATAAATATAATGAAACTTGATATATTTTTGTATTAACCCTTTGCACTCCTATGTCGAGTGTGGCTCGACATCGTATTTCTTACGCCAACTCCTATGTTGAGCTAGACTCGACATTATACTATGCAATTTCTAAAATAATTTAAAATTATTAAATGATTTTTTTCTTTTCAAATACTTTGTAATACTTAAAAAATGACTGAATTTGTCAAATTAAAACTTTTAACGTAGTTTTACATTGTTATTATTATTGTAATAGGACCAACACAGTAATTTGTAGTGTGCAGTAATTAACAATAGACATAGCCGTATTCCACGAATTCAAGGTCCAAGGAATACTTTTATAATGTTTGCAGGTAGTTGGCCATATGATTCAAGTACCTATAGTATTATTATCAGTAGTGAAGTGCCTGTGTCTTCGAAAAGAAGTGCGGTACGTCTTGGAAAATAATATTTCGTGTTTTATGTGATGTAATGTGAATTCATACATTGTATTCAATGAATATCCTATGAAGGAAAATATGCAAAGAATATCACATAAAAAAATTAGAAACAAATTATTGATGAGTCTAATCCGAGACATTCGTGCACCGATACATAAACCGGGCCGATGATACTATCCAGCGTTTGGATGGGAAGAGTAATTTTATATTTACCCATAACAACACAAGGACTGTATGGTGTGTTCCAATCGGAAGTTCAAAGGAGGGAGAAAATAAACTACATTCTATTGTGATACTTGTGATAGGACATTTATATAAACTTTTTACGGTTTTATTTTATAGTTTATTTACCTTTTGTGATTTATTATACATCATACAGACAATTTGTTGATTTTAGTTTACAAAGTATATTATATTCCACTATATTTATAAGTAAACGTGTTTTCTGTGTCAAGTTGTGACAACCCTGACATTTTGTGAATATTTAAACTGTGTTTTTCTGAGTGAACAGCAGCTCAAACGCCCTACGTTATATATATTTAGTCAGTTTTCATAATATCGTTTAAATCTGTATACAAAAAATATAAATTTTTTAGGTTTTATTTTTGTTGAAAAAATCCCGGCCTGCTGGGTACGGCCATACTAATAACTTCCGGCACTTAAAGGGTTAATCAAACTATTTAATTGAAGCTGTCTAAAATACTGGCACACAAAAGGTTCAAAGCTTAAACTATTTAGTTATTCAAATATTATGCCACATTCTTTATCCAGCCATTACTCATCAATGAAGCGCCTTTATACACAATTTATCACTTTTTATTTTCATAAAATGTCAACAAAACAAAAAAAATCTCTAAATAAAAAAAAACAAAAATCAACCTTGTAAAGATAATAAAATATTCAATAATAGACATTTTGGGTTTTTGTCTTGTATTTTGATGTGTTTTATTAAATAACCGGATGGCAAATGAAAAATTTTAGATGACAGTTTAAGATATTATTATTTAATGAAAAGCAGTGAAAAGTCATGAAACTAAGTTGACTTAAAATTATCAAGAATATTGTCTGATCAAATCTATTAGGTGTTAACATAAATTGTGTCCGTTTTTTTCCAAATTTAAAAATGAGCACCAAAAGTAAAACAAAATGGTAAAGGTTATACGTCATTCGAAAGAAAATTTTCTGCTCTACAAGATATTGTGTTTGCTTTTACATTACATGTATTATTTTATTTGATTACAAGCCTTCAAAATGGAATGTCAAGTAGACGAAAGTGAGCATTTTCGACATCTCCTTCTGTTCGCGTTCAATCGAGGGAATAAAGCTGCCAAAGCTGCTCGCGATATTTGCGAAGTGTACGGTGAAGATGCTATGAGTGAAAGGACAGCTTGTTGATGGTTTTTGCGTTTCAAAGACGGTAATTTCGACCTGAAAGACATGGAGCGTTTCGGACGACCAGTGGACTTCGCTGAGGACCGCTTAAACAATATTATTTATGAACATCCCCTTCAAACCACTGTAGAATTGGCTGAGCAGATGCATTGTAGTCACATGACTGTATACCGCCATCTTAAATCAATGGGAAAAGTCCAGAAGTTCGGTGCTTGGGTTCCACATGTTTTGAGTGAAAACAACATAAATCAACATTCGACAATTTCTGCTGGTTTGCTTGCGCGTCATCTAGCTACGCATGGCCACAAGCAAAGGTTCCTTTACCGCATCGTTACTGGTGATGAAAAATGGTGCCTTTATGTGAATATGAAGAAACGGAAAGAATGAGTGAGTTATGGTCAACAAGCAACGCCCAGAGCGAAACAAGGTTTGCATCCACGCAAGACGATGATTTACATCTGGTGGGATTGGCAAAGCGTCATCCACTACGAGATACTTATATCCGTCATCCACTACGAGATAGAATTAAAACTAGATGCTTCACATAAATACTTATTGCACATCTTGCGGCCTTTAGTTAAAGGTTATTAGATATGTGACATGAAAAATGATAGTAGTTAATTCCTTGTTTGACCATACTAATAGTCATAGTCCATAGTTCATGGCTAGTCTCTATGGCTAGCTATAGTTCATGGCTGGGTAATACTCATACATCTTATCTCTTAGTTCAACTACAAATGAAGAATAAAAATTGCAAGTGTCTATGAAGTTCTCAAATGGTTATTTGAGAGGCATTTTCATAATAATTAATTCAGCCAACCCATTAATTATTTATGCACTCTGTTTTCGATAACATTTCTTATATGTATAAAAAAATGTTAGGTTTACAATACACAAATTAATATCATAATGCCATGTCCTTTATAGGGTAGGTATAGAGTTCAAGTTTCACTTCCAAACATCAAGATGTGTACTAACACACTTTTATGTATTGTCAGTTTTGCTATTTTTAATAAAGTGGGGTTATATATTACATTAAGTGGTCCATTTACCTTGCTACCTGTCACTATCCTTCTTTAAATGTCTCTTCCAACTTTCCCATCACTCGTAAATATACTGCACAGATAACAGAACTGCCTCCTGGTCTCAGGTTCGAGGAAAGGAAAATCCTGATCTATTTCCTTCTCGTGGTGGGGAGTGAGCAACGACCTCGTGTCGGCAAATATAGACAGGGACCGAGCATTGGCCGGAATAAGCTGACCACCAACTTTCGTCTGTTGTTTAGGGCACCCTCTTGTCCTGGAGAAGTAAATAATCTCCAAAGGCGGAAGAACTTTCGTGGTCAACGGCATAGGATGTGGAAAGAAACGGGAAACTACCACATTAAAGGCCCAAGTGGCATCCCAAGAACCAGCAAAACATGATTCAATCTCAAGTTCACAGACTTAAAAAGAGCCGCACAGGACAGGGGGGAATGGAGGAGAAGAGTTCAAATTGCTGCAAACCAGTCTTAGGACTGCAACCACGGAAGGAACAGAACTCATCAACGTACGCCAGTTTCTCTGAGTTAACCCATACATCACATACCCTTTTTACCACACGTCTTTCTATAACCATACTGAAACGTCATACTGTGTTTTTATTTCTACAAAATTCTATCAATCAACAAGGAATCTCTTCATCCGGCTGTCACCGAGACTAATCGAAGTCACGCCGGAATCTTCGAGGATTGAGCGGCAACCATCCACCGTTTTTGTACTGGAGCTGTGTATGCATAGTTACAGAGACAACCAAAATTTTCTGCTTTTTTTCATTGATTACATTTAAAGTATCTTGAAAACATTAATCTATAGTATATAAATTTAACTTTTCTCCGGAATTTCCTCAATCTTAAGTTTTGACCAAGAGACTGGTATTTCTATTTGTATCTTAAGTATTTTTTCTTTATTTTGCCATATAATTTAGAAATTATTCGTGTTCTTGCTGCCCTTGAGAGACAATTTGTTTTTTCCTACTCAAGTCTTGTATTGTTGATTATATTTAATATTTTTTTTAAGATTATCATTTTTATTTTCCGTGTTGAGATATACATTAGTTTTTTCATGCACCATTTATGTATCCTAAATTATAAATATTTTTTTATGTTGATATTTTAATGAGGCTTTGGTTTTATAAATTTTACTGTGGATGAAAAGGACAAAGTGTCGTGTATTTTTTTCAATAAATAGTTTATACATTTAAACTATTTTTTGTTGGTGAGTAAAAAATAAAAACGAACATTCAATATCTTTTTTGATTCATGAAAAAATATATTAACTGTTCATTGAAATTATACAGTGTGGTCCATCAGTTGTGCTTCAGTTTATATTCATAATATTATGATTTGGCCTTTTTAAATTTCTTTTCAGATCATTAAAAAGGCATTTTTAAATTCAAATATGGAGAATTTAACAAGAGATATACGAACAAAAGTAACAAACTTTATTATGCAAATCAAGATTAAATCAATAGAATACAATGCATAAATCGACGTCATTTAACTGACGGAGATTACCCAGCAATACAGACGATTATGATGTTAATTGCACGTTTTCAACAACAGATACTAATAGATGACTTATCTAGATGCAGAAGATCGTATACTATTCCACCTATGAGAATAATCAAAGGATACAAGGGATGTTGCTGATGATCAAGCAACGACCATCAGATGCAATTCAGCTAAGCTTGGAATGTCTTGAATGACACTGCACTGAACCTTATGAAGCGATTTGCCCTTATTTCTAAGTAAAATTCAGTTAATGCAAGAATTGAAGGACAAGATCCACAACACCTTGAATAAGATCATTTGAGCGAAACTTATGGTCCACCCTATACATAAAAGTGCTTTTTTTTAACAGTGAATTTAAAATTATCAGCGATTCATGAATTATATTGATAGATGCAAATCCCTTTTCAAACACTAATTATATTTAAATCAATTTTTTTAGAAAGTTATTGTTGTGGAGGACTTTGTAATACAGGTCACAAGCGATGCTATGTTTTATCAAGAAAAATAGATGAAAAACATGGTCCTAATATTTTTTTTTTTAAATATTTCGATTCCATCTAAAATTTTGCTTATAAGGTAACAATATATGTGAATAATACAACAAAATTATCAAGTTTTGATTGTTAAACCAGTAGAAAAGTACTTATGTTACAAAATTCCAGTTAACTACAAAAGAAACATAGCTACTATAGTATAAAAAAAATGGTGATTTTGAATTAACATCATCAATATCTTATTTTCTGCAAAACAAAGATCTCAATTATGATCTATCATAAAATGGGTGCAGATGAAAAATACCTGGTGCACCTGTGGCCGGGCTTGCCCTCCTATTGGTAGGGGTGTATCTTGATTTTGAGGATATTATGAGCTTTGCCCAGAACTTTGATAGATTATCTTTTTCGAGTGTAAATTATCTTCATTGCCTAAACAAATCCATTTAATTTCGGGATAGATTTTGGACTGTTCGGAAAGTAATCCATAAATCTAAGTCAAATTCAAATGCAAAATTTCTCCTAATGCTTGTCAACGGTGATTTTTGATATTTTCAGTATCTCAGCAATCTTCCGTGTCGTAGAGCACTGGTTATTTTCGATCTAAGCCTTGATTTGTTTGTTGTTCCACGTCGTTCTATAAAATTACGCCAAAAAACAGTTCAAGCAATTTGAGTAAACAATCGCTGAAAAAATATAGAATCTTATAAACTTTCATAATAATATATATTCGGCACATTTATGTAGAATGAAGTTAGAAATCAGATTTTTGTTCTAACTCCATCTATCTGTGAAGTGCTAAACTACTTTCTGAAATATTATTTACATACTATTATACATTGCCATAAATAAACTTTTTATTTATTTTCTTCATTTATTTAAAATATCTCTATATGTGGTCATGTATTTTCATATGCATTAGGATAACTGAATAATAAAACTAATTAATATATTCAGAATAACACAAAATTAATTAAACTAAGAAAAAAAAAACACAGAAATTAAGGATCATTATTTTTAGATTGAGTCATAAATATTATTTCAAATGTCAGACCATTTTGTAGAAGCCTATTTTACATTATGGACATTCAACATTATCAATTTCCGAATAATAAAGCACAACACTAAATAAGTAGAGGAGATAAGGCTCTTTTTTTTTGAGTGGTTAAATGCTAATATTTGGCTAATGAATGTTAAACTATGATTATTAACATGACATATATTTTATATTTGGATGTAAATATGCAAAAAAAGTACTCAACATATTTTACCTACTTTAATACAATTTAGGAAACTACAGATGCTATATTCATACTGCGGCAAATTAAAGAAAAGTCTTTGGAATACAACAAGACTGCTTACCTTGCTTTTATCAATTTGACCAAGGCCTTTGATAGAATCCAACTGGAAGATGTAATAAGCATTTTGCTCGAAAGGAACGTGTCACCCTCCATCGCCAAAACCATTAGAGACATAAACCTAAATAGCTCCACAAGAATTCGCGTAGACGGAGAACTCTCTAATGACGTTCCAGCACCAACCGGAGTAAGACAAGGAGATAGTTTAAGCCCATTTCTATTTAACTTGGTTATGGATAAAATTATAGAAGAAGTTGCCGACATTGGGGATACAAGATGGGTGACAATATGCTTAACATCATATGCTATGCTGATGATGCCATCATCATAGCCGAATCAGAGGAAAACCTGCAACAAATGCTACATCGATTCCACACTGCTTCCAAAAAATACAACATGTCTATCTCCATTAGCAAGACTAAATGCATGACTGTAGCCAGAGAGCAAGTTGGATGCAGTGTGGCGATCAACGACACACCAATTGAACAAGTTACAAAATTTAAATACTTGGGTGCTAGCATAATATGCAATAATGACCTCTATGGCGAAGTACTTGAACAATCACAAAAGGCTGCAGCTATTTCCGGATGTTTAAAGAACACTATCTGGAAAAACAAGTATATGAACATCCAAAGCAAGGTGAGGATATATAAGACCTGTGTCCGCTCCATACTGACATACAGCATAGAGTCCAGAGCCGACACTGTCAGAACCAAAAATCTTCTTAGAACCAGAACAAACACAGAAATCTGAAGGATGTGCGAAGTTGAAGATATTGTCAGATGGGGACGACAGAGAAGAAGGTTCTGGAACGAACATGTATCCAGAATGGCGGAACCAAAAGCCGTAAGAATGACCAGGGACAGTATCCCCCAAGCAAGCAGACCTTCAGGACGACCTTCCAAAAGATGGAAAGACAACTGGCAGTCGACGTCACAAGAGGGAAACAATGATGCAGGACCATAACAGGCCAACATGCCTAAAAAACAGGAGAAGAAGGAAACATCCACCAGCTTTCTATGGGTTTCTTTGGAACATCTTTTTTTTAAACAGAATTTAACCATGATATATTTTATTTATATGGCTTAATATATTTGCACATATATGATTGATTTATGATTTAAAGTAAACCAAAAAAAAAAAATTTTATGTATTGGGCCCTTTTTAAAAAATATATGTAATTTTTATGATATAATTTTAAATATAAAAATATAATGATTTCCATAATAAAGTGGTGAGAGGCTTCATTTCTGCTCGGGAGTTTCGGGTTTGATTACTGATGGTACAAAAATTAATGAAGAAAGACTAACAAAACAAATATACAGTGCACATGTGAGTAGCAAGCGTGGAAGAAGACTGAAGAATTATATTACGAAAGAAAAAAACGTAAAGAAATTGCAGGAGTTGTATGATGAAGAGGTGATGAACATAGGAAAGTCTGGTGCTTTGTCCTCTCTGCCTATTATAACAGTGAAATAGCATGATGGTATGTGTATATATTGGGTTGATGCAAAAGTAATGATCGTTTTTTACATATACAATTAAACATTTTTTTTTTTAGATTTGTAATATTTATTTAATCAATTTTATAATTTCCATCAGTTCTTATAACCTTCTCCCATCTTTCTATCAACTTATTAATACCATTAGTGTAAAATTCCGTGGATTTTGATGCGAAAAATGTAGTAAGGGATGTTTTTACCTGCTCTATTGTATCAAATTTTTTATCATTTAAAATTTTTTGCAGCGATCGTAATAAATGAAAATCGGAAGGAGCAAGATCTGGACAATACGGTGGATGCTTGATAACATCCCAATTCAACTCATTTAGCTTGTATTGGGTCATCAAAGCCACATGTGGTCACGCGTTGTCGGGATGAAACACTACCCCTTTTCTGTTTACCAATTCTGGTCTATCCTTTTGAAGGGCGATGTTCAATTTGGATAATTGCTGACAATATCGTTCTGTTGTAATTGTCTGTTTGCGTTCCAAGAGTTCAAAATACACAATACCCTTACAATTCCACCAAACACAAAGCATTACATTTTTTGATGGATTTCGGCCTTCGAAGTTGTTAATGGGGCTTGTCCAGGTATAGCCCAATGTCTTTTTCTTGTCACGTTGTTGTACACGACCCATTTCTCATCTCCTGTTACCAAACAATGCAAAAAAGGTACATGTTTTTGTCTCGCACTCAAAGCAAAGCACGTTGAAACATGATCCAATAAATTGGCAGCCGACAATTGATGAGGTATCCAAACGTTGTACCGCGAAACCATCCCCATACGCTTCAAATGTCTTAATACGGTTGTTTGGTTGACTCCCATCATCGACGCGATCTCCCTGGTGGTTAGACGTGGATTTGTGTCAATTATGACTTTTAATTTGTTTTCATCAGACTTCAATGGCCGCCCGGTACGTGGTTTATCAAATAGTGAAAAATCCTCAGATCCGAATTTTGTAAACCATCTTCGTACCTGTCGAACTTTGATGACATCTGCTCCATACACGTCGCAAATGTTTTTGGTTGCCACACTCGCGGTATTGTCTTTACGGAATTCATAAAGTAAACAATGACGTAAATGCACTTTATCGACCGACATTTTGAAAAAATACAAGGGCTTTTCACTGTACTCTGGCCAGGCCAAAACTGAATAGAAAGTAGAGGGAAAGCATCCTTTATACAATGGAATCATTTAAAAGAAGATACTATTCATCATTTCTTACCTGGGATTTTTTTTACCTGGGATCATAAAAAACGATCATTACTTTTGCATCAACCTAATATTATATAACAAAAATAAAGATTCTAGTCTGGTATCAATATTCACATGCACATGCACATATATGAGTGTTGTTGCCTCTTCGTGTTTGGTAGTATTCCTAACATGTGCAATGACAATCACGAATTCCACAAATAATCTAGTGCTTATAAACTATTATAATATAACCACCCTGGCATACTCTGCAATACGAATATGTCCCTTTTACAAGTCAGAATATGTCGAATGGTACCATATGAAAGAAGAAAAAGAGTATAAAATGGTTTCATTGCTAGGAAGTAAAATCCTGTGAAAATATATTGTCAATTTAGAAATCACCTTCAAATTAAATTCTTTGAAAGCAGACAAAGAAATAAAAATTCTCAAATAAACAGTTGATCTAAATCGAATTGTGTAAGAAGCATTAACTGTTGCAGTTGACAGGAATGATTAACATGATTAAATGGTAAAAGGCTATTACAATTTCTATGTCAATAACCTCCATGCTTCTTGTTTGAGTCCTCATACTGAGAGTGGGCTTGCACAATACTGATTTACCTTGAAATATCGCAATATAAAATATCAGAGATCACTAAACAACGGTATGTGCGCTTTTTAAAGATTCTTCGGTTCAGTTGACACTCAATTATCCAGGATGGTAGGGAAAAAATTACCCGGATAATCTATCCATTAAATTTTTTTTAAACTAGAGCACAGAGTTATATGACACGAAAATACAAAATAAGGGAAATACATACATAACATCATGCCATTTCCCTGTCGGGATAGGCAGACAGGACAGAGCGCCATACTTTCTTAACTCGACGCGCATCCCTTCTTCCACATCCATACACCTCATACAACCTCTACGATTTCTCTGACTATCTACTTTTCCTTCTTTTAGAATATCATTCACTTGATCCAACCATACTTTCCTTAGTCTTTATCTCATACACCTTCCACTTACACCTGCACTGTATATCTGTTTTGTTAATGTTTCTTCATTAATTTGTTCTACATGCCCAAATCATCTCAACGTACTCTAATTCATCTTATTTAACATAGTTCACATTCATTCCTCATCACTTGGAGAAATAAAATGTAGTATAAAAAATTAAAAGAAGTCAACAATAAATAAATCGACCGCTTTTACTGAGTAGTTTAAATTTACAATTTGTAGTGCTGCCCACCTACTCATCAGCAACAAAAAGTAAACGCTGAATCTGAACATGCCCATATACTAATTTGAGAATGCATCTAAACAATCTAAGCACGCCCAAATAATAAAACCAGCGCCTAAATAACAAGACAGACATCTTACCAATTTCAAATGCAAGATGTCTGTCTTTCAACACAGCGCTTGTGGGTTCGATTTCTGTTGGAACCCATATTTGTTTTAAAAAAGGATGCTTTTACTGTTTTTCAGTTAACATCTTTCTGGTTGATTGTAAGAGTTTACCATATAGCAATAAGCTTACCAGGTTGTATTGCATTCAACAAAAGTGTAATATAATTTGTAGAAAATAAAATTTAAAAAAATATTTTTTCTGACCCCTGGATTACAGGTAATGTTAACATAAACAAACTTATAGGCCATTTCCAAACACACAAATGTGGGTTGAACCACCTTAATATTTGTTGCTCATTTTTCCTTGTACAATTCCTTTTTGAAATTCTCAAATGTCGAAAGATCTCTGACACAGACATAGCCAATTGCCAAAGAGAAAGAGTCAAGGTTATTTTAAAATAATTCCTTCTGAAACTCGCCACAAAAATAAGGTAGATTTTGTCTATGTGTGTAAGGAAAGGATATATTCCGTTTTATACGAGGCATATCCAGAAAGTGAGTGTACTGAATTTTTGTAGGTTACAATTTTTTTTATTTAAACAAAAAAATTACGTGGTTACCGTAGTACATATGTAAGCTATTTTTCGACATAGTCGCCATTCCTCTCAATGCAGGTGGTAAAGCGGGGTATCAACTTTTTTATGCCTTCCTCGAAGTTGTTTCCCGCCAACCCCTCCGTCCACTTCTCCACCTCCTCCTTTACCTCCTCGTCGGTTGAAAACCTTTTTCCACCCATGTGTAGCTTCAGGGAGGTAAAGAGATAGTAATCTGAAGGTGCTAGGTCAGGGAATGCGCGGGATGGTTCAGGACATCCCATTTAAATGAGGCGAGCAGTTCCGTCTGGCATTGTCGTGCAACAGGCAGACTCCCTTTGTCAGCATGCCTCTCCTCTTGTTCTGAATCGCCCTTCGCAATTTTTTTAGGGTCTCACAGTATCTTGCAGAGTTGATGGTCTCCCCTTGAGGCATATATTCAATTAAAATTATGCCTTGGCAGTCCCAAAACACGGATGCCATGATTTTCTTGGCTGAAATTGTGGTTTTGAACTTTTTGGCGGAGGGTGAAGAGGTGTGACGCCACTGTTGAGACTGCCTTTTGGTTTCAGGCGTGTAGTGTGCAACCCAAGTTTCATCTCCAGTAACGATGGAGCGGAGAAATTCATCTCCATGGAGTTTGCAGCGCCTGAAAAACTCTTGCCCGGCCTCCACTCGATTCAACTTGGCGGGAGATGGGGTTGACATTTTTCACGAAACATGTTGTCGCGTCGACACTTCTCAACGTACTGACCTCGAACCGGTCTCGTTGCGGAGGGGAAGGGTCAGGCTACACGGAAGTGTAGCCAACATGTCGAAAATAAAATCCATCCGGTCGTGAGAGCCTCAGTACACTTACTTTCTGGATACGCCTCGTATTACCTTGTAGGTACTGTACCATTTATTTTGAATAAATTGCATCATTCTTTTGAAAATATTTCATTATATGCCGGTAATAAATAATCACATAGATAAACTTAGTGATGGAGGGTAGTTTTGAGAAATTGTCAAATATGGTGTTCCATAAGGGTCAGTATTGTGGCCGCTGCTTTTAGTTTTTTATAATTATTAAAGTTAGCTCATTGGCACGCAGGGTTTTAAGTCTCAAATTTACGTGAATAATACTTAATTCTTGAAATTCTGTAATCCAAGTAGCAAAATTTTTCTGAAACAGGATACATCCAATTGTATCCTCAAAGTCTCAAATTGAATGTCTTAAAAGAAATTAAAACTTGATCTAAGTTTATTTTATTTATTTATTTACTTATTATTACACATGACAAGAAATATACACAATTTACGAAAAAAACAACAGATAATTTGATTTGGACATACAATTTTAATGGATCTGGGTTTGTTGCCTTTCATTTGTCGTATCCCCAGTAAACTAGGCTTTTGCCTGTATCTCACTGAGGATATTTAGCACGAAAAAATAAATCGATACTTCTTTCCGGTTTTTTATTACACAAAAACAAAACCCCGTTGCACGTTCTCATCAACCTGACAAACAGTGACACTCAATTACAAATGGAAACATCATGCGAAATTAAACTCCTCACACATCATCTCACAAGAAAGACCAGAAATATTCATCCCACAATATACCGCACACAATCGTATGAATAAAAATAAAAATTAAAACAAAAATATACAGAAACACAAATACAAAAACAACCAAAATGAAGTAAGTAAAATGAAATTTGTCTGCGTGGCTTCACCGCGTAGAAAACATAATCTACAAATATATAGGGATGCATTACCATCATGGGTATTTTTCCAAAACATAGCATCAAACTTCTTGGTGTCTTTCTTGATAGTAAGCTCTCTTTTGATAGATAGTTTTAGAGAGTTAAAATTTGTAAGTAATAAAAACTCTTATAATTTCATTTGCTGTCTTTTTGCATTAAAGTCCCTTAATGAGATGTCTCCAATGTAATTTTCGAATCTGTGTCTGGGAGATGAGTAGAATTTTGAGATTGAATTCTTCTTCATCTAATAAATTGATTGTTCCAAATTGATACAACAGGGTGGGGTATTATGATCGAGTTTTTGTCAGGGTTGGTCCTGTGGCATGGAATGGTCTGCCTCTTAGTGTTAAAGATATGGGTGGCATGTGCAGTTTTAAGAAGCACTTGACGATAACTCCTTTTGGAAGGTCTTACTACACAAAAACACTATACTACACCTAAAGTCGAATGTGTTACTGTTACTATCATATATCGGAAGATCTATAAAGGTTTCTTTATAGTTCGTCTTCTCTTGGTAAGTTTTCTGCCTTTTTTTTATCAAATATATTTTAATGAACGTATGCAGCTGCGGCGAAGTACAAAGTCTAATGACCGCAGTCACTACCTTCCTGTCCTTACACTTAATTTGTTTTTTCCTTTTTGCCAATAATAGTGAGTTTGAATCTCGAATCGGAGAGCTCTTGAGGAGAGTCCGCTCTCTAAACGGAGCTTTATAAATTGTTATTTTATTATTATTATAATTATTCGGAGTGTCATGTTCGAAGAACGTGCATTAAAATTACCCAAAAGAAGTGACATGAGACCCTCTGCAATAGGTAGTATTTTAATCGAATTCTACCTAAGAAAGATAGTTGAGAGTATCAGGTAAATAATTGGAAAAAATATACGTGTAGGTTTTCCTTGAATGAAATATTGTTTTATTATCTGATTACAAACACAAAAAATATAACCTTCTTAAACGGACATTTATGGTTTTATTATTTAAATGAAATGTTATTTTTGGGTTCTCCACGATCTTTGTTGTCAATATTTTGTATATAATATATACGAGTATATACCATAGATAATAGTTCAGATAATATATTTTTTAATAGGGACAACATGAAAAATACAGAGGTGGGTGCTAACTGGCACATAAGTGCTGAGGTTAGTAGTGCCTGGAAGAGCAACATAAAGTCGCTCGAAACTCTGTGGCACCACATGATGTTAGCCAGGTATATTTAGTACTGTGGGATGAGTTTTTATAAAATACATTTTCATTCATAAAACTGAAATTTTGTAAGAAATATCAGGATATTGGTTTATCAGAATAACCAAACATTATCATGGATGGTGCAGAGTTTAAATATAAAATAACTCATAGACCAAGAAATAAGTTTAATTACACTTTTTTTTAATGAAATAAACAAGTGAACAAATCCGACATATATTGTATTATATGTATTAGACTATCATTGTATACTACAGTACAACCCGGGGATCTCTTCGAATCAATCAGAAAGATATTTAAGAACCATTTTAAAAAATAAACTTGGTTCCCAACGGGAATTTAATCTGTAACTTCTAGGTGGGAAAACAAGTGTCTAAATAATTAGGCTACAAAATAAGCATTTATCAATCAAAAAAGTATTGTTATATGTTGTTTTAAGTAATTTTTTTAGTTGGTAATTAATCCTCTACTAATTAAAAACTTTATTTAAGAATGAATGAGTAGTCAATGGCTAAATACAGTTGTCTTAATCGTAAAAAAAGACTTCTCTCATAGAATCTGAAGACAGACAGCATTAATGTTTGCTAGAAAATTATTGGCATAAAAAAATAGATTTTTTTAGAGTACAATATAATATAAGAGTGAAGCAAATAGGATTTTTTTTTAATGAATGAATGCAGAGTGTGAAAGTTTAATGTGAGTGTTTAGTATGATATTTAGGACAAACATATGAAAATTTATGATTAAAGAATGAGACCACTTTGTCACAGGTCTTGCCTAGTGAAGTGGTTCTATATATACACAAAATGGAAGGTTTCTAGCACTGTTCTGTATACTTGTACTCATTATGATGTAAATTATAAATAATGTATTGTTAATAGTAAAAATAAAAAAATATTTAAATTAAAAGATGTTACCGTATCATCAGACTGAAGCCGGTCAGGTTCGTCATCACGTGTCAGAAGCACAACTAGTGGATAGCAGAGGCGCGGAGGGGTGCCTAACCGAAGTTTTGCAGGGGGCGGAAGATGTAACCTTAAGGTTTGCTCTGAGTGGTCACCATCTCTGAAAAAGTACATAATAGTTAATTATTTTATTATTTTTTAGAATTATCAAGAAAGATAGTATTATAAAATAACAAAAAAAAGTTGAAAAAGATATACTTCAACCATCAAAGGTTTTATTTTAACTCGATTATACTGTACTGAAGAAGCAGTAGAGTAAGACGTAAGAAAAGTTGTCAAAATACACAATAAAATGAAAATTTATATAACGCCATTTAGAGAGCACATTCCTATCAAGGGCGGTCTAACTCGGAATTTGAACCCACTATTATTGATTGATCAAAAACATTACAAAATAAATACATTATTTATAAGTAATACTGTGGAGGTTTAAAGACATTGTAATTGTTTAGTAAAGCACTGTTTACTCCACTTTGCATAACGGTATAACCCCACAGGTTTCAAAGATTTCACCTCATCATCAGCGGAGCATAAACAAGACTGAATTATATTCAAACTGGTACTGGCATACACATCTAATGGTGAAAATTCGGGTTGGGGATTGTGGGAGGAGGGATGCAGGAATCTCAAAATTAGAGGCCCTGGAAATATCCAAGTCAGTGCATTGGGATGAACACTGGTAAATACATACATGCCCAACATCTCACCACTGCTTGCTGAAATTGTCTCATGCCTCTTCCACCCATAATCCCTAACCTAAATTTTTGAATGATACAAGTTTGAATATAATTTTGTCTAGTTTACGGTCCCCTGATGATGAGGTGAAAATCTTGAAATTGGTAGAGTTACACTCTTCTGATAAGTGAAATAAACAGTGTTTTACCAAACAAATTACAAATATACGAGGGTGGATCAAATAAATATAAACGAGACTTTTTAGTTTTAATTTTTTTATTTGCAGAAAGAAAAAGACCAAGTACACATAATTTTTTTACTTAATCTCCTGCTTTAGAAATGCACTTTTCCCAGCGGATCGGCAGTTTTTTTCCGTCATCGTAAAAAGAAATGGGTTGTGTCAGCACCCAATTACGCACAAACCCCTCTACTCCATCGTCGTCGTTGAATCGTTGCCCTCCCAGAGCTTCTTTCAGTGACCCAAAGAGATGAAAGTCGCAGTGATAAATCAGGGCTATAGGGAGGGTCCCAAAAACGGTCGCAAACACCTTGCCAGCGGACAGCCGAGTCTTGGCTTTCACGGGGGCTGCCTCATCCTTCTTTCTCCACTTCATACTGGCTTGTTTCGACTCGGGTGTAGTGGTGAACCCAAGTTTCATAGCAGATTCCAAACAAATTGCAGCCAGAACTCTGCACTTATAATGCATCTGTTAGCAGTATCATGGCGAGGGCCTACAATTGACTGACAATCATCAGAGCTGCCACTCAGGGTAGTGCCGAATGTGTACAAAGGCCATAAATGCTGCACTTTGTAATAAAATTTAACAAAAAGGACGTGCAAGATTTTACTTGTTTTTTATCCATCAATAATTCATGACAAATATTTAACAAAAAATTACTTTGTTATTCTATTAATTACACGAGCTCTGGTACGCTTCGTGTTTCTTTTTTCTATCCCGAGGCTCTCTTCAGGTGGAATGATTTCATTTTGTTACCAGAGCAATGTTTAGGTCGGACTGGTTACAGATGGAAGACGAAATACTTTACGAAACCTTTGTAGATCTTCCGATATTTAATAGTAGCAGATTCGGCTTTAGGTGTAGTGAAGAGTATTTTTTTATTATTTATTTATTTATATATGACAAGAAATCATATTAATACATAGTTTGTTAAACAAATATCAGATAATTTAATGTGGACATACAATTTTAATAGATCTGGGAGTGTTGCCTTTCATTTGTCGTCTCCCCAGTAAACTAGGCTTTTGCATGTGTTAAGTGTTAATTTAAAATGCATAATTCTTATAATTTTCTCTCCAGGACCAGTAATGATCCAGGGATCATATTCGTAAAAGCACTGATCTAGTATATCCGACTGACCTGATCTCGGGTGCCCTGTACTGACAGTGCGGCGCGGCGAGTAGCGCACCCATGGAGAGTGCGTCTCGCAGCTGCCCCCAGGGTCGCCACAGTGCCGCATGTAGCTCCCGGATGGACACTCCCCAGAAGGCGCGCAACGTGTAATGCACCTGCGATGTCACCGAGCACTGGACCTCTGTAAGGAGAAAGAACATTTTATTTGGTTTAATAGGAATAGTTTTATGATTCATTCGTATGTTACCCCTTTTCAACATATTCGAATTGTCGATTCGGACATATTGAAGAGCATGGCCGAGATACAACATTGTCTTCTGACCCAGTAATCGAGCCATAGAACCACTAAAGTAGGCATGGAACTCGCGGTTCGTCATCACACGGGTTGACAATAATACACCTAATGTGAAGAGGGTATGAACTATTTTTACAAACACTATTTTCCTTTCCTTACACTCAACTAATAAATATATTTATTTTGTAATATTTTTGATCTGTCAAAAAAGTGGGTGCTATAGTTCAGAAAATCTAAGATGGGTCGTGTGGCGTTTTAAACGCCATGTCTCAAAGGGATGGGGTAAAACCTTTTTTTTTACAAATCGAATAGTTTTTTTTATAAATCGAAAAATTGTTTTTCTCTAAACTGACGTTTTAATTCCTAATTTTCACTATATTGACTTTCTGATGTATTGTATGATTTGTATCTATCTTTAAATAGGCCAAGATCCACAAAGAATTAATACTAATTACGAACATTTCATTTTAGGTATAAAAAAATCGAAAATCCAACTATCGAATACCTCATATCTAGCCAATGCAGACTAACGTAGTGACTTTTGACAAACGTCACCAAATATTATTTGATTTTAACAAACTGCCACATTTTTGCTAATTTGTAACAAGATGTATTAATTTGTCATTATTGTTAGTTTCATGTAATGTATTGACCTAAATAACTTGCTATTTATTAGAATCGAGGCTTATATTAAAGTTTATAAAATAATTAAAATTACTGAACGTCATTACAAGGTTGTATTGGGGCAAATTTGTCAACTGTCAAAGGACCTATCCTAGAATTTCCGAAGTATAGTCCCGAGTTGGAGTGCCCTTGGTGAAAGTTTGTTTTCTAACGGCGCTATATTAAGTAACCTTTTATTGTTATTGTTTCAGCATCGCGAATTTCAGCATCTTCGGCAACTCTGAGTTGCATTTATATTGCAACATAACAATCGATGTGATAGTTGGAATCCTGTTAGTTTTATTCATTTTCTGCTTACTCCAAGTTTCTCTTATATACGTCAAGTTGGGCACTAACATGCTATTTATTTATTTAATACAATTTATTGGAGGGAATGATTGAGGGATCGATTGGAAGAGGGCGTCCTCGCCGAGGAGGAGATGCAGAGCTTTGCTGCTAACCAATCCCCAGGGTTGAAACTGAAGAAGAAGACAATTTATTGGCATTTTTCTTACTTTTGATATATCACGGTATACTAAAATCACTAATTATAGTTGTTCATGTACTTTTGATGAACACCGAAACCGCGTATCTACATTATTTCTTCGACAAAGACTACCCATAACCGCCTACACAATTCCAGATCCAATCAATTAGCTCCAACCATACGCGATATTTCATATGCGAGATTGCAGAATATAATCCGGTACGAGATATACGAATATACATGGATGCCACCAGTATTATCTGAATACTCTACTCTCCAAATCTCACCCGCACTACCTGTAGTATTCGTATTATCTGAACATTCTACTCTCCAAATCTCACCCGCACTACCTGTAGTATTCGTATTATCTGAACATTCTACTCTCCAAATCTCACCCGCACTACCTGTAGTATTCGTATTATCTGAACATTCTACTCTCCAAATCTCACCCGTACTACCTGTAGTATTCGTATTATCTCAACCAAAATTTTAGTCAACAAAAAGCTTAGCATTGTTGGTGGTTTGTGGGTACATTTATATTTACCATGTTGACAATACCTTGTTCTTCACTGTGTGACAATGAACAGAATATTTTGTGAAGTGTATTGTTTGTTGTACACGTATTGTTGAGTCCAAATGAAATGTATAAAAGGAAGCTGTGCATCCGCAATTAAATCAATCAAGAAACTTAAGTATTTTTATGTTTGTAAACAAGATCAATCAATGATCTCACTGAGACCATTATTGGATAATTACGCATTTGTGCAATATGTTTTTTGGACACCTGTACAAACTACAAAGACACACTGGTAGATCTATCCGACAAAAAGCTTGGCATGTTACATGTATGAAGCGTCATAAAATTTTAGTCAACAAAAAGCTTAGCATTGTAATTATTTTTATGTTTGCAAACAAGATCAATCAATGATCTCACTGATACTATTATTGGATAAATACGCATTTGTGCAATATGTTTTTGGGACACATGTACAAATAACAAAGACACCCACCCTGGTAGATCTATCCGATTAAAAGCTTGGCATGTTACATGTATGTTATGTAGCGACATAAAATTTTAGTCAACAAAAAGCTTAGCATTGTAAGTATTTTTATGTTTGTAAACAAGATCGATCAATGATCTCAGCGATGCTATTATTGGATAAATACGCATTTGTGTTTGGCAAGAATGTTTTCGCTAATGATATTTCCCGTTGAATTTTAAACAAGTGTTACATGTTAAAGTAAACAATACTGTATTAAAACAAGAATTGTGTTACATTGTAATGTGTACTTTATTTACTTGCACTTAATTTCATAATAAATAAGCGTTGGACCTGCTTCTGACATTTCAGACAAAATATATATAAAGCGTATCTGAGTCAGAGTAAATTAAAAGTGGTTTTTTCCAAATCGATATTGACCCGTAGAGATAAAATATTTTAACGTCGCCATAAAAGTTACCAATACCGTGAAAACTATTATATTGTATATCGCTTTGGTTAGACCGCAATTTTTATTCACTATTCAGATTTTTAAGACCGTTATTGGTTCTCGGTATTGAGGCCCATCATTGACTTCTGCTACATACAGAGCATATTTGATAGAAAAAATCTTATTTTTTTCAACAGTTTTATACACCATGTTGAAAACAGTGATTCCATGAGTACTTGTTATGTATGACTGGAAAAAAGATAATAACAACTCGAGGATTTGGCTTTTTCTGGGAAGCATATTTTTCGAGAAATGCTTATAGAATAATATTGAAAAGTGGTTGTTGTGGGAAACGAAGAATGTTTTTAGTTGGAGAACATTACACCGAGGAAAATGTATGAGAAACAGAAGTATGGATGTCGAAGAGGCTGTGTGTTTGTGGGTAAAGAAGCGTGGAGATATGTCCTCTATCTGCCCCAAAAGAACAATATGTGATAATATAAATGTATGTATGATTCAATATCACTAAAAATATCTGCGGATTTATATTTGAAGGTATATCTAAAGTAGAGTGAAACTTGAAGGTTCTAAGAGTAGATCTGAAAACTGCTATTTTATCAAAAAGAAGTTTTGAAGATGATAACTGTCATTTTGCTACGGATAACTATGTCACATGCTTCAAACAAATTAGCCACAAAGAATAACGGGAGGGAGAAAGGGAAATTTTATAGTATTGTGTTGTATTACACTTTCGTTGTAAACAGTACAACCTGGCGGGCTATATTGAAACGTCATGTAAAAACGATAAGAGTGCTGATGCAAAAGGATTGAAAACCACTGGAATCGCTTTTTGTGATTCAACTGCGCATTAGATACCAAATTCGAACAATATACAAGGGTCATCTAGAAAGTAAGGTTACAAGGGCTCCTGAGGCCGGGGGAAATTTTTTGTTTCGAAGTTGGCGAACCTGGCGTGTAGGGAGGATCCTCACGGTCAGTTTGTTTGGTCCCGCGTGTTTGTCGGCCATTTTGTTCAGTCTCAGTAAATTCTTCCGATGGAGAGGTCGTCGCACGCTCCCGCCACAAAATGTCCGTGCGAGATCCGCGCGGTCATCCATTTTTGGACTTTGCAAAACAATACCGACGCGAATATCCATCAGAAGCTCGTGGAAGTTTATGGTAGTGATGTGATGTGTCGACAACATGTCACGAAGTGGGTTAGGTTGTTCAGAGAAGGCCGTACTGATACTCACGACGAGGTAAGGCAGTGATTTCTGACGAACTTGTGCAAAAAATTGAAGAACAAGTGCGAAATGACCACCGTGTGACGCTTGACGACCTTCACGAAGAATTTCCTAACATTTCTCGAAATCTCCTTGGTGATATTGTGTCGGAAAAACTTGGTTACAAGAAGTTGTGTGCGAGATGGGTGCCCAGAATGCTCACACCGGAGCACCGTCAAAATCGCGTGACCGCCGCGCGTGAATTTTTGGATCGTTTTGCACAGGAGGGAGAAGCTTTTCTGGACTCTATCGTGACGGGGGATGAGACGTGGGTGTGTCACTACACCCCAACAATATTCCAACGATCAGGAGGTCGAGGAAGCTGTGAAGAAGTGGCTGAAAGAGCTGGCGGCGGAGGTCTATGACACTGGCATACAAAAGCTGGTGCCCCGACTACAGAAATGTCTCGATCTCGACGGCGATTACGTTAAAAAGTAGTTTAATATATTTGTGAAGTATCCTGTGAATTTCAATTAAATACAAGCATTTTTCGATCCTACATAAATGTTGTAACCTTACTTTCTGGATGACCCTCGTATGTTATATACGAAAGAGCACTATTTTTACTTGGTTAATGAGAAGTGGATATCCTGCATTTCGGGAGCAAAAGTGGTAAAATCACAATGCATGGTCGGATGCGCCAGTGCGCATATTTAGCAAAAACTATTTATTCGCTTTATTTCCTGGCGAAATAATTACTTGATGTTAGTTTAGTGTCTTTCCAATCAATATGATTCGTGTTGCGGTCTTGACCGCACGTCAGGGACACGAAAACTGTTCATACCAATTCAGATTATTTTTTTTCGATCCAGCAGAATATTCTGAAAAAAAAATTATAAATATTCATTGATGATGCGACATGCTGAAGAGCGTTGCGGGGATACAATATTATCTTCGGTTTCAGTAATCAAGTCCCCGGGTTAAAAACCACTGGAGTATGGAATCAACTCAAAGTTCGCCATCGTACGTGTTGAGAATACTACTGAACGCGAATAGGTACTAACACTCGCACAAGTCTAGTGTGCCCGAGCATTGCTACCAGATAGACTCGTTTATCGGACTGGGAATCTTTTTTACTTTTATAATTTTTTGGGTACCATTGGGAATCGAACCCGAATCCCCTGGAATGTAGTCTCTCATCAATAAGGCAACAGAGGACGTAAATTAAAATACGGCACGAAATAAGGATGTTTCGTAATGCAATATCATTTTACGAGTAATTTGTTTATAAATTTATTAAAGCTATTCTACGAGTATATCAATAACTCTGTTGAGCTATAAAAGTAGACTGGTTGCAGAGTTGATGAAGTATTGAATTTGTACAGTACTATTATTTTAACACTAATATCAAATTGATGTGTTGAGGTGCGGGCAGCTGACTAGAGACAACTCCGTATCGTGTGATGCACTGTGTATACTTTTAAATTTTTATAGTTTTGTAATAATTTCGACTCGTATACTTATGTATTATTTTAATTGATTTGTTTAGTTTAGTTCACGTTTTTCTTAAGTTTAGTTGAATTGTTATAAATTGTTTCTTATTCTTTTTTTTTAATTTTAAGATTATTTTGCAAATATTGTAAACACTGATGTTTTGTAAATAATTTTGTAAGGTACTCGAATATTGTACCGTCGATCAAAAATAAATTACAAGCGAAAAATGACATTGTTAGTAAGAAAATAATGGATGAAGGATATATTTTTGATAGATACGAGTGTTAAAAGCGGGATTAAGAAAGGAATCTTTAGATGGTTAGGACATATGATATTGCAAGAATTAATTGTAAAAGACTTACAAAACAAGTATACTCGTATATGTCTGAAATTAATGGAGAGCGAGGAAGAGGTAGACCGAGGAAAGAGTGGAAGATTTTTTTTCTTTTAAGCATGGACTGTCCATTCGACCTGACAACAGCTGAATCCTTTGTATATCAACGCATCACATATATCACAACCTTTGTGGTTCACTCGGTTCGACTCTGAAATCTGGCTCAGTCAGATGTGCTACATACTTATCGATATTTAAGAATAAAGGAAAGAAACATTATTTATTTCAAAATATTCCTCTTCCTTAACTCCTACATAATATCCACCCTAATCCCTTTTCCTTCAGATTTATCTTCTATTTAAATTTATGTAAATTTTTTTCCAAATATTGTTTATGTTTATACCTTATACACTATTTTCAAGACACGGTCATATAAACCAATAATAATTATGAAACAAAAGCTAGTTGATTGAAAGAAATTGCTTAAAAGCAATAAAGCCACCAAATGCATTCGTATGAAATGAGTGTTTAAATAAATATAGTAAGAATTTTAACTGAGGGAAAGGTGAAAAGTATGAAAAAAAGAAAAACAAGTATGAGATGTATAGACGCGGACGAGGCAAACGTAGTGTGCGTGGATAGGAAGGTCTAGAGATATGTTTACATGGCGGCGTGATGTTATATATGTATATAACCTTGAAAAATATGTTGCGTGTGACTCTTGAGGACTTTTATAAAAGGAATTTTTAAACTGCTTTTGAATATATAGTTATTTTTTTCTCTATTAATGATATATTTTCCTGTACACAACAGAACTTGTTGAAATGACCACTACCTGATTCAGTATTAAATATGCTGTTCTCAATTTATTGCCCTGTGATCAGTATTTTATGTTTATATTTTTTTAACTTGTTTTAAAAGTTATAATTGTATAAATATCTTTCATAGATACGAGTACATATATTCTTTTTTCCGTTCTTGCTGACAGTTAACCTGAGGTGGTATATGTGGGTTTACTTTTCATTTTGTTTTCTGCCATACGTTTTTGTTTTTTTATTTATTCTTTAATCTAGATATGCGGGGGTGTGGGATGGAAGCCCCCCGATGCCCTTGCAGTCGGGCTCGCCCTACATTGGTGGGGTGTATCTCGGCCGGGGGAATGTTTGTGGGATGAGCCCGGACCTTTTAATGTCTTCTCTCTTGAATGTATTTTTTTTGTCATCTATTTATTTTCTGTGTTTTTTTTATTTTCTTGTTCTGCGTGTTCAAGGGTGTGGGCTGAAAAACATCTGGTGTCCCCGTGCCTGGGCTCGTCCTATATTGGTGGGGTGTATTTTGGCCGGGGGGGGGGGTGTTATTAGATGAGCCCAGACCTTTTGATAGCTTCTGTTTTTTTAATGTATTCTGTTTTTAATGTGTTCTTGAAATGTGTCTAAATGTATTATGTACATACTACGTTGCTATATATAAACCTGTATTTATTTATTATTTATTTATATATTATGCCATTTCACTGTCGGCGTATGTATCTTAGGCAGAAACATCCTTCGCCTCTCCTTCCTTCTTTCAAAATATAATTCACTTCATCCAACCATACTTTCCTTGGTCTTCCTCTACCTTCACATTTGCACTATATATTTGTTTTGTTAGGCTTTTTCCATTCATTCGTTCTACATAACATATCCATCTTAGAGCGCTCTTCTTCATCTTACTCAACACATTAACCTTAAATTCAAGTCAATCAACTAATTAATTCATTTCGTATTCCGTAATAAATTTCTTTATTTTGTCGATATTTTATAATTTTTTTATATTTGTATATGTGTATTTACGTTAATTTATTTCTATTGTTTTATTATATTTTGTTTGTAAATGTGTATTTACATTAATTTGTTTCTATTGTTTTATTATATTTTGTTTGTATATGTGTATTTACATTAATTTGTTTCTATTGTTTTATTATATTTTATTTATATATGTGTATTTACATTAATTTGTTTCTATTGTTTTATTATATTTTGTTTGTATATGTGTATTTACATTAATTTGTTTTATTATATTTTGTTTATATATGTGTATTTACACTAATTTGTTTCTATTGTTTTATTATACTTTGTTTGTATATGTGTATTTACATTAATTTGTTTCTATTGTTTTATTATATTTTTAAAATTAATGCATAGATTTAAATTTAATCGTTTTTTCTTCTTCTTATTTTAATTTTAGTATATCCAGATTTTTTAATGTCGATATCTATTAACTTTTTATTGATTTGCGTAGATTTTTTAACAAATTATATAACACTTCGTTTTCTGGATTAAGAATACAATAATTCAATTCATAACACAATAATTCATATTATTGTGAAGATGTATTTACTTTTGTAAATTTCAATGTGTAAAGAAGGAGGTATACATGTTGAGACATATAACTGTGTCAATTAAGTATACTTCGTTGTATTTTTTGCTTGCATACAATCTGTGCCTTTTGAGCTCTGGCCAGTTGTGTGCAGTAATACATATGTACTTATTTTTGGCTGCAAATTATATTAATTATGTTAGTGTTTCGATATTTATATATTTCATTGTAACATTTGTATTTCTGTATTCACTCGCACTCTGAATTTTAATTGTCCTCTTTATCGTGCTCTCAACGCTGAGCGTTGTGGTTCTCCGTTAGGTCTCGAACTTGGCGCACCACCTGTCTCCATCCTATAGCACACCGCCTTCCCTCAACTGTCCCCGTGATCACCAGCTTCTCCAGACTTTTATCACTCCTTCTCGCAATACGCCCAACGTATGTTATGATTCCCAACATGCCCAAAGTATGTTATGTAAAAATTGTTAATGGTCGAAATCGAACGTAAATAAACAAATAATTATTTCATAATTACATTATACCCTCGCTAATTCGGATGTAGTTAATCCAGACACCAGGATATAAATCCGAGAATACCGTAAAATGGTTTCTGACTTTTATATATAAAAAAAAATGCTGGACGATGTATACCTCTTACTGAAATGCGCATGTTAAGATGGTCAGCTGGTGTATCCCTAAGAGACAAAATAAAAAGTTCACGCATTCGTGGAAGCCTAGGTATTACATAGATCAACAGTAAGATGGAGGAGAGGCGATTGAGATGGTGGAGGCACATTGGACGCAGAACACCCTATCACATTGTGAACCAGGCAATCTCCTCGAATAACAACCAGAAGAAGACCAAAGAATTCGTGGGTGGTGCAAAAAGGAAACCTGATGCAGAGGCACGGCCTGGGGGACGTAGTCCGGGACAGAAGAAAATACAACCTGAGGACGAGGAGAGCTCTGAGGCAGATAATTTTTAAAGCAAAGAAGTAGAGGTAAGTTCACACAAAAGTTGAGACAGTTCCTTAAAATTTACTTGAATAAATTTGCAATCGAATTTGAATGAATTTGGATAGGGGTTTTCGGAATGTTTTACCGTGTGGTTTGAATTATGGTTTTACCGTGTGGTTTGAATTATGGTTTTACCGTGAGGTTTGAATTATGATGCCGACGTTTCAAAAACGTTGTAGTTTTCATCTTCAAGACTTGTTCGTAGTCAACTTCGCCATAAGTGGATGCACGTCAGATACCGCTAGCCTACAATAGTCACAACTGTAACGTGAGCGCATGGGCCCGTCTAGTTCGTGACTGTAACGCGATTGAATGGTACCTTACCACTACGGCAGAACAAACGCGTAGCTTCCACAAATGTTGAAGTTATTGTTGATTTTCATTTAATTATCGTTTCGGTTTGATTATGAGGTACCATGCTAATTTGAGGTGAAATCCGTTGTCTCTGTTAATATTGTTTGGATATTTATTTATATATTTATATTGCCTCTTTGATTAATTAGTCCTTATAACCATTTCGTTTGCAATGCCAAGTATTGTGTAAGTATTAGTATTTTTGTTTGTTGCCTGTTTAAACAGTTTTGCGTGGCGACGGCGCCTTGCACGGTTTATATTTGAAATAGGTAAGCAAATCAACATGAACACACTTACGCACGTGCCGCTAATCATATTTAACTTTTAAATTATTTCTTACAACACCTAGCAATGTTCGTTATGTTAGAAATAGAAGGCCACTAATCGACCCTCTAAATTTTACAAACAAGAATTCCATTTTTTTTAATTTATCGAATCATTAAACAAATGTTGAACAAATCACTTAATATTGAATGACAAAATAATTTTATCCCTGGCTTGTTTTGATGGGCAATAGCTTAGAAACATATACTGCACTCAAAAATATGTTTTTTTAATAATCAAAATAATAAATATGCATATTGATTTTGTGGTGGTGTTCTGTTATACAATATCATACTTAAATCACTTTCTTTATGGTATATAGTAGTAAATGATAACGGGATCGTGATTACAATACATAAAAAATCTTCTATCCATCAGAAGAATACGAGTAGCACCGGTAATATTGTTTGAAATGCCCCTAATAGCGGTAGACTAGCTATAGCAAATAGCTGTAGACTAGCTGTAGGAAATAGTGGATATGTATAAAGTCAGTTATTAAGTGCACGTATTTCAGAAATATCATTTGTAGTGAGAGGGTTAAAGTAAACTTTCTGTTTTACTCTGTCGAACAAATGCAATAGAAAATGCTACATGTTGGTGAGAAAATTATTCGATTCGCATGAAATATTCGCACACGCTCATGTCAGAAATTCATTCAATGTCAAGCTGTACTTATAATGCGAAAATTAGAAAATAACACACGTTCAACGGCTAATGTACAGAATTTACTCCTCGAAATATACATTACTACAGGGGAAAAGGAAGAAAGTTATCTACAGAATGAATCAATTCAAGAAACCTCAGAAATAATAGAACGCTTATATGCAAAATGGATCCAACCGACGAAACATTTTTTTTTTGTTTATTTGAAATGTCGAATAAGTATACCGCAATCAACAAATCAAAACAACACTGCATCATTACAAAACAACACTGCACCATTACAAAACAACACTGCATCATTACAAAACAACACTGCACCATTACAAAACAACACTGCATCATTACAAAACAACACTGCATCATTACAAAAAAAAAAAAACAAAGTCAGTAATAGAAATAATATCTTTCTAAAACTCACTGGGATTTCATGGGGAGCACAACCACATACGTATACATTCAGTGTATCAGTTCTTGCACTTCACTGGTCAGCAGCGGAATATGCAGCTCCAGTCTGATGTGGCTCCTCACATGTTAGACAGGTTGACGTTTTTACGAACGAAACCGGAAGGATAATAACAGAATGTTTAAAAGCAACACGAGTAGAGTAAATATATCAATTAACCCGTAGAAGTGTTGTAGCTGACCTAGAAAGAACGAATCAAGTTCAGGGCCCAAGCCATACCTTATATGGTCACGGCCAGCAACATTGACATTGAAATCAAGGAATAGTTTAATAGCAAGTGCAAGAATTAACGATTCCTCTGGATAGAACGCGTTCTCTCAAGTGGCGAGAAAAAAAACATTTGACGACTTGATAGAGCTCTCGAAAATGGCAACTTGAGACTAACTGCCTTAACCTGCTTGGAGAGCCTTGAATATACTCCGAGTAGAGATGATTAAGTGCAAAGTGTACATGCAGAGATGGGATTGAACGAAAGTAGCATTAAATGTAATTGTGGGGCTATACAGGACTTACAACAACACATGCTAACTTGCCTGATTTTCGGGACTAAATGTTCAAGGCATGACCTGATTGATGCGAATGATAAGGCGACCTCTTTTGCATCCTATTGGAAACATACCTACACGTTTATGTGTATATTATAATTAACAAATGGTGGTCCGGAATGGTAATGAATGACATCAATCCCTTAAATGCAAAAATATCAAGCCAGTAAAATGTACGATTCGTGCTTCAATTCCGTCTTATATTGAGAGGATGTTTTTATTTGTGTTTTATAGAAACTATTTCGGCCTGTGAAGAGGAAGGATGAGTGTGTGTTGAGGTATAACAGATAGTCAATTGAAATGTGTTAATGAAGTACTACTTAAGCCCAAAAGTATTCACCATGGACAAGTAAGAGGATGTATGGACAGATACTACGCCATTGCATGGCCAGGCGATGTTACGGTTAAAATTTGATACCTCGACTCTCAATAGTATGCCAACTATGGCCGACAGAAGATGTGTCGTTTCGTTATATTTTGAGATGTTAAAAATTTTATGTCGACCGGTTATCAAGTTTCTTTTAAAATAAGAGAAAAGCCTGTTAGAAATAAAAATTACGTTTAGAAGATTCTCCGTTCATTTTTTTTTCTGGTTACTTGGAAGGGTTGCCCTTACGCAACAAATCCGACAAATTGTACGATGAACAATGAAGTATTTAATTAAATAAATATTTAAAAATGAATGCTCGTATTACACTTTGAGATATATCGAGGTTTACCAATAAGAATCATACTGCAATCTTATATTTGTGTAATTTAATTAAGAAATTGCGATGTTATGCCAATTTTGTTGGTTGGGTGAAATTTTGGTCCATATTAAAACCTGACAAAAAAAAGAAGACAACCCTTTCATAACCTCTCAACTAGATATTTAAATAGATAAATTAAATGTAACTTTGTTCTCCGACCTTTTGCGCCGGAACGTATTTGAAGGCTAGTAACCAACATAGTTTTGAATTATTAATAATATGAATAGGCCAAAACCCATACGATGATTGTCACCAAAGAAAGAATACGAGAATTGAATTTTGAATACAAGAGAGCGAGAGAGGAATACTTGGATTCTTTCCGAAAGTAATTCGAAATTTGAATCTCGGTGGGTCCGTGATACTGAACGAATTTTAAATACCTAGCTAACAATTTTTGAACCGGTGTAAAAGGGGACGATGTATAAATGATATACCTAAACAAATTTTACATTTATGAACATATATTTTCATAAATGTAGAATTTGTTTTACTTCCGTGAATATTTCACGGGTTGCAACTAGTTATATATAAAAAGGTAATTTTAAAGACCAATAAATTTGGTGCTTTCTTTGACAAGTCCGAATTCATTATGTATACCTACCTGCCAATTCAACTATTTGTTCCGAAGAATCTACAAACTGCGTAACTTTGAAGATATTTTAAGTTTCTAGAAACGCTTTACATTTATGAATTCCAGGAAGTGCGGGTTTTAAGCTACGAAAATCGATAGATGTTTTTTTCATAAAGCTAAGCGTTTTTCTTCAGTTATTTTTTACATAATACCTGCATTAAATCGCGTAGGCCCTGAAATTTGCGGCCGAAAATACCGTAACGAAGGGTACACCGGTGTGAGAAGGGGCAGCGGACATTGCGTCATTCCGGTGCACCCACGCTACGCAGGGCCCCACCCTCCTCTCGGCGATAGCAATTTCCTCCCTAAAATAATTCTGCTTTTCACGTAACGGTATATATTTTTAGTAATATTATGAAAGAGAAATTTTCATTTTGTAGTAAAGCTAAATTCTTGATGGTTCGATTTATGAAAGATATTGGAAAAGTAACAAGGAAACTATATTTATAGCATGGTTTTATAGAACATAATCTAACAAATGTGTTAAGTTGAAAAATGTGATCTTCTTCTTCTTTTCAGTGTCATGTCAGGTCCCCCCAACGTTGAATATCACTTGAGAGTAGACATCTTTGTTCCCGGCAGCCCGAAAAAGATCTCCAACGCCCCTTATGCCAGTCCAATCATGTATATTGCGAAGCTAGGAGATTTGCCTCCTGCCAACACCTCTTCGACCCTCTATTTTGCCTTGGATGATCAGGTGCAGTGATTTGTACTTTGCTCGTCTAAGTACATGACCCAAGTAGGACACCTTTCGGATTTTAATATTAGTCAGCAACTCTCTATCAACTTTGGCTCTTTGAAGAACCCTTGTGTTACTAACCATATCCGTCCAGGGTATCCGTAGCATTCTCCGGTGCATCCCCATTTCGAATGCTTCCAGTCGGTTCATACTACTAACTTTGAGGATCCATGATTCCACTCCATGCAATAACACTGACCAAACGTAGCATTTGACTAACCGTTGTCGAAGTTTCAAGTTTAGATTATCATTGCAGACTACGCTTCTCATTAAATGTGATCAAATTTACTGAATTCCTTCTGGGACTTGAAGCTATAATTTATTAAAATTGATTTATATGAACTCTACACACATACACTACACTCCACCTAAAGCCGAATGTGTTACATATGGGAAGATCTACAAAGGTTTCTTTGCAGTTCGTCTTCCCTTGGTAAGTTTTCTGCAGCTTTGATAGCAAATATGTTTTTTTAAACATATGCAAATGCGGAGAAACTCCTAATCTAATGGCTGCAGCCTCCCTTTCCATTCTTACACTCAATTTGTTTTTTTTTTGTACAATAATATTTTAATATAAATTATGGTAGGTTTAGAGCGCCCTTGACGAGAGTCTGCGCTGTGAATGGAGCTATTTAAATTGTCCTTTTAATATTATTATTATATGGTGTTTAAATTGGTACATAGGAAACGCAGCCAGAGAAATCGTAGAAGTTGTATGAGACGGTGTATGAATGAAGAGGAGGCTAAGGAGGTGTGTCGAGATAAGAAAATATATCGCTATGTCCTCTCTGTCTACTCCAACGGAGAAATGGCGTGATGGTATGTATGTACGTGTTTAAATGGTGACAGGGGCAATGGTCTAATAGTAAGCTTGCTTGATAATCAATCTGGTGTTCCGGATTTAATTCCCAGCTGGTTTCGGGTGTATTTTATTTATTTGAATTAATCAAAATTAATGTTTTTATGAAGCTTATTAGGTATGTTCTATAAATTAATGTGTACTACACTTCTGTTATATACAGTTGAATCCGCGGGGTTATTGCCATATAACAATTACAACCAAAAAGAAATATGTAAAAAAGATATGTGAAAATTTAGACGGACCCGTTTTTAGGAATTGAACCCAGAATCCCCGGGATGGAAGTTAAACGTTTTAATAACTAAGGCATGATGAAGTGAAAACATGACTAGTTTTTCTTTTAAATCCAATATCGTCAATACCTTTCTCACAGTGTGGTCCAATCGTGACGATATTAATTTAGTGTACGAGTACGTTGATTGAATACATACTCGTACATACATACCATCGCGCCGTTTCCTTGCTTGTCGGGGTAGGCAGAGAGCAGAAAGTGCCAAACTTTTCTATCACGACACACATCTTTCGCCTCTTTTACACTCATACACATTCAAATACAACTTCGACGACATATGACTTTTTACATTTCCTTCTTTCAAAATATCACACACTTGATCCGACCATACTTTCATTGGTCTTCCTCCATTGTACTGCAATACTATATTACACTTTTGTTATATCAAGTACAATCTGGCGGACCTATTGCAATGTGGAAATCTCTTTCAATCAACCAGAAATATGTTAAAGAGTCCTGAAGTAAAAATCAGACTGGAATCGTTTTTAACTGGTTCGAACGGGAATAGAACCCGCAGCTTCCAGGTTGGAGACAGGTCTCTTATCAGCTAGGCTACGGAGGACTGAAACAGAATTCGCCTCGACCGACTTCAACCCTGAGCAATCGTCATTAGTTTTCTATCCCAAGGCCGCCATCCATCTTGATGGTGAAGACACGTGTTTTTTTTATCCACTTTGCACGGATTTTTCCAGTTACACAAATATCCCAATAAGTGATACATAATTTTCTACCTTACATACATATCATCACGTCGTCTCCCTATTGAGATAGGCAGGAAGGAGAAAGTGCTAGACCTTCATATCGCGACACATATTTCGCCTCTTCTACATCCATACACCTTCTTATATAGCTCCTACGATTCCTATTTACTTTTTACATTTCCTACTTTCAAAATCGTACACTTGATCCAACCATACTTTCCTTGGTCTTCTTCTACCACGCCTTCATCTCGCATTAGCACTGTATATATGTTTTATTAGTCTTTCTTCGTTCATCCGTTCTTTAACACCACCAGGAATCTTGCTCGAATCCCCGGGTGGAAGTCGAGCATCTTACCAACTAGGTCACGGAGGCCGAACTATTTTATATTTAATCTTCTTATACAACTCCAATGATTTCTCTGACTTTTTACACTTCCTTATTTTAAAATATCGTATACTTGATCCAACCATACTTTACTTGGTCTTCTTCTATCACGAACTCCATTCACATTCGCACTGTTTATTTTTTTGTTAGACTTTTTTAATTCATTCGTTCGACGTGCCCAAACCATATCAGAGCGGTCTTCTTCATCTAGTTCAATACACCAGCCTCACGTACATACCCATCCTTAATAACTTAATGCCGTATTCTGTCATACATAGTCACCCCATGTATTTTTTTTAAGTGCACACATTTTTACAGCATTTACTTGGTTTTTTTCAGTTTTGTTCCATGCCCACGTTTCATTCCCATACATCAAAGATGGTACTAAAATACTGTTGTGGACTATCCTCTTGGCAGATTTTGATACTGTCCAGGTTCAAGTATATATGTTTTAGTTCTCCATTGACTATTTCTTATACATACACGGCGTTCAATATCCCTCGTAAGGCTTCCATCATCTGAGAAAATCTTATGATACCCATAACATGTGTCGCCAGTTAGTTTAAGGCTCAAAATAATTACCATATACCAATAAATTAGTCGGGTTACATGCACGCACCGATAGTTAAAATATGCTAATAAATACCGACATTGAAACCGAATGTAAGACAGAATAATTGCCAAATGGCAGTATGTCATCAAACTGGTTGCCTATTACTGGCTGCTAGACACTGGTCACTGGTCAGTGAGGCAACTGGCGAAGCCAAGCGATATAAATTTATAAAAACCCGCGATAAATTATCCATGGTGTGTTTCAACAAAAGGTGGATTATTAAAATTACTTTTAAACATAAAATACAAGATTTAAAAAAAATGCTACTATACTGATCAGATATTAATCTACATAAATAAAAATGTAAATGTTCGTTAATAGAAAATCTCGAATCTCCGAAAGTTCTTTACCGATTGCTTTGAAATTTTGACAAAAGGTTGCATTCGTATACAAGCATGTTTATATTTTTTTTATATACACGGTTGTACATAAAAAAGTATATAAAACAGACGAAATAATGGAAGCGCCCCCTGAAGCGACACACGCAAACTAAACAATTGTCATTGACAGTTATGTCACATTGCATTTTCGACGTTTCGGAATTAATATTAAATAATTAAATAATAAATATTAAATATCTATATAAATAAAAATGTAAATGTTCGTTAATTAAAAATCTCCTATCTCCGAAAGTTCTTCCCGGATTGCTTTGAAATGTTGACAGTTTCATTTTGATTTCGAATATTAAATAATAAATATTAAATAATTAAATATTAAATAATAAATATAAAAAAGTATGTAAAACAGACGATATAATGCTCTCTGTTGAACGTAACGGCAACCTAGCTATACTAAATATTTTATGCGTCATTTCGTAAAGTGTGCGTTGTTGACGTATAGCTCTAAAGAATAGTTGTGTCACTTCGTTTTTCAGTGCAATTAACGGTGAAATTGAATTGTGTTAATTGATTTTCATTTGAATTCAAAGTAATATCGTGAAATTGATCTCTTGTAGTGACACGGCCATGTGTCTCAGCGAGACGGCGTGATGTTGGTATGTATTTTTCTGTATGTTACGAATGCGGATCCCTAACCAATGCAACTAACGTAAACTTTTGACAATGTATTTTTATGTTTTATATCGCCGTTGTTAAGGAAAAAGTCATTAATCACCATTTTTGCTCAAAATGAGATTTTTCATTATTTGAATCAAAAGCACAAATCTCTATCATTTTAAAAGTAAAAAACGGCATTATTTAAGCCAATAGCGAAGTTAGGCCACTAAACACAATCATTAACTGTAAACATTGATTGTTTATTTGTATGGAAAAAGTCATTATATTACTTGATGAGTTCTTCCTTACTAATGATACGCATGAAGTTGCAATTAATGAATTGTGTGAGATAGACGTTGACAGTGTGTTTGTCATGCAATTTACTTTTTAAGTGGTTTTGTTAGGTTTTGGCGATTTTATTAAACTTTTTTATAGAAAAAGACTGTGTGATTGGTAAGCATTGAAATTTTAACAAATTTATGTTCATTTTAAAATAAATTATATGTTTTTTTTAATTATACATTTAACATAATCTCAAAATAAAATAAAATTATTTTTTTACAAGAAACTGTCACTCGATATTAATTAACTCTTTCACTGCTGAGACAATTTCCACAACAGCCGATCAGTGGGCAATATATTTGAATAGTTACAGGCCGTGATATTTTCACGGAAGTAAAACAAATTTTACATTTAAGAAAATATATATTCATAAATATAGAATTTGTTTATATATATATCATTTATACATCGTCCCCTTTTACACCGGTTCAAAAATTTGATCGACGAATCAGAGATAAGGCCATGCTGTAAAGGTGGGGTTACACATGTAAAAAATATTGTCAAATAAATTAAAAATTTTCAAGCAAATATTTTTTTGTCCTTTTTCAAATGTGTTTATTTTTATGTTATTTTTATTTTGTCCATTGGTAATTCGGCGCAAAATGAGATACCCAGTCTTTTTTTATTTTTATCAAACGTACTTGAGTGAATTTTTTGTGTGATAAGAGTGATGTCGGTATTTTGACGCATACCGTAATGGTATTGAATGGAGGTTTTTATGACATTTTTCGAACAACATTATATTACAAAAAAAAAACAATATTTTATAAAAACTAACAGAAAAATATACTTACTAATTAGGTGTACACAATAATTTTTTTTAAATAATTTAATATTTGTGGTAAAGTTGGAAACAAGGATCCAAACAAAGACCAGGTTGTGTGGGGCAATCTGGACAAAAGAATAATGAAGCATTTCTTTTCTTAGCTGTATCCCAGCATTGCCTACATCTGCGTCTTTTGATTTTATTATCAGTGTCTTTTTCACAAAACTTCGGCAGATGTATCTTGATTTTTTATTGTACTGTTTGTCTCGGAATTGATGATGGAGGTGGACCTAGTAATTTTTTTATTATAAATAGCCTGAAATCATACAACGGCATTTTCTGTGAATTGTCTGCATTGTATAAATGCCAAGAATTCAATAACATCGTCTGGAATAGATGAATGGCCAACTTTTTGTACCAACGTAATGTTTTCCTTTTGCATGGGTAGTAAGCTAACATCTGGTCATGATAGTCTATACCACCCATATGATTGTTGTAATTTATTACCATATTTGGTTTGGTGACCACTTGACCATGTCGGTTTTTACTATCAGACAGCTCCCCATCAAATTCAGAAGAAATCATAAAGACTTCTCGGCGGTCTTTCCATTTGGTAACACATATACCATTTTCTGTGTACTGACTGACACTTTCTCCTTTCTTTAGTTTTTTATTTATAACATCGATTGGGTTTTCTTTTTTATTTGCTCGTAGTGTTCCTGTGACATATGTGTTTTGGTTCAATAAATTTTTTTGTAAGAGGAACGCTATTATAGAAATTATCCATGTAAACTGAATATCCGGCTCACGTCTTCCCCTCTAGCAATTTCTGAACGACTTTATTAGTGTGGCCTTTGCCATCTAACTCTTCATCTGATGATCCACCATATACAATTATTTTTACGGCCAATCCACTTGATTCCCCTAACATGTAAAGTTTTATACCATACTTGGCCTTTTTGCCTTTTATATATTGGCGAAAAATCAATCGGCCTCTCCAAAGAACCAATGATTCATCTATCGATAGTTGTCTGTGTGGATCATAAATTACTTCCATCCTTCCATTGAAAAAATCAATCAATGCCCTGACTTGCCAAGCTCGACAGATCTTCTTCATTATTGTTAAAATGAAGTGCCCATAAGATGAGTAAAAATCTATCTCTTGACATGAATTGTGAAAATGCCGGTAAATTGAATAGGTAGTCCGTATTCCAGTAGTCACTCAACCGGTTCAAACGTATTGTTCCGGTGTGTAATAGTAAACCCAGCCACACCCTCATTTCGTCTTTAGTGACATTTTTCCATCGCGTGATTCTGCTTGTATCACCTTCTGATTTCGACAATACTTCAACAGCATACAAATTAGTTTGGGTTGTCACAAGATTGTACAAATCTTCATTGAAAATCAAATCAAAATAATCTATTGGTTCTTTACTTGACATCTCAATTTTCAACCCGGGTATTTTTGAAAATGGTATAGAGGCTGGTTGTTTTTTTATATTCGACCATTGCGTAGAGCTAACATCTGGTGTTCTAGATGTTTGTGAAACAGTTTAAATTTGAATATTGTCATCATTTTCAATATCTGACTCAAATTCAGAATCGTCCTCGATGATGGTGAATTCCTCATCACTAACGTCACTAAATGAATCATCCATATCATCCTCAATCTTTTGTCTTTTAGAGCTCGATGGGCGATCCATTTTTCAAGGTCAACGTATTTTTTTTCGTAAAATCAAAAAGGAAACTTATATGATACTAAATATCACTATGTATACACCAATTACTATAATATATTTTTCAAAAGGCACTTATTTTTGCTCACAATTCACTATGTCACTCATTCAAAATTGAAAATAACTAGAAAACATAAACAAAATATCCCTTGCAGTGAGTGACCTTTTCACAAAACAGCGCTAGAGAAATAGTCCAATTATTTTTATTATCAAGTCTCACAATGAAAACAAATGGAATAACTAGAAAAAATATTATTTAAAACTGCGGGTGTAACCTCAACTTTACAATGCGTTGCACATGCGCAAACGCCCGAATGCTCGGAATCTTCCGAAATAATGACGAATATCATATGCTGATGTAATATACTAACAATATTTAGGCATGGACATGCCGCGCGTGTTCTGAGCATGAAGCCGATGTTCACATGGACACGCCACGCGTGTTCTCAGCACTGGACGAGTTAAGCATTGTTAGCCGAAGAAAGTGATCATGATATTTTGATGACACGATCGGTGATCCGGATGACATGCCCAGTCCAACGAATGTGGAATCCATAAACGAATCAACATTAGAAGAAAGTGTTGTTGAGGAGAATATTGTTAACACTGATCCTGTACAAGAACATCAAAATGAGGCATGCAGTTAATCTAGAGTCGCTGATATTCCAGTATCTTTGTCTGAGGAAATCACAATTGAACGTGGTTGAAGATGGAAGAGGGGTGTGGGTAACCCTTCTATGTGGAAAAAATGTATCAAAGAAAAGACGAAGTGAATGCCTTCCTTACGAAACAAAAAAAGGATTAAAACTTGCTAAGTTAACAAAACAAGTGAATTGTGAATTCTGTCGTTTTAAATGTTATAATAATTTTACCGAGAATGATAGAGTTCCGATTTGCAAATCGTATTGAGCATTGAATAATTATAATCGTCAAAAAGAATTTATTTTAGCAAATGTACAATCCGTCGAGCCAAACAATTCAATTCAAATAAAGCAAGATCGATTTCAAATACTTATTTTTTGACTACTGGCGGAATTAAGCATCGAGTGTGTCAAAAGTTTTTCGAGAAAACGCTTTATATAAGTATTGGCCCCGTGAACGAAGCTTTTGAATTCACTACCGCTGAGGGTTTTTTTCAGGAAAAGACAACCGTGGAAACAGTGGTCGGGGAAATAAACATTCTGAGATAATTTTGCGGCGATTGAAGGAACACATTGAATTTTTTCCTGTGATGGAATCACACTACGTGCGAAAATCAAGTAAAAAGCTGTATCTTGACAAAAATTTGTCTATTTTGAAAATGTACGACTTATATAAGGAATTTTCCGAGAAAAATAATTCAAAACGCGTTTCCCAATCAACTTACAGAAACTTTTTCTGCAACAATTATAATTATTCCTTTTTTAAACCTAAAAAGGACTTTTGTTCTGTCTGCATCAAGTATAAAACAATTAGTGCTAAAAATGAGGAAACCATTCAAATGTACCACAACCATTAACGTCGAAGAAATTAATCGAATGCAGCATTGATGAGGAAGGCGAAAAAGTCAATTGGTTAAAGATAAAATGTCTGAAATATGAAAAAGTGAATCCAAAACAAATTTCATACAAATATGAGCATAACGGTGCATATAAAAAAATAATCAAAACCGGCCAAAGAAGACCACGTAACACACCAGCTGATACGGGTAACACTCTTCTTGTCAAATTGTATGACAAAATGTTGCCAATCGCAAATGCAAAAAAGAAGGATTTGTTAAAATTGTGTTCTTCAGGAGCGGTGCCGGAAGAATTTCCCAGTTGGTACGCATCTCTACCAGCTGACGATAAAGAAACTATAAGTGATTCATCCAGCGATTGTGGTGATACTTATTATTTTACATAATACTATTTTATTTTATAAAGTTGTTCAATTTTATGCTTAATTTTACTGCGCAGAACCCTCAAAACCTCTCAAGAAAAAATCAAATTAACTGTGTAAAAATTCATTAAGTGATCTTTCTCACATATTTCATATGTAAGGAAAAAATCATTAAGTGTTAAAACTTACTTTTCTACATCTTTCCAGTATCTAAACAGTTTTTTTTCTACACATAAACATGTAGGCCAATACAATAAATCAAACAAGATAAATATTTTCAATGAAACCAGTATTTTGGATTTTATAGAGAAAAAAAATCGTTTTTCTCCATAAAGTCTAAAATGCAATTAATGACTTTTTTCTTAACAACGACGATATGTATGTTTTATGTGTATGTTTTATACATTTGTATGTTTATACATTTGAATTATTAAAAGTTTCACGTGTTTCATGCAACTAACGTAAACTTTTGACAAACGTCACATTTGATTTTAACGAACTGCCACATTTTTGTTAATATAACTTGCTATTTATTAGAATCGAGCCTTATATTAAAGTCGATAAAATAATTAAAATTACTGAACGTCGTTACAAAGCATTGTTCGTCGTTACAAGGCATCATATTGACCGCCTGCTCTCCTTCATGTCCAACAGAGTTATGGGAGAAATATAAATCGCACATAGCTGAAGATATTTACCGTCGAATACGCGAGGAAAATTCAAATATGAACATGGATTTCTCAGCAGAAATCTACAACGAAGCGTTGATAACGATTGAAGATTTGTGCTTAGAAATCGCAAACAAAGTTCTCAATATGTTTTTGTTATAACTTTCTTTCTTCTTTTTCAGTGCAATCGATCTGCTTTAGTTCATCAAAATAATGCCTCGCAGAAGATCAAACTTAGGTCGTCAGCGAACGAGCGAAACAGACAAAGAATGGCTCAAATACGTGCCGAGGAAGCAGCAGAGCGACGTGGAGCCAGACTTGAGGATGCACGGTTGCGAGCACGGCGATCACGTTCAGCAGCTTCAGATCTGCTTCGTTCTCAACAAAATGAACGCGACAGGCTGAGAGTGGCTGAAAGACGTCAAAAATATTGTATGCCCACAAGCATTGTGAAATTAAACATATTAGAAACGTGTGATTTGTCTTTTCTTTCATTTTCATTTAACCAGACATAGCCACAGCACCGCGTGGCCGGGTACAGCTAGTATATTATAAAATATAAAAAAACCATGAAAACTTTGTTAAACAAATTGTTTATAAAATACAACAGCTGCATAAGAATACACAAATCAGACAATCAGTATGGACATTGTGTGGACTTCCATATGACTTTGACTAATTGAAGGAGTAAAGTAGATAAATTGTTGTTGCCGGTATGAATAAAGAAAAAAAATATTGTGGGGCTCGTTTTATATTTTGTTATTTTATAAGACTGCTTAAATGTTAATTCTACTTTTTACACATACATATTTACATACCATCACGCCATTTCCCTGAGAGGACAGAACGACATCCTTACCTATCTCGACATATTCTAAGCTTCATCCACATCCATACACTTTCTCTACAATTCCTATGATTTCTCTAATTTTGTACATGTCTTCATTCAAAATATCATTAACTTAATCCAACCATACTTTCCTAGCTCTTCCTCTACCATGTATTCTACTCACCTTTGTTTTGTAAGTTTTTCTTCATTCATTCGTACTATATGCTCAAACCACCTTACAGTTCTCTTCTTCAGTATATTCAACACGTCAGTCTTAAGTTCACATATGATACACACATGGTATATCCCTTATAACTTCATTTCGTATTCTGTCATACATTGTCACTCCACGTATTATTCTAAGTGCACACATTTCTACAGTATTTATTCAGATCTTATCAGACTTTTTGATTGTTATTTTAGCAAATTTTTGGATCAAAATAAGTGATTTGATTATTTAAATAAATGCTAGGAGTATTTGATCAGTTAGGAAAGAAGAAGTCAAATGCTTATAAGGCCTTCATGGTGTTGGCAATTATTAAGATATGAAATAATTTAATTAGAGATCTCTTTTAGTTTTTAGCAAAACTGTCACATTCAAAATCATAAGAACTAATAGATATGTTAGAAGTGAATATTAGTTCACATTAGTTAAATAATGTGTTCGTCATTACTGATTGGAGTTCAATAGAAGCAAAACGGGATTTGCAAGGATACAAAACATTAGGATATGCAAACGAAACTCGGACGTGGCAAAAAAAATATGAAAGTAAAATAAACACGGTCTTTTTTCACGTTCACGTTTCACTCTCATACATCAAGGTTGATATAAAATATAGCTTTTGACTATAATCTTGGCTAGTTTTGATGCGGTTTGAGTATACGAGTATATTTTATAGTGCATCATTTATTCCTACACGCCGTTCAATATCCCTAGTTACTCTTCCATCTTAGAAAATACTAGCTGCATAACAAGATTCTTAAACTTCTACTAATCTTTTATGTCTAACCATCGCGTTTACTTCCGTTAAAAAAAATTTTCACCACTACTTTGGATTTCACAACATTTATTTTCAGATCTTTCTCTTAACATCTCTTATATAATTTACTTACAAAAGTCCTTGTCCTGGACTGAATTGAGACTATGATAAGTAATGACTCGCTAAAGAATTGCGAAGAGGTCGACGAGTTTGTTTACCAAGGCGCTCTTATTTTAAGGAATGGAGGATGTGGAGCGCAGATCTGAAGACGAATTGTAATGAAAAAGGCAGATATGACGAGTCTGATAAAGATATCGACTAACCGGTCTATACTGAGAAGAAACAAAACCCGTCTGGTTACGTCTCTAGTTTTCTCCATAGCACTGTATGGAATGGAAACATGAACGATGAGATACAAATTGAATCTCTTTGAATTCAACAAAACTATAACTCATTTTTATACCCGACCCAACTAAATTAAGCCGGTTCGTAGGTGACAGTAAAATATATTATATATATGGTATACCCCTCCCCCCACGAGAAAGTGTAGGTAACGCTACTCTAATACATGTTCTACTTTCAGCATATAACGACGCAATACAAAGTATTACCACACAAGACACTGAAATGGGTATTTCAATACATTTTTAAGGGCACTGTAACGCTATCGACGTGAGACGTTTAACCTTAACCCATTGTTGTGAATGGAATTCCATTTCACCCCATTACCTTCGCGGAAATGGCAAGAATAATAATAGTTGGCATTTCCATAAATTATATATGGAAAGGTCAGTTGTGCCGCGGAAGCGCTGACTGCCAGATTTCGAATCCGTTAGCATCAGTCTCTGCTAGATTAGGCTCTTCAGTTAGATCTTCATGAGAAGATATTCAAATATGGTCTTAACGAGATGTTTTCACGCCGTTATATGGTGAGATCAAATTTTATTATATACGATTTCTATAAGACGTGTCTGTACGGAAGATTTTTATTTATTGTATGGTAACTATGTATGTATGATACAATATGTACCATTTTCCCTCCGGAATGTGTGTAAATTCTTGGCAAAAGAAACTGCATGTTCCTCCTCCAGATTCAGTGCGTCATCTCTTGTTATATTACTGCACTCTAGCGTATTTATCGGAAGATGATTAATGTAATGTACTGATTAAATAAATATTTGATGGAGACCGACTATCCAATCTCATTGAAAAATGCACCGGATGGGAACGAACCGAGTTTCTGAGCAAAATTTTAATAGTTCATTTATTTATACAGAAATCCTTCCTTCCAGAGGTGCATGGTCGCACGGTAATGCACTTGACTTCCGTGCGGTAGGTCGCCTGTTCGAACCCCGCGTTCTGCCCATCCTCTCGAATGGCACAGGCATTTTTTCCGCCTAGTATTCGAGGGTATGACCTGAGGACCTATGACTTCCGTCATATTTATTATTTAAAAAAAGGAAAAACATGTCGGTTTGATCCGATCGTCTCACTTCGGTGTGCAGCGGTGTGATCGGTGAGTTTGGTTGTGTGCAACAGCGCACTCTCTTAAAGGAAAAAATAAACTCCGCGGCACACCTTCGCTTTCCAACTGAATTGACGTTGGAATGGCGAGGGGATCCTCGACTACGAGGCCCAACAATGACAATCCCTCCTATCCGCGGGGTTACGTTCCAAGAACCCCAGTTAATTCCTGAAACCGCAGATAATACCGAACCTTATACGTCATAAGTTTTTTTTTCTTATACATATTGGGTTGTAACATACGAGTATGTTCAACCTATGTTTTAGCGATTTAAAAATAATTTACTTGTAAGTTCATAGATAAGCTTTATCAATTATGTATATTCCGTTTTGATAAATTACCTTCTTTTATCTTTATGGTAGCTAAATGATTCCTTTCCTGTAAAATTTCCGGAACTTGTTGGCGAAAAACTGATTCAAGTAGTTTTGGCAGGAGCTCAAATAGGGTAAATTAATACCACTAAGAGAGTTCTGCAAAGACCGACACAATTATACTTAGAAGGCACAAGGTCCGGGCTGTAAAATAGACGCACTAAAACATCCCAGTCAAGCTGAAACAATTTTTGTCGAATTACCGTGTAGACATTTATTGTTTGGCGTTGTCATTCTGGAACACATCGTTTTTTCTGTTGATCAACCCTGGCCTCATATTTTCGACTATTGGCCTTCGCTTCGATTTGGCCAATTGTGAGCAGTAGTTATTGGAATCAATAGTTTGGTTTGATGGCAACAGCTCATAGTACATGATCCTTTACAATCCCACCAGATACACATCAATATCACCTTTTTTGGTGCATTCAAGCCATCCACTTTACGTAACATTAAAGCAATATGGGGTAAACGCATCAAATTATGTGCATTTAAATTCCAAATTTATTGCCATGTGGCAATCTCTTCCTACCAACCAGAAAGATTTTAATGATTTTAAGATTTTAATTTTTAAGATTGGCAATCTCTCCCAACCAAATTATTTACATATAATTTCTACATGAGACCGTGAGCAAATTTAAAAATAAATGTTAAATTTGAATTGACGACATCCATGAACTAGTAGGTAAGATGCTTGACTTCCACCCGGAGGTTATGGGTTCAATTTTCAATGGCACCCGAAAAAAAAAAAAAAAAAAAAGGTTATTCTAGTAACAATACGCACACGCGCAAAACAGGTGCGAGTATTATTTCCTCTTCAGTTGCGAGTTAGTGTTTCTAATACGAGTTCCGTGCATAATTCAGTGGTTCTACACAAGCCATCTTCCTGTCGGGGTAGGCAGAGAGGACCGACGCCAGACTCGCATACCTCGAAACACATCCTCATCCTCTTCCACATCAATACACCTTCTCATACAATTTCCACTGACTTTCTACGTTTCCTTCTTTCAGAATATCATTCACTTGATCCAACCATACTTTCCTTGATCTTCCTCTTACACGCATTCCACTCAAATTTAAATTATATATCTGTTTTGTTACTATTTTTCATTCACTCGATCCACGTGCCTAAATTAACTCACCGTGATCTTCTCACTCTACACATCAGCATTAAGTTCACATTCATCCTTAATCGCTTCATTCCGTATTCTGTCATAAATTAACACCCTAAGTATTCTTCTCAGTGCACGTATTTCTACAGCATTTATTTGGCTCCTTTCAGTTTTTCCACGTCTGCGTTTCAATCCATTTATTCATCTAAAAGCGCGCATTCCTACAGCATTATTCGGCTCCTCTTAGTATTTTCCCAGGTCCAGGTTTCACTCCCATACAACAAATTTGGCACCAAGTACTATTGTGGAAATATCTTAGCAGATTAATAAGGCCAAAGACAATGTTGTCTCCCAACCACATTCTTCAATATATCTGAATAATCATTTCGGATAAGTTGAATGGTTACCACAAGAATAAATTGATGAAACCTTGCCATATGGCCCATTGCAGTATATAATCAATCAAAAACGATGTGCAAAACTCACATATTATCTCGTGTATTTCTTTGTTCAAGGTTTTACATAAACATCAAATACATTTATTTCCTCTATCGTAAAACGAATCCAACTATTGCATCATATTATGCTGTAATTCATTCCACTCAGGTTTGCCGAGATGCTGAAATTCGCGATAAGCTCCGAGTTCTACAATATTTTTATTTTACTGTTAGAGAACTGTCGATATTTTGAATAGTATTTCTACGATTGAATTAACTATAGAATGAAAGTGAGTGTGGTGCCAAAATTGTTGAATTTGTAAATAAAATTATTCACACATAAACCACGGAGAACGTTAATGTATTGAAGACAAACGTTTCACACATAAACCACGGAGGTTGTTAATGTATTAAGCAGAAAAAAATACTTAGAACATTTTATGTTTCATAGATGGAAGCCCTCAATGCAATGAGCAGTAAAAATAACTTAGGACATTTTATTTTTCATAGACGGAGGCTGTCAATGTACTAAGCAGCAAAAATGACTCAGAACAAATTATTTTTTAAAGACGGAGGCTGTCAATGTATTATATTAAGCAGCAAAAATTACTTAGAACATTTTATTTTAATAGACGGATGCTGTCAATGTACTAAGCACCAATAATTACTGAGAAAAAATATTTTTCATAGCCGGAGGTTGTCAATGTACTAAGCAGCAAAAATGACTTGGAACATTTTTTTTCATAGACTTTTGAAATATATCCTAAGTTTTACGAGTCCATAAATCTAAGATATGTCTTCAACGACAAATATTAATGTCTTTCTATTAAATACAATACAATACAACAGTAAATGGAGCAAAAAATCTTCAGTTACATTGGTGACGGCATGCAAACATTTATTTTTTGCACACTGACACGGCAATCGGCTGCCGCTCGCTCGAGCGTGGCAGTCCACTTGTTTTGTGTTGAGGCAGGTCAGAACTCACATATCTACTTGTACCATACATGCTCTGGCGAAGTCATACGTTTCTCGCAACTACCGATTCTCTAAAGGGCTGAATTTTGTATGAGGCTTTTGAGAACTGTACGAGGATGAGATCGTCTGAGTTTCAGAATGTAAACCGTCTTGTTGAGAAAAAAGTCCTAGATAATTCAATAAGTTATTTGAAAATCCAGATCCATAGTATTTTATTTATTTGTTTTAATTTTATTGCTACATGACAAGAAATCTATAAATACACAATTTGCGAAAAAACAACAGGTAATTTAATTTGCATACGCAATTTTAATGGATCTGGGTTTGTTGCCTTTCATTTGTCGTGTCCCCAGTAAACTAGGCTTTTGCTTGTATCTCAATGAGGGCAGCATATAGCATGAAAAAATAAATCGATATTGAAAAATTCTCTACACCAGAGACCACACTTATTTGGCTCACCGCCCCCTTTTTAAATATATTTTTCTTCAGCACCACCCTTGGAAAAACTATCTCTATCTCAACGAATAATACAATTGTTAGTGTATCTGTGTCGGTATTTTTTAAATTTTAACTATAAATATGTAGCTGTGTGTGAAATTTTTAAATAAAAAAAATGTTTGGAGATAAAACAACGATTAATTGGAAAATAAAGTGACCCTTAAGTTACAGGATCGTTTCTTCAACATGTACGAATGTTTGACCCCCCCCCCCTCCCTTCAGTGCCGTAGAAATTTATGGTTTGGCGTTGTCACGAAATAAAATGGAATTAATTTAAGAATATAAACGACTTCCGGAAATATAAATGTTCCACGAAATGATTATTATTTGATGACCTTCGCATTATAATTGATAAGACACGCCTGCCTTCCAACCAGGACTGGCTGATACCCGCTGGAATCTAGATTTTTTAAAAGGGTTTTAGTCCGGTTTTCACTTAAGGTCCCGTTAACATTTTGGTTTTTAGTTAGAAGGGATTGTCACATAGAAATAAACTCACCAGACTGTACTGTATATAACGAAGTGTGATATAATACGATAAAACAATACTATCCCGATATTGAATGAACTAGCTAAGTTGAAAAACTAGTTTATTGAAGACTGGCAGATAATTCATCCTCCTATTGTGAGGGTCTCTCTAACAGGGAATGATGTGAAGAGAGGATAATCGACAATTATAACACACAAAGATAATACTCTATAGGTATAGTTGCACTCAGGAGAGAACAACTCTAAAATCATTGGTCAGATCAGGATGAGTTCAACTGATATTGACAGCAGATCACCCACCTTAAATACTTTTTATTATCTTTGAGATTTATATTTTTTTCTATATTCTTTGATATTTAACTGTCCCGCGCTTTGGTTCCTTTAACTGTCCCGCGATTCTAGAAGCACTAAGTTTATATGTACCCAATAAATATAGCCGTGCAAGGAATCACCCTCTGTTCTACATACCAACTTACAGGACGAATATCATGGCTAAACACTCAGTCACGCGTGGTATAGAGATATTGAACCAACTGAATGACACGGTTGATATATTCTCGGTACCGTCTAGCAGTATGAGAAGAATCCTGGCTGATATTATTCCTAACGAATAAGCTAACGCCAGAAGCAGACCCTCTTTGTGTAACAGGAGAAATCCGTGCAAAGTGGATAAAAAAAAATATGTACTTATATTTTATATTATTTTTTGTTACTTCTCAAATATTCCTTTCAATAATTAAATTTAAGACACGGCCATGGAAACTGATAATAATTATGAAACAAAAGCTGATTGCTTGAAAGAATGTGCTTTCAAGCAAAAAGCCCTCCAGATATATTTGAATGAAAGTGTTAAATAAATAAATAGTTCTAATTCATTCGTAATAAATTCATTTCGTATTTTCTAATATTTCGACATACTTTCACGGCAGCTATATGTCTACGAGAGACATAGGTATTCTTACTGTGGCTATATATACCAATTCTCGATTTTCACAGCCGAACACAGACATCGCATGTCCAAAGTAGGCTGGGAGCATCATCTGAGATTGATCGCTCGCACTGTACCCTTCTCTCCAACTCCGTTGATCAGTGAATCATAGACTACCTTTCCCGTATGGAGCATCTCTCTAAACTATCGACGGCCTTGAGCAAGATACTCCTATTCGTCAGCAACCACTTCAAAATCTTTGAGGTATATCTTACACAGGTATGACTGACCTACGTGAAATCTTTTCATATTGTAGAACTCTCTGTAGAGAACGTTCTAAGACACTCGGCCTTTTCCATACGCTTCACCTGCCCGAGCTAGTGCGATCGCTTCTCCTTTAGGATGATCGACATACCACTCACGACCACTACCACAGGATCATAATAATTATCAAAATATTTTTTTTATTTTAAATTATGACAAACTCCAGCACCTCAAAGGAAATTTTCCACGTGAATTGTCCGCATTGCGAAAGTGGGTACAAGGTCACTGTTCCACGCCACGTCGAGTTAAATATTAAACCAAATTTTTGTTTAATATTTAATTCGAAGTGTTTGCTGTAAGCGTGAAACTTTAAAAGCGGATTCGTGTTTATACTATTCCCATGAGATAACAACTCGGAAATCTAAGATTTTTTGTTTCGAAATTTCGAAGCATTTGTATACCTCCATGTTTATTTTTATATGTATCATGAAGGAATGTTCTTATATATTTGACTTTTATGATACATGTTTAGTTTATTTCTCTATCTTCTTCCTCCTTTATTTTTCTTAATTTTATCAAGACCCAAGTGAAAATTTAGTACGATCTACAGATTCAAACAGGATATATCAAAATGTCGACCACATTCAAAATTTATCAGCACTGCATAAAATACTCGTATATAATTTACTGGTGCACATTTTATTCATACAATTCGATTGATTAATTTCTTTTAAAATATATAGATCCTTATTTTCATGTATAGAAAAACTAACAAAACAAACATACAGTGCAAATGTGAGTGGAAGGTGTAGTAAAGGAAGACCAAGTGAAGTATGGTTGGATCAAGTGAATGATATTTTAAAAGAAGGAAATGTAAAAAATAAGAGTAATCGTGAGAGTTCTTTAAAGTGTATTGAGCCCACAATATTTTTTTTGTCCCCTTGTTTGGAAAATTTTCTTACCTAATATGTATTTCTAAACATATACGGATGCGAGGAAGTATCAATATATTTAATGGCTGCAGCCACCACCTTCCTATCCTTACATTAAACTTAAAAATATTTATTTTGTAATATTTTTAATATGTCAATAACAGTGGGTTCGAATCCCGAATTGGATTGCTCTTGGAGAGAGTCTGATCTCTAAATGGTGCTATGTTAATTGTTCTTTTATTGTTATCTTTTAATATTATTATCATTTGTCAAAAATAACCATGTTCGAAGGTTTTACTACCACTAGTTTTGAATTTTTAGTTGACTTCAGCGATGGCTGACGTTTCGAAGGCGTTGCAACCTTCATCCTCAGGTCAATGACAAAAAAACATAACTTATATCAATTTTTGGTCATGTTTTTTGACATCACCCTGATGATGAAAGCTGCAACGTCTTCAAAACGTCACACATCATGGAAACCAACTGAATACGGCAACAACTCCGAAAAAATATGACGGTAATTGGCTGAAAATTATTATCCATGATTTATAATATTATATCTATTGCGTGTCTATAAAATAATTTCAAGATGGGCGCTATCAATCTTAACATCCGCACCATTGACGAATAATTAAGTGTCATTTGGTTCGCTTTTCAGATCACGAGCCGTTACGGTGTCCCACTTTCCGGCCCGTTGCTTCGGTTGCATAATAAAACAGCAAAAAATGTATGAATAGAGATGCGGATGATGTAAAGCATTAACCTCATAGTCGCATAAACAACGCGATCAAAGATCCACGTTTACTTCTAATGATAAGTGTTCAGTCTACACAGTCGAATGCTTAGCTTTAAAGAAAGCACTTAATTTCTATCTCTCATCCAACTTGCAGGATTTTGTAATATTCTCAGATTACATTAATGTCGTTAAAACAATATTGTCTTAACTTCTCGAATTTAGCTGATATTTTTGTATGTGCAGTCAGAGCCTCGCTTCTTAGAAAAAAAAACAGAATGAAAGGACGAGCTGTCCTTTCATTCATAGTATATTTCACCGTACACTTCGCAAATATCGCGAGCAGCTTTGGCAGCTTTATTCCCTCGATTGAACGCGAACAGAAGGAGGTGTCGAAAATGCTCACTTTCGTCTACGTGACATTTCATTTTGAAGGCGTGTAATCAAATAAAATAATATATGTAAAGTAAAAGCAAAAACAATATCTTGTAAAGCAGAAAATTTTCTTTCGAATGACGTATAACCTTTACCATTTTGTTTTACTTTTGGTGCTCATTTTTAAATTTGGAAAAAACGGACACAACTTATGTTAACACCCAATACATACGAGTACACATTTACCGCGAATAAAATTTTATGTAAATACATGCCGTGCGGAGCAATTTCGCAAAGATTTTCACATATTATCAATAGAACACGCCTGGCGTGTTGTGTGCACAGGGCCAATGTTTGTAAGGGCACGCGAGTCGTGTCCTCAGCACTGAACATGTTAAGCAAACGCGTGACTTATTTGCTTTTGATTGTGGAAAAGGTTTCATGTGGAGAGTATTAGTATAAGCATCTAGATTTCAGAATTTATAAGGTTAAATAGAACAAACCACCATGTGGGTATAAAGCGTTGTTCAGTGAACAAATGTCACTTCAAGAGCGATTTTCAAATTTATACTATCTACTGAGTGGGACTTGAACGTAGAAAAATACTGAAAGGAGCGGAATAAATGCTGTAGAAATGCGTGCACTGAGAATAATACATTGGGTGACAATGTATGCCAGAATAAGGAATGATGTAGAATATATTATATGTAGTAAAATGAAGGAGAGCACTCTTAGACGGTTTGCATATGTAGAAAGAATGAATGAAAAAAGACTTTAAAAATAAATATATAGCAAATGTGACTAGAAAGCGTGGTAATATTTTATCTTTTTGAGACAACACTCTTCTCTGGCAGAAACTACCTCCATCCCAAGTGATCTAAAGTCAGTCGGAAAGCATAATTGATTCATTCATTAACACCTCAATCGTCGTACTCGTTGCTGGGCCTCGTGGTCGAGGATCCCCTCGCCATTCCAAAGTTAATTCAGTTAGAAAGCGATGCTGTGCTGATTTTTTGTTTCTTTCTTCTTTCCTCTTCCTCCTATTTAGGTGAGTGAGCCATTCTACACCAGCAAACTCACCAGGTGTACGGGATCCGATAGGACACTTGAAGTGGGACGATCGGAACACACCGACATGTTTTATTCCCTATTTTTTAAATAATAGATATGATCGAAGTCATAGGTTTCCTTATACCCCGAATAAAAACATCTGTGTCATTTGAGGGGAATAGCACAGCGCGGGGTTCGAACAGGCGAACGTCCGCACGAAAGTCCAGTGCGTTACCGCGCGGCCATGCACCTCGAACTGGCGTTAAAATGAAGAATTAGTGTATATACGTTTTATTTATAGTAATCAAAAGAAGTAAAAATTACAATATTTAATCATGTGTTTCTTGGTGTTTCTTGGTGGACGCGGAGCTTGGATTTGGGAGTAGAATGATAAAAGTAAGAACAACGATGTGAAGATGCGTACACTAATAATAATTTGTAAGCGGCAATGTGTGACAAGGCGGAATGGAGGCATCAGAAATGAATGCATGGATAAAAAAATATTTTGATTCAGATTAAGAAATGAGCTTTAAGATGTTTTGGATACGTGGAGATAATTATGAAAGAATGACTATACAAGTTAACGATCCAAGGTGTGTGTAGAAAAGGTAGATCGAGGAAAACGCGGATCAAGTGGACCAGATTTCGCATGTGCATGCAGAAATGTGGAAAAGGCGAAAGTTGTGTGCTTGGATAGAAACGTTTGTAGATTCCTACCTACTCCGCAAGGTACACGGCATGATGATATGCAACTACTCGTATATTCATGATAATAAAATCTCCATACTCCAATCAAATCCAAATACGACAACGCGAGCGGGGATTAATTTCAACTTATTATGGGAAGAGGCTGGATTTAAAATAATAATAAAACAAAAACAAGAATACTTTCTGCGTAGGTTGGTCGTTATATGTTTCAGAACACGGCATTACCTTATTAGCGAACAGTGATATACAAGTATATATTCGTATCCAATATAAGAGAAATATACGCGTCTCTATATCAATGGCGATTCGGGGCATCTTATTTAATAATAAGGTCAAAACGGTTCAACTATTCCATGAAAATCAATGACAACCTCGGAATGTCTAATTTGTAAGCCGAGCGGTGCTGACACCTAGACACCTACGTACGAAGTTTTAAAGCTTTTGTGTTTGGCATTTATTGAGGAATTGAATTGGGATCAAACAGAAAGTTGTTTTATCCAGTATATGCATTACACTTCCTTTGTGTATAACACAACCTGGCGGTTTTTAAACCACTACATTGTACTGTTTACGATGATATTATTTATTAAAAAGAAACAAGAATATTGAATGTAAAAGGGTTTCATATGCCTTATGTACATATTTCAAGTCAGGACCAAATAAATATAAAAGTGAAAATCATTCAATATAGGAGATAAAACTTAAGTTAAGTATTTATACATTATATGATACACACACGTATATCCTTTTGTATTTTATCTTATATTACACTTTTGTTGTATACAGTATAACCTGGCGGACTTATTACCACGTGGCAAGCTCTTCCAACCAACCAGAAAGATGTTTAAATTGGTCTTAAGCAAAAACCAGATTGAAATCCTAGGTCGTTGTTAAATAAATAAAACTTAGAATGAAATGCAATGCAACAATAATATCTCGCAATCAAAAGGATGAATTATGTGCGTGTATTGGATTATTTTCTGCGAACTAACAAGCAAAAAGTATTCACAAAAAGATCTCCGTAGTCTAGTTGATAAGAAACCTGTGTTTTAACCCTGAAGTTGCGGGTTTTATTTCCGTTGGTTTCTCGTTCTTTTTAAAAGGGTTCCAGTCTGGTTTACACTTAATGCTTGTTTAAGATTTTTCTGTTTAGCTGAAAGAGATTGCTGAATGGCAATCAACAGTAATACAAAAGTTTTATAAAAAAACAAACTGAAATTAACTTGACGATGATCAAAGTAAAGTTGATACGAAGAGATATTTCCTATCAATATTCAAGCGATTTGCTAGCGTTGGTTATAAATCACCAACAAGTGAAAAATTACAGGTGAAGATCTCTGTAATATGCAGTTATCCCTAGTTATGCGCAATTCCGCTATAACGCAATAATAGTGCGTTCGAATCCCGAGTTAGAACGTCCTTGTCGGGGGTCTGTTCTCTAAACACCGCTATAAAAATCGTCCTTATAATACTTACATACATACATACAATAACGCCAAATCCCTGTCAGAGTAGGCGGAGAGGACATAGCGCCAGGTTTCCTATCACGACACACACACCCTTAGCCATATCTCTAACACTAAGAGGTAGATCATTCAACGACCAGCAACGGCAAAAGTTCTGTCATAATACTCCACCCTATTCGATCGATTTGTTAGATAAAGAAGAAATCGACCTCAAATTTCCATTCCTCTCCGAAGGAACACCTATCAGACACAGATTTGAGAGACTGCCCAATGGAAATCGACTACTACTGCAAGCCGTGCCCAGATGGCTGCACCAGACTGAAATCATTCCAAAATATTGTGTCCATTATCCCATTAATTATAATAAAAGGGCAATTTATACAATGGAGACATCCCATTAAGGGACTTTAATACAAAGAGACAAAGTTTGAAATCACTCCGTTCGCGACACTCGGGTCAGTGTCAAGTTTTTAAAAGCGGGCTAATATGAAAATAATTATGACTAGAATATATGTTATCAGCCTAGCAGCTGCATTGAAAACATACAGAAGTCTAAAAAATTGTGAATCAGGCAAACCAGGATAAATATAATTACAGTAATTCAAACGCGATACAACAACCTAATTAAGAAGAGTTTTTATTTCTTTGTTGGACGACATCGACGTACAAATTTGAACTCTTTAAGACTCTTAAATCCCAAAGAAACCGTATAACCTATTTGTCTATCAAAATAGAGCTTATTTCCACGTGGTAATCTCTTCTAGCCAACTAAAATTATGTTAAAGTGGCCTTAAGTGAAAACCAGACTGGAATTCTTTTTTATTTATCATAATTCTGGGTTCCAGCGGGATTTGAACCCGTAACATCTGAGTTGTGAGACAGGTGTCTTACCAACTAGGCAACGAAGGAGGAGAGTTAAGTATCAAGAAAGACGTTTGATGCTACCTTTTAAAAAAATACTAACACCTATGATTGATAAGCATCCCTATCAAGAAGATATTATCTACGCGGTGAAACCACTTAAAGAAATCCGTTTTACTTGAATATAGTTTTGATTATTTTTAGACATCAAATTTGAAACTCTAATAATGCAATTAGAAGTATCCTATTTCACAATATATTGGGTTGATGCAAAAGTAATGATCGTTTTTTACATATACAATTAAACATTTTTTTTTTAGATTTGTAATATTTATTTAATCAATTTTATGATTTCCATCAGTTCTTATAACCTTCTCCCATCTTTCTATCAACTTATTAATACCATTAGTGTAAAATTCCGTGGATTTTGATGCGAAAAATGTAGTAAGGGATGTTTTTACCTGCTCTATTGTATCAAATTTTTTATCATTTAAAATTTTTTGCAGCGATCGTAATAAATGAAAATCGGAAGGAGCAAGATCTGGACAATACGGTGGATGCTTGATAACATCCCAATTCAACTCATTTAGCTTGTATTGGGTCATCAAAGCCACATGTGGTCACGCGTTGTCGGGATGAAACACTACCCCTTTTCTGTTTACCATTTCTGGTCTATCCTTTTGAAGGGCGATGTTCAATTTGGATAATATCTGACAATATCGTTCTGTTGTAATTGTCTGATTGCGTTCCAAGAGTTCAAAATACACAATACCCTTACAATTCCACCAAACACAAAGCATTACTTTTTTGATGGATTTCGGCCTTCGAAGTTGTTAATGGGGCTTGTCCAGGTATAGCCCAATGTCTTTTTCTTGTCACGTTGTTGTACACGACCCATTTCTCATCTCCTGTTACCAAACGATGCAAAAAAGGTTCATGTTTTTGTCTCGCACTCAAAGCAAAGCACGTTGAAACATGATCCAATAAATTGGCAGCCGACAATTGATGAGGTATCCAAACGTTGTACCGCGAAACCATCCCCATACGCTTCAAATGTCTTAATACGGTTGTTTGGTTGACTCCCATCATCGACGCGATCTCCCTGGTGGTTAGACGTGGATTTGTGTCAATTATGACTTTTAACTTGTTGTCATCAGACTTCAATGGCCGCCCGGTACGTGGTTTATCAAATAGTGAAAAATCCTCAGATCGGAATTTTGTAAACCATCTTTGTACCTGTCGAACTTTGATGACATCTGCTCCATACACGTCGCAAATGTTTTTGGTTGCCACACTCGCGGTATTGTCTTTACGGAATTCATAAAGTAAACAATGACGTAAATGCACTTTATCGACCGACATTTTGAAAAAATACAAGGGCTTTTCACTGTACTCTGGCCAGGCCAAAACTGAATAGAAAGTAGAGGGAAAGCATCCTTTATACAATGGAATCATTTAAAAGAAGATACTATTCATCATTTCTTACCTGGAATTTTTTTTACCTGGGATCATAAAAAACGATCATTACTTTTGCATCAACCCAATATTATTATTATGCATTTTATTTATATATGGCGAGAAATTTTATAAAAACATAATTTGTAAAAAATCTACAGGTAATTTATTATGGACATAATTTTTATGGACCTGGGTTTTTTTGCTTTTCATTTGTCGTGTCTCCAGTAAACTAGGGTTATGTCTATATCTCACTGAGAACACACAACATAAAAAAATTATATTTCTTTCCGATTTTTTACTATACAATACCACATTGCATACTCTCATCAACTCGATAGACAAAATTAAAACAGATCAAATGCAAAATTCCGATAGCACGAATTGCTATGGAGATTCTCCTACTGTCCGGTTTAATTTGTTGCAGTCTGTCAAAACTGTATGAACAATGTCTGTTCTTTAAGTTCAGTTCATTGCACTGTATTATTTGTCTGTTAAAATGTATTGTTATGATACTCGTATAAAGCAGAGAAAACATTAACCTCTGCCACTGCATCATTCAGTAGACAGACACTGAGTACCTACTTCTAACTCGGAACACGGCCGGGCCAATTCGCTGAGGTTAACAGGCCTCAACATCACTTGAACACTGGGAGCGTTGAACTCTCTTGTGTATGTTGCCCGTCCCACGTTTATTAAGCTATTTCCATGTCGATACTAACGAACTGATTGCGATTCGAAATTCTACATTATACAAACAAAAAGTCGATTTTTAAACAGACAAATACGGTTGTATGATACATACAAACATACCAACACGCCAATTCCCTGTCGGCTAGGCACAGAGAACAGAGCGCAATACTTTACTCTCTCGACATACATCCTTAGCTTATTCTACATCTATAGACATTCTACAACTTCTGCGATATCTCTGACTTTATAGGTTTATTTCTTTCAGAATATCATTAATTCGAACCAACCATACTTTCCTTGGTTATCCTCTCACACGCCTTCGACTAATATTTTCACTATATATCTGTTTTGTAAATGTTTCTTCCTTCATTCTTTCCATATGCCCAAACCATCATAGAGTGCTCTTGTTCATCTTACGTAACACATCAGCCTTAAAGTTCACGTTCATCCCTAATCACTTCATACCATTTCCGTTTTTCATTGTCACTCTATCTATTCTCAGTGCACGCATTTCAATAGCATTTATTCAGCTCCTCTGTCTTTTTCTACGCCCACGTTTCATTCTCATATATATGTTTTAGTGCCCCATTGACTACGTTTTTATCGCTACACGCCGTTCTGTTCCTTCTTAACTTTTCCATCATGTGAGAAAATACTACCCAAATAGCGGGGGCAACGGTTTAATGACACCATATTACAAAGCTCCTCTTCTGGTTGAAGTAAATGTCAATAATTGAGTAAACGTTTCACTTTATGCCCTTTTTTGTAGGTCCCCATATAATATCATAATATATTTCGTATTTGCACTTCATCCATTCATTCGTGTAGTGCCCCTCAATACATCCAAAATGGTGTTGAATATCCCATTTGCCAGACTTTTGATTATTTTTGTAGGGTGCTACGAGTATAGGAAATCGAACCAAAAACCCTCATGTATAAGTCAAGCGTCTTATCAACTAGACCACGGAAATCGTGCATTCGCATGATATCCCTCAACATATCAATATTGATGACGCGGACATGTTGAATCGCGTTAGTCATCGAATGTGTTTGCAACACTGTCACACGTTAAGATGCAACAACACGCACTCACACGTCTAACGCACGTTTGTATTGTTACCAGACGAATTATTTAACCAGACTGAGACTTTTTTTTTTTTTTATCGGGTACTATCGGGAATTGAACCCGAAACCTCCAGGGGGTGATCTAACTTTTGACAGACTAGACCATGAAGATCGTCTTATATTGACACTAAAAATATAATCAGTTGTAACTTACGGGTGAGATATGGACAACACTAAAATAACAGCGCGGAATATTCTGAATTGAAAATACTGTTGAGAAAAATTCTGGACTCTATCCTGCATTATAACAAGACCCTGGACACAACAGCATATTAAGATTCCCGCCTTTTTCCATCAACAATCAAGGCCAGTTGATTAGCATGATTTGGTCATGTAAGCCGAACAGGTTATTATGATCTGCCATCGAAATTGCATATGAGACCAAACTAAGTAGAACACGAATTCTTAGGCAGACATAGATAACGCTTTATGAAAATATGTTTGCCAACCAGGAAAAAAACTGGGAGAAAATGGAAGGATAGAAGTAAAAGACCCAAGAAAGTCCGAGATGGAGAAGCATAGGCATGGAGAATAAAGCTCTACAAGGCATCAGAAGTAAGTAAGTAAGCACGCACATTACTGATGTTGATTTTATCTAATTGAGGGCTAAAGTTGAATTGTGCTGTTGAATCGAGAAAAACATGGCCAACAATTCCATTCCTTCTGACAACTTTATGTTATTGGAATTGCGTATTAAAAGTAATCAATACTTGAGCTGGCACCGGGAAAACTTAGTGCTAATTTAGCGGGATTTATAACCAGAAGATAATTTATATCAAAACAACGCGGTAGTTAATACATATAATAAACATGTTGGATCACTTATAAAACTGGTATTTTAGTATTTAATTTCAATGTAACGTAATGAATTCCATATAAACAAATCTACAACACAAACGTGAGTAATATACCGATTTGGTTATCAAAAGTATTTTAAATCAGCTTTAGCCACTTAGGAGTTTCAGAGGAAGAATAAGGGGTAGACCATTCAGAATTTTCGAAACAAGCCCTAATGTAAATCCTGTATCACTAATTGACGAAGACGCATGTCATTCAACCCGGTGGTAACGGTTCAATTGCCGTTGGAACCCAATTTATTTTAAAATGTGTTCAAGTTTGGTCATCACTTATAAGATATTTTAAACATATTTTTTATAGGTTGGAAGAGATTGTCACTTGACCATAAACTCGGCAGGTTGTACTGTATACAACGAAAGTGTAATACAATATAATCTTAATATCTATTCAAATAATAGTAGCATGGTATCAGTACTATAGACAATGATAATATAATGATCTTTTACATAGTAAATGTTTATTGTATTCTGATTATCATGTCTTACTTTCAGATTTTATTTCAATTAAATTAATTGAGTAGAATAAAATAGTTGCTTTTTGTTAGCTAAATACACGATGTTTTTGAGCCGATATTACATTAAGAAACAGTAATATACTCGTATAAGTGTATGGTATATATATATATATATATATATATATATATATATATATATATATATATATATATATATATATATATATATATATATATATATATATATATATATATATATATATATATATATATATATATATATATATAACAAAATAATATTTGTGAATCCTTTTACAGTGCGAAATAAGCATGGCAATCCCAATTATCTTATAAAATTTCTCACGTTTCTTTAAGTCATTAATCCTACAGTATAGGTAAATATCATATAAAATATAAGGCAGAACGGCGTAGGTTGAAGGCTTCACGTTTCCTCATTTCTTATAATCATGACCCATTAATCGCTTCATCGTTGCGATACCCATGGTAGCTACTATAAAGGTTTATCTATTCTCACAATCAGTAGTTCGAAAGTGTGTTTTGTATTTGAAAATATACAATAATTACATTTAAATTAAAATATTATTCACAGCAGTTGCCGTTTTGAGTTGGTTTCAATGATGACCGACATTTTGAAGGCGTTGCAGTTCTCATCCTTAGGGTGATGTCAAAAAACATTGCCATTTTTTATTTATTTTATATATAACTTATATTTACATGTTAAATCCAATTCGTTACAAAGCTTCAAATTAATGTATACAGCACAAAACAATTTAAAAATAAATAATTATACCATTCAAACTACTCCCATTACTAAGAAAGCTCAATACACATTATTTAAAAACATTATCAGAAATGTGGAAGATGTGAATATCCGAGGCCCGATTTAAAACCATGTGTCGAACAAGGACTGAATATTAATATTAAAAAAACAAAGTATATGTTCGTAAGTCGGCAATCTCATTGTTGTGTATGTCTGTAGTTGGCCGCGTAACCTATAGAGCAAGCCGACAGTCTCATAGTGATGTATTTCTCCAGCTGACCGGGCAATCTATAGGGCAAGTCGACAGTTTCAAATATCCAGGAAGCCTAATTACTCGTGACCTTGACCCAGACCCAGATAGAGAAGTAAGATGCTGAATTGGAATGGCACGAGCACGACTCTTCAATATGAGATCAGTTTTTTGTAATGATAACTTGAATCTCAAATTTCGGCTAAGCATAATTTATGGTGTTGAAACATAGACCATGAAGACCAGAATTCGAAATGTGGATTTATCTGAGAATGCTTATAATTTCTTAGTTTCTCAGAAAACACAAAGTGCTGCGTCAAGCACGTAAAACGAGAACTCTTAAATATCGTAAAATGATGAAAAAATGTCTATCTGGGTCATGTATTGGGAGGAGAAAAATACCATTTCATAAAATGAATATTAATGGGCAAAATTTAGAGTCGATGCGGAATCACTAGAAGGTCTGCCATGGTTACGAAACATTTGTTAATGTCCAGATATCCAGACAAATGAGAAGTTGTTCCGTGCTGCCAAAGGCAGATATATTTTTCCAAGAGTGATTACCAACGTCAGGGAAATCGGATACAGTACATGAAGAAGTCATAGAGAGAACATTTGCTTCCTACACTTTAAGTTTTTGCAGACACTTCTATAAATTTCTCTACAACGTTATGGTAAATGTACTAATATACAACCACAACGTAAACCTCCTTGGTACTAAGTGAACTTGGATATCTAAACACTTAAAATTTGCAATAATTTAACAATGACATTTCAGGAAATTAGTCGAAACCTTGATCGGTATCACCTGATTATTTGCCTCGTAGGAAATTAATTAAAGTACGACTGCACGCCGCATCAAGGAGTACTCGTACAGGGTCACGAGATATTTGCACCGCAATTCACGCCGATATAAGAACATACGAAATATGTACGGTACACATATCCGAGAATTAATAATTCGCGTGTCGTGAAGTTCAGCTAACATTTCACAATTAATAATAATGTGTTCATTTAAGATTTTAAGGTAAACATAGTGTAGACCTATGAAATCCATATACACACATAAAATATCGGTTGTTCCAATAATAAGGGTTATTTTAACCTTCAAATTCAATCAAACATAACATAAGAGTAAATAAACATTATCCATCAAATAAAGAGCCATTTGATTCTATGTATTTTGCCAATGAATTACAAGCTTACTTACGAGTATGTCTATAGAATTAAAGTCAGGCGGTTTAGAATCCAATAATTTAAAGGCATTTTCAGCTGCTTCTTTGTAATTTTTTTTGTCGTGAATAATTATCGAAGAGATGAAAATGTGAAAATCACATGGATCGGATGAGTGCAATAGCGTGCAATAGCACTGCAATAGCGCGAGTGACCATGAGAAGCAAGAAGAAAAAAAACGAACCAAATTTAGAATAAATTAAACAACAACCATTACGAATTAACGTCTAGCCATTGGAGGATTCCATAAAATAGACCATTTAATAAAATTCCCAATGGAAATAATGCAAAAAAGCCAAATACCACGTCTCGAAAAGGTAATTAAATAAACTGAAATTTCTGAAAATCAGAACTCGAACACACGACCTTATTCATTTCGAGAACATCTCGTTGTCAATAATCTTAAAATCAATTTTAAGTACAATTCAAACTGGATTTTATTAGTGACACTAGTGAGCTGTCTTGAATACATTTTATAACTAGGTGCCCTTGAGGTTTTATGTATAAACAAGTCCAAATGTTATAATTTTGAGTTCGAGATGCAATTTCGCGAAGAATGTTGATCAAAATCTGATCCACTTGATTCACTCAAGTTTTCCTCGGTCAACCTCTTCCACGCACACCTTGAAATTATGACTTACTCGGTTTTAGCCATTATTTCGTCATTCATTCTTGTTACATGTCCAAAGCATATTGACGCTAATGACGGTTATCTTACATAAAACATCAATTTTATTCAAGCATTAATTTCTCCTTCTTTCATACATTGAACTGAATATTTTTTTCTCAGTGCACGGATCTCCATAGAATCAATCTTCCTTTAATTATTTTTCTGCCAAGTCCAAGATTCCATACGTGGTAGATTGGCACCAAAACACTATAATGTATTGAATCTATATTTTTAATGACAAGAATAACGACAGTATCAAACACAATAATACAAACATAAGGTTTCTATAACATCCTTCTTATTAGTTGTAAGAGATTTCCACATAGATATAATAAAATAATAAAGGTGAAACGAAAAATCCATCTATCAATATAAAAAAACGTCACCGTGAAGAAAGAATCGCATTGGTAAATCTTTTTTCATCGTCGTTATACCCTAATGTCCGAAGGGCAGCGGGGAACGGCATTACCTATCATGTTTCGAAAATAACCTGACGTCGAATCGGTTTAAGGGGAAAAGTTACTTAAGCCAAATACGTACATGGCAAATGCTTCAAATGCAAAAATGCTCAACGCAACCAGATCGATGTGGTCATGCGACCGAATAACGAGTACGACTTAAGGTCAACTCACATAAATTGTATTAGCAGCATTATTGATTCTTACAACTATTTTTGTGCATATGGTATACGTCTATTTTGAGATGTTTGAAAACTTTCCTTTCACCATTGGTGACATAACCTTATAATCAAGCACATTTACTGTAATTAAATCACCATGGTTAAAAAAAGTTTTCCTGCCAAGATTTTAAATTCAATTCTCAGCAAAAAGATAGTATTTTCGTGTGAGGATAAATTGCTAAAACCATTTAAATGCAATGTTTTTTTTCTACTGATTAATAGACACAATTCTCTCTCACCAAAAATTGTCGTATTGGTCCGACTATAAGGGGAGATTTTAATTTACAAAGCAATACGAAAATGTGAAGACCGCCTTATATTCGAGTCAAACAAATTAGTCATAAATTCACTACCGCGCGATGACCGAGACGGCTGTATTACCTCAAATACTTTTATTTATCTCTCTCACATAATATTTTTGATGAGCACGTTCAATAGACAATCTTGTTTAAAAACTATTGGTGTGCTGCTAGTGTCCGACAGATTTTTTATTTTATTTTTTTGCGCTATTTTTATACATATTTATTATTCCTTATACACTCGAAAATTTTATGAATTACCATATTGAAACGCGTCGAGTTTAAAAAATTCAAATCTATCAAGGAATTCACAGAAGCTATGATTTAAATTTGTTATCCAGTAAATTTTTTCTCCAATACATTTGAACACAGATTTTCTATCACCATTACTTTCGATTTTGCAACATACATTTTCCGATCTTTCTCTGCGCATTTCTCATACAATTTACTTATCAAACTCTGCAATTCAGCTTCACTCTTCGCTAACACTACCATGTCATCTGCATATAGCAATTCGCATACGGTTCCCATGGTGATAGTAAATAAATAAATAAAAAAACATTGAACGATAAAAATTATTAAGAAAACTAACCCAGCAAAAAAAAAGTTTATTTATCAAACTTCCTCGTCCGTCACATCATCTGCGTCAAATCATAAACATTGATACTCGTATACGAGGGTTGCTACTTAAGATTTTAGATATGGCAACACCAGTGTAGGTACGTCAAATCTGATATCAGCATCGTAAAGTTTGACGTTTTTAATGGTATACGTGCTCAGAAAGTTTTGTCATACGAGTGCTATTTGTGTTGTTTACAGTGACTTGAAAAATTCATCTTGGCCAAAAATGGAATTAAATCGTGAACATTTTCGTGCGATCATTTTTTATAGCTTTCGACGTGGACTAACTCAACAACAGTGTGCCGATCAACTCGCTTCGACTTTGATGATGAAGCACCATCCCGAGCCACTGTGTTTCGCTGATTTTCCGAATTCAAACGTGGTCGTAGTTCGCTCCAGGACGAATTTCGTGAAGGTCGTCCAAAATCGGTTGTTGTGCCAGAAAACATCGATGCTGATATTGCAAGATCGTCATGTGACTTATCGTGAGATTGAGGCATGTTTGGGGATTGGTTCCACTTGCATACATTCAATATTGCATGAACATTTGGCCGTCAAAAAGATTTGTTCGCGTTGGATACCGCATAATTTGACAATCGCTCAAAAAAAGGCTGGTGTCGATTGGTCCAAAGAAATTTTGAAAAAAATCGATCGCGGTGCTTCAAAAGACGTCTATAAGATCGTGCCAGGCGACGAATCGTGGATCTATGCATATGAGCCAGAAACTAAACAGCAGTCGACTGTATGGGTCTTTTAAGATGAGCCAAATCCAACAAAAGTTGTTCGCGCACGAAGCACTTCGAAGCAAATGGTGGCTTGTTTCTTCGGTATGAATGGTCATGTCGCAACAGTGCCTTTAGTGGAACGTCGTACGGTCAATTCTAAATGGTACACCACCATTTGTTTGCCAGAAGTGTTCGGATAAATGAGGAAAACTAACCGCCGAAGACGGATCATTCTCCACCACGACAATGCGAGCTCTCACACTTCGGCTCAAACAAGTGACTTTTTGGGCACTCAAAACATCGAATTGATGGGTCATCCACCGTACAGCCCTGATTTGGCACCCAATGACTTCTTTTTATTCCCGAACATCAAAAATAAATTGCGAGATCAACGTTTTTCGACGCCTGAAGAAGGGATTGATGCGTTCAAAACGCAAGTTTTTCAAGTTACTGTAAACAACACAAATAGCACTCGTATGACAAAACTTTCTGAGCACATATACCATTAAAAACGTCAAACTTTACGATGCTGATGTCAGATTTGACGTATCTACACCGGTGTTGCCATATCTCAAAACTTAAGTAGCAACCCTCGTATGGTATATGATGTGACGTAATGAACATAATGGTAGGAGGTACCTTAAGAAAGTTCAGCATAGTTTACAACAAAATATTGTATGACATCTTAAGAAAGTTCACTATAATTTACAACAGAATAAGAAAGACAACGTATATTTTTCAATGCAGTTTTATTAAATACAGTTGTTTTGAAAAATATGCATTGCCTTCATCGCATATTCATAATACATCGTATTCAACTTTATCTCAGCTCGAAGACATATAGAAGAAGATAAGTAACATAAATCATTATAGGTCACGATTGTGTAATACCAGACCTCCGTTAGTTCACTCGGTTCAAAAGATGAATTACCTAACGAAAAATGAGTAACGGTAACGCTGGTCGCTATTACCTCAGGCACTCGTCAGATCTTCTTAGTTCCCAACTGCGATGGAGCAGAGCGAGGCTGTGCATTGTGGAATTTATTACGCAATAGCGAAGAAGTCGTAATGCATGCGAATTTGAAATATATTACTCACAGTAGGATGGAAGACTTTGCCTAACACCCTGGGTTTTCGCGCTCTAAAGAAATTTAAAAGCAAGTATTTTTATTCCCGATGATACTCGTATTAAAAAAATAAAGAGCCGGAGTCTGGTAAGAGTTCATCGGATAACAATATCGTACGCGCCAAGTACGTGTGCAGATGTCGTTGTTTATCCATGTACTACCAACACGTGCAATGATGAACCGCGAGTTCCGTGCATACTCTAGTGGTTTTATACCCGAAGACTCGATTACTGGGTTCGAAGACAACATTGTCTTCCGGCCACATGCACTGATAAAAAATTTGGATGTGTTTAAGGGTACCATACGAAAAAAAAAAAAAAAATCTGCAATTACTGTTTTAAGTCTCCTGAACAATATCGAAATGCTGGTTACGACATTTTTACATATGTGATATATCTGATTATTCAGAAAATAACAATTATTTAATTCTATATACAAATGCATTCAACTTTACATTGAATCTAAATAACGTCCGTATATTATTGTATATTTTATTATCATTTGTCGATTCATTGTTCATAATGTAAAACGTATAAAACAATATAAGATTCTCAATATACGATAAGTATTAAAATCCAATTTTTCAATTGAAATTATTATGGACTAGCTAAAACCAGATTTTGATTCGCTGTTTTGAAAGTGGACAGGGAACGTATTGAAATATTTGTCTTTGTAGTTGAATTTCATTTTGAAATTAATGGTATTGTTCTTCTTGACATAAGATTCGACGTTTCCTTACTTCATCTCTGTGCTGGTTGTTCTCTGTTCTTTCAGTCAATAAAGTTCGGCAAGATATGATGAAAGATGGACTATAATTTATACGTGTGTGTGTTGTTAACTATATTATTTCTTATTGAGCAAATTAATGTTGTACTGTTTACACTTTATGTTGAGTGCCCTGCTTAAGTCGGCAGTAGTTTATTAAACTATACCACAGCTACATGATAACGTGTGTGTTGTTAACTATATTATTTCTTATTGTGCAAATTAATGTTGTACTGTTTACACTTTATGTTGAGTGCCCTGCTTAAGTCGCCAGTAGTTTATTAAACGATACCACAGCTACATGATAACGAAAAGAATTGAAATAAGCAAGACTATCCGCGATGATAGGAGCACTCTACCTATAGTTACGAGTTGTATTTGAAGTGCTTTATTTCGCTGAAAATTGTGAATTGAGCAAGCTTTATCAACTAATTAGACTAATAAAACTATTTTTTATCAATATCTCTTAATTTTAATACTGTCCGGTTCGAGTATATACGTTTTAGTATCCATTCAATTTGTAAACTTTTTAGAATCAGAGTGCATAATTCTGAAAAGAAGCAAAAGTCGAACGTCGAACGAATCGTTATTAGTGCAATAAAAAAGAGAACTATCATCTCTCCCCGGTGTGTTGGTTTACTTATCTGCGATGAATTGAACTATTACATTGCTTTGTATATGTTCGCAATATTCACTCGGGATATTGTTAAGCACTTACTTTCTATAATCCACTATTTATGTGCGTTCCATAAATCTAACGGTTTATCAACACAATGCAACATTGCAATAGCCACAGTGTGATTTGTCAAAGGGGATTTCATAAACAATAATGCAGGTGTGCAAATCGCAACTAAAGCCAGCTATACACTGAGAAAGTGTTATATGTACATACACATATTCCTTGATTTAAGCGGTAGATACGTTCCAGAAAAAAAAATAGCGTTAATTGAGGCAAGAAACTTATGCAAAATTGGAAGATATGAGTACACTCCACAATGTCAAATACAGTATTCATATAAATATCGAATATGTAATATGTAATAGTACCGAAAATGTAACGCACATAATTACATAATTAGCTTCGTCGGTGTCATCTTCCCTGCCGCGTTTTAATTTTAGAACCATTTGCTTTCTTACTGGTTCAAAGTCACTATCTTCATCCGTAGAATCACTCCTAATTCAGGTTCATTTCAAGTAGTTCTTTCGGTGTTAGGATGTGTAAAAAGTCTGTGACCAATCGGTGTCTCCTATTTTTCGTTAAATCATTGAAAATGTCTTCATACTGGGCGCAAATATTTTTTTAGAAATTTAGTACCACGTTCAACGATATTTAAAACCATATTTTTTAATTTACTGACCAATTTTCAATATTATTTTTGGCGTATTTGTCCGAATGTTTTATTTAGTAAATGTTGCTATGCTTTGTAAAAGATATATTTTTTCGTATATTTATTCGTTGTATATTTTTTCAATAAATACATAAACAAAAGTTATTATAAAACAACCCGCTTAAGAATGTGCAAGACATGAGTAATGTACAACATGCTTAATACGAGTACGCCACAATGACACTGATGTTGAAATTTTCCTTCGGCACAACTTGCTTTACCGTATTGTGGAATTAAAAAATTGCATGCCCATTCATCGTTATGTTGAGAAAACAGGTGGAAACATCTAGAATAACGATTTCCCATGCGTAAATATGTAGAAATCTCAGAAGAATCTGCAACGTACCTGAGATATATGGTGTTAGGATGCAACTTAAAATGAATACACGAGAAAGTGTTTTTTTTTTTAAATCAGTTTGGAGTCACCCAAATTCCTACACAACGACGTAGCTTTCTTAATTTTCTAGAAATTTATTTGTCATTCTTTTGTGTACATGGTTATACACGGTACATCCGGTTAGCTTATTGTTATATAGCAATTTCTTTCAACGAACCAAATATACGATGGAATAATAATAAACAGAGACGAATTTTTGTGTTGTCGACGCCTTTATTATCCCTAATTCATTTATTCGTCTAGTACCACTCGATATTCCCAATTAATGATCGTCGTCGTTACTGGGCCTCGTAGTCGAGGATCCCCCCGCCATTCTAAAGTCAATTCAGTTAGAAAACGAAGCTGTGCCGTGGAGTTTTTTTTAAGTGAGCGAGCTGTTGCACACCAGCAAACTCACCGGCCACACCGCTGTACTGGATCTGATGGCACACCTGAAGTGAGACGATCGGAGCCCACCGGCATGTTTTTTGCCTTTTTTTTTTAATAAACATGACCGAAGTCATAGGTATCCTAATACCCTCGAATACTAGGCGAAAAAAATACCTGTGTTATTCGAGGGGAGTAGCACAGGTATTTTTTTTTCAGCGCGGGGTTCGAACCTTCCGCACGAACGACATTCCGCACGAAAGTCTAGTGCGTTACCGCGCGGCCGCATCTCACTAATGATGCGAACATATTGATGAGCGTGATCGGGAGTCAACACTGTCTTGAGCATTGAATTGAACTTTCGGATTTACAACCACTGGAGAAGGCCCGGAACTCGCAGTTTTTCATAGCTAAATAGAAATACTTCCGTATACGAAAAGGTTACAATACTCGCACACCTCTAGCGTACGAGTATTGTCACCAAAGGAACTAACTTACCAGACTGGGACACCCTTTTTCCATTTCATGCAGATACCATCGAGAATTGACTTTTTCGTTTAACATCACTGGAAATATAATATATATTTTGAAAACGACACATTTGACTTCTTTTGAAATATGGAGAGAAACATCCCGTCCTTTCACGGGTCTTGCATGGAATGAAATATGGAGAGAAACATCCTGTCCCTTTACGGGACTTGCATGTAATGTAATATGGGGAGAAACATATCGTCCCTTTACGGGTCTTGCATGGAATGAAATATGGAGAGAAACATCCCGTCCCTTTACGGAACTTACATGGAATGTAATATGGGAAGAAACATATCGTCCCTTTACGGGACTTGCATGGAATGAAATATGGAGAGAAACATCCCGTCCCGTTACGGGATTTGCATGGAAAGAAATATGGAGAGAAACATTCCGTCCCTTTACGGGACTTGCATGGAACGAAAATGTTTTAAGACTGAATTCAACCAGTAAATATGTATTCGATGTCTTGATATTTTGCTTACACTTATGCTTATTCGATATTTCTAAAAAATAACAAAAAAAAATCTGGTTGGATCCTTTTAACATATTCCATTACTCACTGGACACGTTCTTTCTTTTTTGGTATTGTATTCGAAGTCAAACCCCTAAAAAAATGACAACCTGACGGGTTTATTGTCTTATATTACTTCCAACATACCAGAAAAGTGTTAAGGTCTTAAGGTATAACCCTTTTTTAAAAAAATCTGATGCCAACGGGAACTGAATCCCGTAACCTCCGGGTTAGATGACAGCCGTCTTACCAACTAGGTCACTGATGTCATCATAAACATAACCATGTAATACTGAATATCCGACCAGCCCTCATTAATAATATTGGATAAAAATAAACATTGATATGAAATTAGTATTAACGATCACGGCTTAATATAACGATTTGCGTGTCGACATCCAATAAATAAAGTACCGTTTCTTTTCAGAATTGTTGAATGGAAACTTTACGGAATTGGGCGATTTTAACCCTCAAGCAGTAGTGTTAAAATAAAAACATATATATTAAGTAAACAAACGTCCAACACTAAACTCTTTGGTCACTTGCGTTAGAAATATATCGAACAGAATTGTAACATGAATTTCGACTTGGAAGATTAAGCCAAGAACATAATAAATCTGTGGCGCCAAGTGCTTCCTCGAGATGTGGTGAAAATTGGGTTTAAGTCAATAAAACATATATACTCGAATCGGACAGCATCAAAATTAGCCTAGATGATCTATAACAGTATCTTAATATCAGCTTTGATGTATGTGAGTGAAACGTGGATGTGGAAAGAAACAACTGAAAGTAGCCGATTAAATGAGAATACATAATGGGGTAAAAAAATATTTACAGAATATACAATGCAGTGATAAGCGATAACCGTTAACTTAAGGTTGATGTGTTGAGTGAAACGAGGGAAAGCACTCTGAGATGGCTTGGACATGTAGAACGAATGAATGAAGAAAGATTAACAAAACAAAAATGTAGTGCAAATGCCAGTAGAAGGCGTGGTCGAGGAGATCACGAAAAGAATGGTTGGATCAAGTGAATGATATTTCTAAAGAAGAAAATGTATAAAGTTAGGGAAATCGTAGGCAACTACTATGAGAAAGAATATGGATGTAGAAAAGGCGAAGGATGTGTGTCGAGATAGGATTTGGAGCTCTCCTTTTCGCCTACTCCGACAGGGAAATGGCATGAAGAAATTAATGTGTGTAAATTCAAGCTAAAGAAGTCAATGCATGAAGTACTCTGGGACCAGGATTCGATATGGTGTTACTGGTGTGACCGTATCGGGCGTCGGAAAAGATGCAACTCCGAGCCACGAGCTTTCTTACAATTATAATTTATACGTATTTTTCCACTAACCATGTATCCATCGTCTTTCAAGACGGACACGGGCTAACGGTCTTGGAAGAAAACTTTCAAAAGTGGAATTGAGACAAGTCAAATGAAAATGAAAAGAGTTTAAAATAATAATTCGGGATCCGCTAGGAATTGAACGGGGACGTCATATACCGGCGTCAGAATATACCTGACCATGCCATCATCCTCCTTTCTTTTTCACGATTTTACATAAGACATGATTCACGTACAATGAAAATCCTATTTTTAAAATCATTACTCTGGTAAGCGGCCTACCGATATATTTACGGCCATCGAGGTTATTAAGTAAATGAAAATAAGTCCAGTCTTATACAGCACTATTATTGGGTTATTATAATTTATTCAAGTGGTCACCCCTCTCGATGGGGCTGGAAAAATCTCTCGATAAATGGGCGCAATTACAATATATTATAATGGAAGTATTAAGCTATTGATTGGATGGAACATCGGGAATTATAGTAGAAGAAACGCTGGTCACGCGAGCCAAACACTGCTTCCCAAAGTGTCAGGAGAAATTTTTATCGCAATAAAAATTATTTCATTCTTATCTGCTAATATCTACGAGCCATTGTATGTTAATTTACATTTTTTTCTGGCTATTTGGGCATTTCCGAGGCTGTGCACAATATTTCATTATATTTATATTATATTTCTTGATTGGTTTTAGTCAATATTTGTGTATTTTTGTAACTTTAACGTGTTTATTTTGTTATTGCAACAATTATATTATTAATACGTAATATTTAATGAATCGGTTGATCTAAATTTATGGTTAACGTTCGTTTTCTCGAGTTATATTTCGATTGGATCGAACTTTGTCCACCTCAAAATGGTAGATATATATGAGTGGTTTGTGCACTTTTTGGAAGGAAGACAATCCTTTTTTGGAAAGTCTTGTCAAAATTGACGATTTTATATGAACACTACACACATACACTATACTACACCTAAAGCCGAATGGGTTACTATCCATATCGGAAAATCTACCAAGGATTCTTTGTAGTTCGTCTTCCCTTGGTAAGTATTATGTGAAATTTTCAATGTTTGAGTACGTTTTTGTTTGGAAAATATGATTCTGTGCATCCACATGCAATGTTGTTTATATGTGTGCAACATCTACATGCAACGTTATTTATGTATGTGCACCATCTGTATGCAATGTTGTTTATGGGCATGCAACATCTGTATGCAATGTTGTTTAAGTTTTCTAAAAATGTGTTGTATTTTTATAGAATAGGGGATTACAAATTTAGGGCAAATGTGGATTTTGATAAAAAAAATTGCAATCACATAAACAATTCGTGCAGATGGCAGAATCACATATTCCGAGCAACAAACATACTCAACATTGCAAATTCGCGATTCAAACTTACATTTGATTATGAAAGAAAAAAGCAAAATAAATCAAAATCATTTGACACATTTGGGAAGAAGGCCATTTGCGTCGATCGAGAGATCTGTGAGAAAAAGCCCGATCCTAGATGCACACTCCCTCCTGCAAATTTCAGAGACATGTGGATCCTACTGAGTCGCCTGGTAATGCTGACGGTTTCTCACATGGTAGATGTTGAGACGCCATCAATCTGAGAACAGGCGGCTTTTCATTTTCCACGATCCTGAACCACCTGCTCTCAGTCTTCAGGTGACCCGCACAAAGTCACCATATCTCGCAGACTGTTCTTGTAGCGCTTGTTCTGTCCATCAACCCTTCGCTTGCCCATTACTTCCCCGCATAAGACGCGTTTCGGGAGCCTAACATATGATTGTCATATCCAATCCACGTCAATTTCGCTTTTACAACCATATCCTCTAAAGGTTATAGTTGAAGCGTTGTAAGACCGAGACAATTGTGACATGATCACACCATTTGTCTAAACGATGCGATGGATTCTAAAATACACAGATTAAAGTAAAAAGTTGACTATAATAAGTGTGAATGAAAACCTGTAAAATACAATTAGTTGATAAAGCTTGCTCAATTCCCCATTTCTAATGAAAAAAAGCACTTTGAATACATCACATAACTCGAGTGCTCCTATCGCCGCATATAATCTTGCTTACTTCAATTCTTTTCGCTATCGTGTAGCTGTGGTATCGTTTGATAAACGGGCGACTTAAGCACGGCACTCAACATAAAGTGTGAACAGCACAACATAAATTTGCACAAGAGATAAGATAGTACATACTATAGATACGTATAAATTATAGTCCATCCTTCAACTACATTGACTGGAACAACAACAAAGAACAATCGGCACTGAGATGTAGTAAAGGAATGTCGAGTCTTACGCCAAGATGAACAACACCATAAATATGAAAATGAAATTCAACTACAAAGAAGACAAATATTTCAATACATCTCCTGCCCACTTTTTAGACAGCGAATCAAATCAAAACCCGGGTTTTAGATAGTCCATAATAATTTGAATTTAAAATAAAATTTTAACACTCATCGTATATTGAGAACCTCATATATGTTTCACACGTATTATATTATATTATAAACAATGAATAGACAAATGACAATAAACTATAATAAAGTTGAATGCATTTGTATAAAGAATTAAATAATTGTTCTTTTCTGAATAATCAGATATATCACGTATGTAAAAATGTCTTAACCAGCATTTCGATATTGTTCAGGAGACTTAAAACAGTAATTGCAGAAAAAAAAAAATTTCGTATGGTACACTTCAACACATCTAAATTTGTTATGAGTACATATTAAAGAGCGTGGCCGGGACATAACATTGTCATCGAATCCGGTTATCGAGTCTTCGGGTTTAAAACTACAAGATTATGCACATAGCTCACGGTTCGTCGTTACATGTGAATAAATACCACACGTATTTACACACGCGTATGGTACCGTGTTATCCGACGAACTCTTATAAAACAGGGATCATTTATTGTTTTGGTATCATCAGGAATTAAATGCTCGGGAGTAAAAATACCTGCTTTTAAATTTCTTCAAAGCCCGAAAGCCCCAGGTGGTAGACAAGCGTCTTACCAATTAGACCACGGAGATCGTCAACGATGAATGATATAAACTATTTTATGAAAAAAATCTTAAGAAATAAATTTTGTGAAAAAAAATTAGTTTTTACTCACATATTAATTTTATTAAATGCTGGTTAAGATGTTTTACCTTGTACATATGAACTCGCATGTAAACAACATTATAATAATCATGACCATAAAAGTAATGAAAATGTCTAATATTGATTAAGCGAAATTCATCCAAGTATGCCACAATGCTCAGTACACACGCAAAGTAGAGATTTTAAAAGTGTGGATACAAAATGTGGAGGGAGATTATACGAGAGATTGCCAAGATACTGAAAATATTGAAAACAACTGCCCATGATCATTTGGTGAAGCTTGATCTTCAAGTGAATCGCTACGAATTTGCCCTAAAAATACAAATCACTTTCAGGACGAACAATTATTAATTACTTTGGGCACTAGGAAAAGTAAAGAATAAACAAAAATAAGCAGAGATATTTTACGCAACAATAAAATAAACTTTCCCATCTCTGACATTTGTATCGACAGCTTTATTTATTTAACAACAATTTATGGCATGGAAATAAAATCCTCACTGCCAGATTCGTACTTTTTCCCCGTTACGAAGAGTTTACTTCTTTCTGTAGAACAGCGACGAACCCCCTTGGCGGGAAAAATTACCTATACATAACAACTTCAAAAATTCGACCTCGTCGCACCAGATAACTTTTGCCTTCTATCTTTAACAATAAGATAATCCCGCAAAGAGACACTGATGGTGCCTCTATAAAACAAAACCAACCACCTAACACGAAAAAAGGATATTAAAAGCTCCAAAGATAACATCAGTCTGTCCCATCGATAGGCACCGCGCCACTCCCCGTTTTGACAGCTAAACAATATGATTGCCATAACCAACATTACACAAATTCCATAGTCGGTCTTTACTTAGAACAAATATGTAAACATATGATATATTAATTATGATTAGTAAGGATTTAACTGTTTTTTGCAAAGCTGACTGCTGTCCCTTGGTAAGTTTCTAGATTTCAGACTATTCTTAGTTTAAATTAAACTCTTTTTTAACAAAAATATATTTTATTAGATTCGATAGAAACCCTACTTTGGTGTTTTTTTTATAGCTAGCAATACAGTGCACACCATTTATTTCCCTTAGCGCAACCATAATTAAGGATAATGAAACAAACACATTGATCTCAACCCGTTGAACAAAAAAAGTTAGATATTTGATATCACCGTTTTTCAACATTTACGAGTATAATTTTCTATCATGATATACGATAAAAAAGACTTAGCACCTAGTGTTAAACAAACTGATAAAATATTAAGCGTACGTCGAAAATAAACACTCTGTGACATAGTAGGCATTACACATATCTCCTAGCCCGGGTTCGATTTCCGTGTGTACCCAATTCTTTTAAATAGGGTTTCAGTTTTCTGTTTTCCACTTTGTCTAGTTTTTACTTCAGACCTATTTTGGAGAGTAAAAGTAAATCGAGAATGAAAAACGTTACATTACTGACTTTTTTCAGTCGCTTTTTAAAACATGCAATTGATGGAATGAGTCTAATATTAGTTGGTAACTTGTTCCAGAGTCTCACTGTAAGGACAGTAAAGGTTGACGTAAAAAATAAGATTGGTTAACTGTGAAAACCAAAAAAAAAATCTGCTTGAGTGTAGCGCAAGTCTATCATCGGAAATACGCTAAATATTCTCGGCGAAATAAAATGGGGTGGTGGGACAGCTAAGGATATTACGCAATAGTCACAAGTGCATATTGCGTCAATTTCTTACGTTCAGCTCTTTCCGGTACAAAATGATTTGATCGTATTACCACAGATTGAAAATAAATTTCTGAAGACGCTGTAATTTGTCCAACTGTTGCTCCGTAATATTCAAATAAGAGACATCCACATAATCCGAAATCGGAAGAGAAGATATTGCATGAGCACAATTGTGGTTTCAGCAGGCACTAATCTTTGCAACACTTTAATATAATGAAGGCTGAAGAAGATCCTTCGGTTTACCTTATTTATTTGATCTCGCCATGAGAAAGTGTTATCCACTAAAACTTTTAGCTTGTAAACTGTTTTATTTAATGGTATAATAGAGCCATCGAGTTATATTGGAGGAAAACATAGTGGAACAAATATGAAAAAAAAATATGCATAGGTGAAAAGTTTCTTAATGTATGTAAGAAATGGATGTTATTAACGAAACGTCAATATTGGACTCGCATCAATTATTTTTTATTTTATTTATTCACTTCATTGTACATAAATGCAATCGGGCGGGTTTATTGCCAGGCGGAAATATCTTCCAATAAACTAAACAAAAGTAAATAAAGCAAGTTACATGGTCGCAAAAAATATTCAAAAGATTGTTCATATTTATGAAATTTATGGACATAATTATATTAAAGTAAAAGTGAGATATCATCAATCAAAAAAAAAGGAAAGAATGGTGGACAGGAAATAAAAATCAGGAATGAAACACCTTATATTATTGATTAGAAATTAAGAGTTTTTTCAGCCACTTTTTAAACAATGCCAAGGATGGAGCGAGTCTAACATTGGTATGTAACTGGTTCCAGAGTCTCACTGCATGAACAGTAAAGGACGAAGTAAAAAAAGAAGAGCGGTGAACTGGGAAGACCAATAACCAATCTCTGTCTGAGCGCAGCGCAAGTCCATGATCGGAAAGACGCTGAAAATTGACGGTGAGATAAAAGGGGGCGACGAGACTGTTAAGGATATTATAAAATATACATATTATGTGAATTTGGCGTCTATTTCTCACGTTCAACAGATTCAGCACCTTCTGGTATGAAGTTTTATGATCGTACTTTCTCAGGTTAAAAATAAATCGTAGACAAACATTTGAAGACGCTGTAATTTGCCCAACTGTTCCTTCCAAAATCGAAAAGGGCAGAAACTGCACGAGTAAAATTTTGGTTTTAGTAGGCAGGAATCTTTGCAGCACTTTAAGGGAATAGAGGCTGAAGAAGATCCTTCGGCTTCCATCATTTATTTGATCTCGCCGTTATCGTACTTCAACTTGATAAGTCTCTCTATTCAGCGAACAATAGCAGACTTGATGTACTATTTAGAATCATGAATTAATTGCTCGATTGTCCGGAACTTCTGAAATTGATTAATATTCGACATCGATAAGTAGAATCAGGCTACAGGGCACGTTTCCTGGTTGAGAGATTACATAATTAATTATTAAACAAACTTTCCCTTACTTAGACTCCATACAATCGTAAATAAGTAACATACTCGTACACTGTAGTCTCGGACATTTTAAAGTTAGTTTACTAATTTATAAAAGTTCTATCAATAGGCACATCCGAATTTCCGAACCATTGAGAAGGACATCAATTGTGACTTAAAAACTTTTTTAAACTGTTTTCGAATTGTTGATTATGTTTCCTCTGCTGTAGATATTTTTTTTTCCCAGCGCTAGAAGAACTCGGCAAGACGTCTGACTTCCAAACCCGGGGGTTGCGGGTTCGATTTCCGTTAGAACCCAGATTTTTTTATGAATTCTGGATTCTAGTCTAGATTTAACTTTTTTTTTACCATTTATTAAAAAAACAATATGGCAGGCTTCTTGTCAGGTGACAATCTCTTCCAAACAATCAGACAAAAGTAAATAAAGGAAGTTTAGAGTATCTTCTAATTCCTGAATTAATATATGAATAGGGATAGAAATTAATTTATTAATATTTATCCCATTAATAATAAATACCTTTAATTCCTTATCTTCTCATATGGTCGCAAAATATATTCGAATTATTATTCAACGTTACAAAATTTATGAACATTATAAAAGTAAAAGTGATAACATCAATCAAAGGAAAGTAAGGGATAGTAGAGAGGACAGGAAAATCGGGAATGAAACATATTATATTACTGACTTGAAATGAAAAGTTTTTCAGTCGCATTTTAAAACATGCCAATGATGAAGCGAGTCTAACATTGATTTGTAACTGGTTCCAGAGTCTCATTGCATGGACAGTAAAAGGAACAACGTAAAAAAAAGAACAGCGGTGAACTGGGAAAGCCAATAAACTATCTCTGTTTGAGCGTAAAGCAAGTCCATGATCGGAAAGATGCTGAATATTTTGGGCGAGATAAGAGGGGGCGGCGCCAGAGTTAAGGATATTATACAATACAATAGTGACATAATGTGAATTTTGCGTCTATTTCTCACGCTCAACCAGTTAAGCTTCCTCTGGTGTGAAGTGATGTGATCGTACTTTTACAGGTTTCTCAGATCGTTCTTAAGGCATATTTAAAATCTTTCTGGTTGGTTACAAGAAAATTCCATATGGCAATAAGCCCATTAGAGTGAACTATATACAACGAAAGTGTAATACAATACAATTATGCACATTATATGTTGTTTTCTATTTGTTGTTCAATGGTCTATATTTTTATATAACATACGAGTATATAGCTTTGAAAGTAATAATTATACACAATACATTTCTTTATTTTTCAAGTTGGTATATCATATTTTTTTCAATCGCTTTAATTGAAATGGTTTTTATAATGTTTTAACACATATCATTTCACAATCTTATTATTCAATTGACGAGTATGTTATTATTTATTTTTGTTTGAATTATATTTATTGAATATTTTAAATACGATGGTGGATCAAATATTAACGAGACTTTTGTTTTAGAGCACGTAATTTTAATCGGAGCGCGCGGCCACCTCGAGGAGTGTTGAGTGGGGATATCAGGAGTGGGGAACCCGGTCGGCCGGCCTCGGTAGATTCCGTCATTAATATGGCACACGATGTCTGAGAAAGAGGTGCACCCGTCGATTGCGCAACGCATAATTATCAAGTTTCTCGCTCGCGAGGACGTAAAACCGGCCGCAATTCTACGGAGACTGACAACATCGTTCGGGGATCAAACACTGGCAAAGCCCAGTGTGTTTGCCTGGCATAAGGAGTTCATCAAAGGCCGTGAAGGGGACGAAAACGAGAGCCATGATCGTCGCCCACGGACGAGCATTACCGAGCAGAACATTAACGTCATTCGTGATCTTTAGGAAGGCGACCGACGTTTGACTTTTTCCGAAATTTGTTCGAGATTAAGTTATGGGAGCACTCAATCCATAATCGCAAAAGGACCTAGGATTACGTCAAGTGTTTACTCGATGGGTCCCACGTATTTTGACTGCAGAACAAAAGTTGACACGTTTGCACGTCTGTGAGCGGCTCTTGACGCGGTTTGCACAACAAGGGAACGCGTTTTTGAGTCACATCGTTACCTGCAATGAAACTTGTGTACACTACACACCCGAGTCGAAGCAAGCCAGCAAAGAGCGGAGAAAGAAGGATGAGGCAGCCCCTGTGAAAGTCAAGACTCAGCTGTCAGCTGGTAAGGTGCATGCGACCGTTTTTTTGGGACCGGCGCGGCATTTTGCACATCGATTTTTTACACGATCGTCACACCATCAATGCAGCGTACTACTGCGAGCTTTTGAGGGAAATTAAACTTGTTTATCGATGCAAAAGACGTGACCAACCGATACGAGAAGTGATCCTTCTCCATGACAACGCGAAGCCCCATACTGCAGCTGTAACATGCGAACAATTGGAGGAAATGAGTAGGACACGACTGGAACACCCTCCCTATATCCCTGATCTATTGCCCTGCGAGACTTTCATCTTGTGAAAGTCTCGCGGGAACACTGAAACGCTCGTCACTGAAAGAAGCTCTGGGAGGCCAATGAATTAACGACAACGATGGAGTAGAGGGGTTTGTGCGCAAATGGCTGCTGACACAACCCACTTTTTTTACGATGGCGAGATGAAAAACTACCGATCCGTTGGGAAAAATGCATTTCTAAAGCTGGAGATTATGTAGAAAAATTATGTGTACTTGGTCTTTTTTTTTCTGCAAATAAAAAAAATAAAATAAAAAAGTGTCGTTTATATTTGATCCACTCTCGTATTTTCTATTAATTATGTACATAAATGTATATTTACCAATGTTTTATGGCCTTTCTTCATTACATTGGAGTATTCAATTCTTGGAGTTCCCAAGGTAAAATTGATTTTTAAATTGAGCCTTGTATTAAAATTTATGTTTGTTTAGTGATGAATTGATTTATTTGTTTATAGGTAAACAATGTTATTTAAAAAAATATGTTAAATAAATAACTGTGTGAACTTTTTTTTAAATTAGTCTCAACCTTGATGATGGGTGATTATGCAATTGATGCTACCAGTGTTTTATTGTCACACTGTCGATTGTATTTAAATTTATATAGTGAATATAACATATTGTTTAATTATAACTTTAATATTTGCTAAGATGATAATGTACAACAATATTTTAATACCAACTTTGACGTGAGTGGAAGGCGTGAGAAAGGAAGACCGATGAAAGTATAGTTTAATCAAGTGGGTGATATTCTGAAAGGAGGAAGCGTAGAAAGACAGATAAATTGTAAGAGTTGTATGAAAACGTGTATGGATGTAGAAGAGCCCAATGAATAACGAAATGGCGAGATGGTACGTATGTATTTTTTTTGATTATTGAGAAAATTCTAAATCGGCCGTATATCTATGAAATAATATTATATAATTTGCCTAATGTCGTTACTCTGAAAATAAAACAAAATATACCGTGAACGTGAAGTGAAAATGAAACAAAATATATATGCAATAGTTACTGCGTAATGTAAATATTCCAATTTTGAAATATACCATGTACATCACTTGATTGAGTTATGATTGAATTTACGATGCAAACGATGAGGATAAGCAGAATTATCTAATTCGAATATAATCCCTTGGAGAATGTTCTTTCAGGGATGCCGTTTCATAAGCTTAAATTAAATATAGGAAACATCGTTAAACAAATTTAAATACCAAACGTGGCCTTTGTAACGAATCTCTGTTGGTTATCAAAGACCTGAAGTCGGATTTAGTTATTAACGAAGTGCTGGCGGGAAGGGCAAAAAAGGATTAAGTATTTATTCCAAAATAGGTTTGTTACTGGTTACTCTAGATTTGTCTTTTATTCTCCGAAGAAGATAATTTCCAATTAAACTGGCGTTTGTTATGATTATTAACCAGTCACAGGGATAAATACGGGAAAAGGTGGGATTATCATTAACAGAGCCAATATTCGTCCATGGCGAATTACATGTATTTATTTATTTAACACTTCATTCTAAAAACAATCTGGCGGGCTTATTGCGGCAATCTCTTTCAACTAAATTATATGTGGCATTATCAAGAGTGCCACATTACTCCAATGCCAAACTGAAAATGTTAAATGGTCCTTCTTATCAAGGCAACGTAATAGTTTGATCTAACTAAGTATTCTCAAGAAATATTTTCAAAATTATATCATATACTCGTACTTAATAATAAAAATATAAAAAAAAAATTTTATAAAAAAATTAAGGTAATGGAATAAAAATATAATAAAATCTAATTCATATTGCGACTGAGATGCGATTGTTGAGAAGGATGTGTGGGAAACGATAGATACATATAGAAATGTTGTAATAAGGAAAGAATGCGAATGGGAGAGAGTTGCGTGAGGATAGAATGACCAAGAAAATATATATGGTTGAAAGAAAAGGAGCAAAGAAAAGAAGACGTACAAGAATTGCATGAAAGTAGCTTTTATATGAAATAGTCTATAAGGACCGAAATATGTGCCGTCCGATCTTCTCTGCCTACCCTGTAAGGGACATGGCGTGATGGAATATAATGTAAGTATGTGTAACACTTAGCAAGTATTTAGTAATTATTTTCGCACGTCGTTGGATGAGTTTTTCAGATTATTACGAGAATAAATAAATTAATTATTAGAATTAAAAAAGAATCGTGAGATGTTACAATATATAGTATTGGGAAAATTTGCAATGGAAGATTTACAAAACAAATATGGATAGGGTGTATTTTGTTAGAGATAGTTGTTAAAGGATAGTCTATAATAACAGGTAACTTTTTGTTCGAGATGGATGTTGTAAGAAGAATTAACAAATAAATCTCGCAATTGATTGAATACATTGAGAAAACGAGTTATAGAAGACTGACAAAGCAAGCATGTATGCCTCAAAGGAATCGAGAGCGAGGAAGAGGTATACTGAGGAAATCAAGGAAGAGTATTTAAACTGCAGAAAAAGGTGAGAAGTTATGAGTGAAATGGAAGATCATATATAATATAACGAGATGCATATTTGAAGACAAGGCCAAACTTGTCTGTATCCATAGGATTCTGTGTAGATATGTCCTATCGGCCTTCCCCAACAGGGATATGGCGTGATAGAAAGAATATAATTAATGTAACACGTAATAAGGAAACAATTAAAATGCCATTTTTATTCCACACAATAAGAATGTTGCGGAGTTATGCGTCCGCAACTGGGTATTCTATAATACAATAGTTTATTGGATTAGATGCACGTCGACAGCGTCGCACAATAATTCAATTTGTTCACGGACCCTTATCTGATGGGAACAATGCGGAGCCATGATACACGCGATACTATAGTCATATATTAACTAATTTGTTACAATTAGCAAATACCCAGCCCAGATTATACTGTCTAATTTAAGACGACTGGGAAAAACTCTGACTCGAAACCGGTGGTTAGTTAAAATATATCATACTTTATGTAGATATGCAATAGAAATATAATTTAAAATATGTTTCGTCTTTTAATTTGGGTTACATAACTGAATACAAGATAAGCATCATCATTACTAACGTCATCGGTGGTTTTAGATTATTTTCGGCCCCCTTTTATCGAACAGAATAACAAGAACATTCCTACTCGCAAACAGAATGACATTATTGAATGACTTTTAAGGTAATCTACAATATTTTTTCTAGAGGTCAATGGATAATGGTCAAGAGAAATTAAGAATTGAGCTTCTTGAAAGTGTAGATAAAACTAAGTGTATATTTTCTTTATCATTTTTTCTTCGAGTATGAAATACCCATATTATTTAAAAAAAAATTTTGTATGTTGTAATTAAATATAATCTGTATCAAAATTATAATAGAACTATATAAATCTCGAAAATGAAGAGAAAAATAATAAAAATTGATTTATAAATGTAATTGGATTCAGTTTTAAAAAAATTGAATTATAACTTGTTAAGTCAAACACTGTTTATTCCACTTTATACAATGGTATAACCCTACCGGTTTGAAGGTTTTCACCTCATCATCAGGAGAGTACAAACAAGACTGAATTTTGTTCGGACTGGTACCGACATACACGCTTCTAACGGTAAAAACTCGGGTTGGGGATTGTGGGTCGAAGGAGGCAGAAGGCAACTTCAGCAAGCAGCTGTGAGATCTTGGGAATGTATGTGTTTACCAGATATTTACCCCAATGCTCTGACTTGGATATTTCTAGGACCTCTAATGTGTCCAATATATTTCCGTTACCACTGATATGCAAGAATTTGTCATCATCGACAATTGAATTAATTCACTTTTAATAAAATAATATAACATCTAAATTAATTTATTTTTCTTGCTACATTTAGTGACCAAACATCACTCCTATGTTTCTATGCAACATTCCTCAAATAATGTGGACTTTACAATCTTCTTGAATGCTTCCATACGACCAGTCTGTCTATAGTGCAAAGTAGTGTGTTATCACCGAGTTCATATTTTCATTTAATTTGTATGGTAACCCTTTAATACGAGTTTATCTGAATCTACCCAGTAATAAATTGTCTTTTTTCGATCTCCGTCCGCTTGAGGCTCGTAATCACACATGTTATGGTGCATTGTATTTCTTTATAAAGTTTTGAATGGTCTTATGGACTCACCTGCGACTCTGGATCGTATTGATTTAAGTGTTCCGTCTCGCTCTCTTAGAAGACTTGCTTTGTTCAGCGTAGCTACCTTTAGAAGTAACACCAGCTTTTAAGTAATCCAGTAGTGATAATGTGCCGAGAGTACAATGCGGTAGCTGATTCGGATGTGGACAAATTTATTTCAAAACTGCCAGAGTTTAGGGGGATGGCGGCTGAATTAACTAAGGAATAAGTGTTTTATTGTTTTCCATATTCTTCTTCCCAGTGCCATGTCAGGTCCCCCCAACGTTGAATATCACCTGAGAGTAGATATCTTTGTCCCCGGCAACCTGAAAAAGATCTCCAACGCCCCTTATGCCAGTCCAATCACGTATATTGCGGAGTCAGGAGATTTGCCTCCTGCCAAATATTTTTTTCCATATATTGTACATAATTTTTAACATTCTAGTCTGCTTTTCAATGAAAACCTTTTTACATGTTTCTGTTTGGCTGGAACGGAAGTGTAATGTAGTACAATTTTTTTTTAAATTATGCTATATGTTTTTACTTATTTTTTGCTTACAACGACAGATCTGCAGAGATTACTACACAGAGTGTATCTTGCATCACTATGACATAGTATGAGCATTATAATACCACAGTATTACATCATAGTACAATGTGAGAATGGGGCGACCACCATACTATAGTTGGTGAGACATTTATATTTCATCCGTGGATTCGATTTCGATTTCCGATAGTAAAAAAATACTCCTTCTCTAGAAAAAAAATGTCCACGAGGTGTGAGGTTCTATCATATTAGAAATAAAAACATGATTCTATCTACACCTGAATGCTCGATTAACGAAGACAATATTGTGTCTCGGCCACGTTCTTCAACATTAATTCAAAAGTACCATACTAATAGATGCAATACTCGTATGAATGTTTCAACGGAAAAACACTCAAGAACCTCTAAAATATGTAAGAAACCAGTGAAATGATAATTTGTAATCAAAAGCTAATGTCGTGTAAAGTACAATATTATAAAATCTCGAAACATACTTACATACATACAATCACGCTGTTTCCCTACTGGGGTAAGAATAGAAGACAGAGCGCCAGACATTCCTACCTCGACACACATATTTCAACTTTTTTTTCATTCATATACCTTCTCCTACAATTTATTTTACTCCTAACTTATGGTTCCTATCAAATATCATTCACTTGATCCAACCATACTTTCCTTTGTCTTCCTCCTTCGCATTTTCGCTTCTTCGCGTTGAGACACGAAATAAAGTCTTATGCAATAGTAAGGCACATAAAATAAGTCATCTGTAAAATAAACATTGAGGTAAACAACGTGCATTTATTTATTTATTACTTCAATGTACAATGTACAACATGACGAATTTATTACCAAGTGGAATTCTTTTCTAAACAACCATACTATTGATTCACAAAGTGAAAGGTGGAGAATTAACATTATTAGTAACTGTCGCGTCGCCCCCTCATATCTCGTCGAAAATGCCTTTACGTCTGTCAGAGCACGTACTCGTGCTTCGCTTAGGCGGATATTAACTTTTAAATTTTTTTTTTTCACGTCATTCTTTACTGACCCTTAGCATTAGGCTCGCTCCATCGTTGGCGTGTTTCAAACAGCGACTCAAAAAGTATCATATTTACAACAAGTGACGTAACGTTGTTTCTCCATTATCTTTAGATGAAAGTATTATATTTGTTATTTTTAAATCGTCAAATGATTGTTTTTTTTTTAAATGTTACAATGGTATGTTTTATTATTTTATTTGTGTAAAGTTCTAATGTAAATCTTTCACCCAACACAGTGGAAACAAAACTGTTGGCCAAAAAAGATAGACCGCAAGGCGAGCCTTGTAACTAGAATAAAAGTATACATGGCGGTTGTTATGCCATCTCTGCTGTATGGATTTAGAAAAAAAACATGTCGGTATGCTCCAATCGTCTTACTTCGGTGTGCCATCGGATCCAGTAAGGCGGTGTAGACGGTAAGTTTGCTGGTGTGCAACGGTCCACTCACTTAAAGAAGAGAAAAAAAGAAAGAAGAGAAAATAAGAAGGATTCCTACTCAATTGACGTTGGAATAGTGAGGGGATCCTCGACTATGAGGTCCAGCAACGTCGATAACGACGGCTATATGGTTGTAAAACCTGAACCATCTGTAGAAATCAAAATGTTAAAAGAGTTACATCAGAGATGCTTGCGCGGTATCCTCAATATAAGATGGCTAGAGAAGCCACACAGATTTTAACGTTTTTGATGAGGCTAAGACAACCAGCATACGTCAATATTAATAATACAGCAACATCGATTAGCAGCACACATCGTCAGAATGCCAGAATCTCGAATTGTCAAACAGATACTCTTCTCTGACCTTAAGTTACAGAAAAGTACTCCAAAAAAGAAATACAAGGACGTCCTTAATTCCGACGTCAAAAAGAGTTCGGTAGCAGCAGCATAGGAGCACGAACAGTGGAGACGCACTGTAGTTGATGATGGGGGGGGGGGCACTTTTTGAAACTACGAGATGCGACCATGAAAAGAAAAAGTGCATAAAATGAAAAGAGTACCTAGCTCCGAGTCATCAAATGCTGCCTCGAGTGTGCACACATTGAACTTTTAAACCACCTCCGAGAACACGAACGGGATCGTCTAAATAAGAACAGTTCCTCTGAAATGCAGGTAGGTTGATGGCTTGTAAGCATTTAAGAGAGACGACCTCTGTGGCTTAGTTGGTACTCCACCCGGGGGAGCTATTCTGATTCGATTTCTGATGGTACCCAAAAATAATAATAAAAATGCGGTACCAGTCATGTTCAAGAGTTAGTCTGGTAAATATAACATACTACTCCCCTTGCGCTATTATTTCCTACACGTACGATAGCGAAGGGTGAGTTATTTGTCTATATCAGTGATTCTTAACCCGAAATAACGATTACAGGGGCCGATGGCAATATTTTCTCCCGGCTATGCTTACACGCTTCGATACCATAGAAATGAAGAAAAGAAATTATACGTTGATATATTTGGTCACCAAACGGCGCGGGAAAAATAAATGAAGGCAAATTGTAACCAAGACGGATTTGGATAATTAATTAAAGCGTTGAATTAAAAAAAATGCATGATACTTTGGAAGCAAATATGAACAGTAAAAAAGTGACCATACAACTCCGCCTTCGTTAGCAGTTGGCATAGCATAAATTAAATTATCCCAAAAATTGTGTTATTGTAAGAATAAGATGAATAAAAAAATACAGAATATGTTACGAATTGCAACAACACCTCGATTTCACCGTCTGCGAGCAATTTTAGGACAAGGGCAACGACATTTTAAACGTTATTTCACAAAACCTGAGGTCAATTTAACTGCTTTGCTCATGACCGGCGGGTAACAATAGGTAATCATTGCTAATAAATATATATAAAAAAACGTAATGAAAGATATTTGCTATAAGCACAAAATCTGACAGTTAACATCTGATTTGTTTTTGTAAATTAATAAAGAAAAAAAAATCTATAATATCCCATATTAGAGTTATTTAAATACGGAAAGATATTGAAATATGTTATTTTTATAATAGGCAATTAACCCAAACAAGGATTATTTGTGACACCAAATTAAAATCACTATGCAATTGCATGAGTCAATATAATAAATGCAATTTTAAAAAATGACATTTCTAGACAGTTTAAAGTTTCAACTGATTTAAAAATTTAACAATCGATCTATAAGTGGAAAAGTTCCACGAAGAAACAAGAAACGCAACATTCATTGGACGCGGTAAAAATATGTATTTTAGTAAATCAAATGTCTCGCAAAGGATGATCGAAAAATACATGGTCTATAGTTTAATCATCTAGACCACACTCGCAGCCGGGATTCTCCCCAATGCCCATTGTGCAAAGGTGACTAGCCACCACGCAGTGGCCCACCCGCAAAATACACATCCATCTTATTCATTCTTATTACGAGAGCTCTTATATACCATAAAATGTATTACCTGGGTTATATACTGAGAGGAGAAAAATATTACTTCCTACAATTGATATTGATGGACAAAATCGAGGGTCGACGCGGAATTAGTAGAAGGCGCCTGTTAGGCCTCGGCCACACAGGTAGGAGCCTCGCTTGGTGCTTAACTAGGTGATATATCCTAGCAAACCAACGTCCCCCATACTATCGCAATGGCCATAATGCACGTTTCGCGCCACGATACGTGACTATTAGTCACCTAGTGAGTCTCCTAGCGAACAGACGTGTTGGTTAATTTTATTGTGTCGCCAAGTGATTTTACAAGATGGAGGAAGTTTTATTCCGCAATTCTTTGTAGAGAATTTGAAACTCTCCACTCCATACTTCTAGATAACATTAACATTATGCACCCAACAAGTTCGAATTTGAGATGTTCGAAATTTTAAACTTCAATTCTCTGAGAGAAGTAGCTTTCTGGTTAGCTTTGAGAGTGGCATCGTTTGTTGACTCAACCGCTTCCGAATGTCAAATGAATTTGTGCGAAGCACTTTGGCCAAGCCTGAAGTCACGTAGTCTATTAGCCACGTAGCACCTAGCTTAGCAATAAACGAAGCATTTTGGTGTGGCATTAGCCTTATGGTTACGCAATATTTACGAATGGAAAGGTATCCAAATGGTTGAGGAGTTCTTCTGCCGTCAAAAACAGAGATATTTTATCACGAACATTAATTGTACAAGATGACGAAAATTTCATAATTCAATTATACCAAACGATACATGACAGACACTGTCATCTTGTTCATTCTTATTATATTAAAACATGGTTTCAAAATGATCGATTGTTGGATTGATTTATATCTCGAGTCCTTATTTACACTTGTTATATCCCAATCTAACGCCCATCGGTGTTAAGTATCATGTTTAATTTTATTTGGTATAAAAATCGTTTTTAAGAACAAGGAATAAGAAAATATCTAATTATTGAATCCGAGTTACCACGATATTCGGCTACGTTCAGTTTTTTTTCGGTTCTTCCAATCAAATATTTTGATAACAGATATTGTATGCTAGACATTTTTTTGTGAATAAGGTCAAATACGAGTATAACTCGGGTTGCTTATACAGTCATCAGTTTATATCAATTTACAGCACATCTGTTATGTTCATTATATTTATACAGTTGGTATATTGCATGAGATCAGATATGGAAAACGTTGGATAAAATATGTGAAAACTACCGTATAATACGCGACTCGACAATAACATACTCGTAAATAAAACTGTTATGTTAGGACTTCGAGAGTTCTGCGCATATTGAGTAACAATGTAGAATACATTTTATTATATTGCCTTTATTTATAATATGGCATATCGAAGTGTGTGAATAAACCCATCAAGATAGTAATATATTGTCAGTTAAAATGGTTAAAACATATTTACCACATACACTAAACTCCACCTAAAGCCGAATGTGCTACTGTCACATAAGATCTACAAAGGTTTCTTTACAGTTTGTCTTGCCTTGGTAAGTTTTCTGCGGTTTTCTTATCAAATATGTTTTTTCCTATACATATGCAGACGTAGGGATGTTCCTTATCCAATGGCCGCAGGCCCCACCTTCTTATCTTTATATGTTTTTTTTATATGTCAATAACAGTGTATTTAAATCCCGAGTCCTTGAGGAAAGTACTCAATAAACAGCGCTATATACATTGCTATTTCATTATTATTATTATACTTGAACTAGACACTATAAACATCTGCTAAAATAATAGTTAACAACATTATTTTAGTACCAAATTTGATGCATGAGAGTGAAACGTGAACATGGAAAAAGATTGAAAAGAGTTAAATAAAAGTTGTAGAAATGCGTGCACTTAGAAGAATCCACGGGGTAACAATTGATGACAGAATACGGAATGAAGTGATTAGGTATGATGTGGAGTTAAGGCTGATGTGGTTTGTAAGATACATTAATTGTCTGGTGAACAGAAAGCTTGTTATTTATTGTTGACCTTCCGATTTTAAACAATTTTTCACAAATGGATTCATTGGCGCTCATGAGCAACTTTTTTTTAATTAATTAAAGGTTATAAATTAAAGGCGGTTTGAGGAAATATTTTATTACGAAATATCTCATTAAAAATAGTTTATTTATATTTTTATAAAGGACATTATCTGACGAGTTCTATTATCTGAGCGGTATGTTAACGTGTGATGGGCGAGTTGACAGAATATGACTTCCGTGGCCTTGTTGGTAAGACGGCTGTTTCCCAGTCCGGATATTGCGGGTTCAAATCCCACTGCAACTTAGTCACATGGCAATATTTCCTCCAGGTAGTACTGTATACAACTAAAGTGTAATACAATACAATGCAAAGAATGGTAGTGACATGGAATAAGATAAACGGAGTATTTAAGAGGTATTTTAATCACCCACGTGGGTAGATATATCAAAAGATAATCTCCTCAGATGAAGGATTGCCACAGACAACCCACAATTACGCATGTGTTGCATCTATCTGCACACTGCGCCCCGTTAACTGCTCGGAAGACCTGAACAAGGGAATACCCCAATACCATCGTAGTTGCATTTTTTTGGGCTGGTTAGAAATAAATCTGGGGTTGTCACCACGATTTAATAAAAATAGAATTAAATATAAACTAATTAACACCAAATGTAAAAACTTATACTAAAGGGCCTATAGATATAGAAGTGATGAGGATGATTGATTTGCATCTATTTTGTTTCACGTATGTCACGTTCATGTAAAAACATTTCAAATGTTGTTTTCCTTGTACCAGAACAGTATTAATAACATATATATATATATATATATATACATTATTTTAACAGCTTAGTTGATCTATGGAATCCATAATTGATATTTCCAAATATTTCCAATGCCCTTTGCACTGACCGGATGGGAAGAAGTTGGATCGGAATAATATCAACACAATAATTACACAGCATACATTTTATGGAGAGACCACGGTTTCATTGCCACAATTATTCAAATGTGAGATGGTTTAAAAATATGTTACGAGACCTTCATTATACTGATCGAAGGTAATGTATAGAACTGAATATAAGGTATACTTGACCCTATTCCAACAATGTGGCAACCGGAGGGTCTAGGAGTGAGAGAGCTAATTTTAATTTGTAGTTAAAAATTCATTTATCAATTTGAATGCATCGAAAACGATTAACTTAATTTCGATGATTCAATTGATGTATGCTTTTTCGATATTTAAAATAATAAAAAAAAATATATGGGTCGGGTCATTTTTACATAATAACGCCCATTTAAATCAGAATTGGCTAAAGGCTGTTATAACAAAAGTGAATGAATTATATTTTTCAAAGCATTTTTCGCCTAGTCGGAACAATCTATTGTAGATTGGGGAATAAGAAAGTAGAAAAGGGGCAGTGCCAGAAATGTCAACTGAAATTCAGCGTTTTTTCTAGCGAGAAATTCCTGAACCAGTTTAAATAGTTTGACTGTATCTAAAATGACTTACCTCATATCGGTGATCCAATTGTGGGAGTATTTTAGTCGCTATGGCATTTTTCCAGTCTAAATAATATTTTTTTTCCGCATCCCAATTTTCTCCATATCTATCTAACTAGATAAGTATTCTACTGTTGCTCCATGAACACGGTCAATTCGTATAATATGACATAGGTTTGTAAAACCATAAAGGTTGGTTATTTTGTGATCTAAGAAGTACTCGCATTACTTAAATAATAATAAAATTACAATTTATAGAGAGCTTTTCATAGAGCAGACTTTCCTCAAAGGCGCTCTAACTAGGGATTCAACCCCTATATTATTGACACATAAACAAAATAAATATACAATTGAATCTAAGAATAGGACGGTAGTGGCTGCGGCTATTGGATTAGGTACTTCCCCGCACCCATATATATTTAGAAAAACACGAATACATGGTATGAAAACATGAACAAAACATACCAAAAAAGACAACCTAACATAGTGGCATATCGATACCGTCTAGACAATATATCGTAACCATAATCATGCAAACTTGTTAGAAAGATCAACAAAAGCGTAACATTTTATAGTCATAAAATGTATGTTATGTAAATTTCATAGTTTGTACGATAATGGTTGCGCTCTTATGTCCGGACGGTATTGCGGGCAGAGATAAAAGCGCGTCAAATTTTCTTATCAAAACATACTTTTTTCGCCTTCTCCACATCCATATATCTCCTCGTGCAGTTTCTTCAGCTTTTCTTACTAATTGTCTTCTTTCAAAATTTCATTCACTAGGTTCAACCATATTTTTTTCGGCCCATCTCATGTTAGCACTGAAAATGTGTGTATTCAGTCTTTCGTCACCCATTCGTCCCCTTTGTATATGTTTTAGAAACACATATTTGATAAGAAAACTACAGAAAACTTACCAAGGGAAGATAAATCCGATCGGAATATATCATATCGGAAGATCTACAAAGAAAGCTTTGTAGATCTTCCGATATGTGATAGTAACACATTTGGCTTTATGTATCATGTAGTGTATGTGTGTAATGTTCATATAAAACCACATGTTGATAAGACCTCTCAAAATAGGTTGTTTTCGTGTACTTACCAAAGCTGTAAAAATGGAAACCGACGGGAAACAAACCCGGCTTGTAAAGTAGGCTTCATGTCAAGTAAGTCATGGAGGTCGTCAGATATCAATTGATTACGCATTCACATTTGGCAAGATAAAGTCTCTAAAATCTTAAGATTTTTTATTTCACAAAGTTTCCTTTAAACTTATTATGGAACGTCACTGGTACTGTCCACACGAGTGCACCATCCTTATAAAATTAAGTTTAATATGTGAATCGTTTAATTTTTTTATAACATAAATAAACTTGTTAAACGCAGAATATTTCCGGCACGACACAAATTATTTCGAGTTTGACAAGCGAAAATGTACAAATAAAAAACTACCAGGATGATAGAGAAATATGTTTATTTAGTAAAAATAGTTTTTTTTTGTTATTGTGAACAATTTCAAATACTGGAAACGACATTTTGATAATGTCGCTGAACTTGTCAAGACGCACGATAGCAAAATAAAACAATAAAAATTGTACAGCACGAACCAGATTTTATAGACGATTTTATTGAGGAAAACAAGCATATGTGATATTTATTCAAAACTTTTATTTTTATTTTTATGAAATTCATCCTGCTGAGAGTGCTTTGCACCCGTTGTATGATTAATTTCACGAATAAAGCATTGACATTTTTTGTTAAATTTAGATGATGATATCGTTATCGGGAATAATTTTTGCTGTTGCCATGATAAGTTAGCTCAAAAATTGACCAAAGGTGTGAAACTCAAGGTAACGTTGATTTTTTCATATAGATGCTATATGATAAAGAAAGTTTCCGTTGATTTGAAATAAAACAAATTTATGTTTCGGAGTCATCGCTACCTGTATGTGCAGGAATGATTAAAAAATAAGTATCTTCGTTAATCATACGTCCGAAACGTAGGTCGGCTTTCGAAACATACCGACGAAAAATCGTATTCAGTTTAGGTAATATAAAACCAAAAAGAAAGCCCCCAACAAACTGTTGTGACAATAATTACCAATAGACAAAGTTTGAACATGGCTCTTTCATATAGCCACAACAAGATTTTTCATATAGCCACAACAAGAAGCCACAACGGTCTAATTTGTTAGCATAAAAAATCAAACGTATCGATGTTGAAAATTTGCTATTCTGATAAGCTGCAACTCGCGTCATATCTTAGTGGCCATACGATTTTTCCTTTATACACACATACACACCATTACGCCATGTCTCATTTGGGGTAGTCAGAGAAGCCAGATTTCGACGCATATATCCAAGCACAGAGCTCTCATCTCGCCCACATCCATAAATCTTGTAAATGTGCTCTTTTGTTTCTCATGCTACTTAATTTACCCTCATGAAAAAATCTATTTGCTGCCATTATCTATTTCAGACATATATTGGGTTGATGCAAAAGTAATGATCGTTTTTTATGATCCCAGGTAAAAAAAATTCCAGGTAAGAAATGATGAATAGTATCTTCTTTTAAATGATTCCATTGTATAAAGGATGCTTTCCCTCTACTTTCTATTCAGTTTTGGCCTGGCCAGAGTACAGTGAAAAGCCCTTGTATTTTTTCAAAATGTCGGTCGATAAAGTGCATTTACGTCATTGTTTACTTTATGAATTCCGTAAAGACAATACCGCGAGTGTGGCAACCAAAAACATTTGCGACGTGTATGGAGCAGATGTCATCAAAGTTCGACAGGTACAAAGATGGTTTACAAAATTCCGATCTGAGGATTTTTCACTATTTGATAAACCACGTACCGGGCGGCCATTGAAGTCTGATGACAACAAGTTAAAAGTCATAATTGACACAAATCCACGTCTAACCACCAGGGAGATCGCGTCGATGATGGGAGTCAACCAAACAACCGTATTAAGACATTTGAAGCGTATGGGGATGGTTTCGCGGTACAACGTTTGGATACCTCATCAATTGTCGGCTGCCAATTTATTGGATCATGTTTCAACGTGCTTTGCTTTGAGTGCGAGACAAAAACATGAACCTTTTTTGCATCGTTTGGTAACAGGAGATGAGAAATGGGTCGTGTACAACAACGTGACAAGAAAAAGACATTGGGCTATACCTGGACAAGCCCCATTAACAACTTCGAAGGCCGAAATCCATCAAAAAAAGTAATGCTTTGTGTTTGGTGGAATTGTAAGGGTATTGTGTATTTTGAACTCTTGGAACGCAATCAGACAATTACAACAGAACGATATTGTCAGATATTATCCAAATTGAACATCGCCCTTCAAAAGGATAGACCAGAAATGGTAAACAGAAAAGGGGTAGTGTTTCATCCCGACAACGCGTGACCACATGTGGCTTTGATGACCCAATACAAGCTAAATGAGTTGAATTGGGATGTTATCAAGCATCCACCGTATTGTCCAGATCTTGCTCCTTCCGATTTTCATTTATTACGATCGCTGCAAAAAATTTTAAATGATAAAAAATTTGATACAATAGAGCAGGTAAAAACATCCCTTACTACATTTTTCGCATCAAAATCCACGGAATTTTACACTAATGGTATTAATAAGTTGATAGAAAGATGGGAGAAGGTTATAAGAACTGATGGAAATCATAAAATTGATTAAATAAATATTACAAATCTAAAAAAAAAATGTTTAATTGTATATGTAAAAAACGATCATTACTTTTGCATCAACCCAATATTATTATGTAAGTGTTTGGCATCTCGTTCTCCAAGTGTGGCTTTACGATCCTAAGATTGATTTCTTTATTCTACTTATAACATCCATCTCTAATAACCTATATCAGATCTAAATATAATACTAGACATTCCATGCCAGATATACATTTCTAACGTTTGTATTCTATTCTTATCACACACTTTTCATAGCCCAAGCTATGCTTTCATACGCCAAGACCAAGCTTTCATACATCAAAGCTATGCTTTCATACATCAAGGCTATGCTTGCATATACCAGACATTCTATGCAAGACAAACATTTCTAACGTTTTTATTCTGCTCTTATCACTTCCTTTTCATAGCCCAGGCTATGCTTTCGTACATTAAGGCTATGCTTTCATACACCAGAGATTCCATGCAAGACACACATTTCTAACGTTTTGATTCTGCTCTTATCACTCCCTTTTCATATATAGCCCAGGCTATGCTTTCATACATCAAGGTGGGCACTGACATACTTCTGTGCGCAATTTTCATTAATGTATGTACTATGTTAAATACAATAAATTGAGCAACGTTCTAATAAATTGGACTTTTCCTAATAAAAAATATACGTACATATACGAGTACACTTAAAAACCCCTCTATACAGGAATATTTTCGTAACCGGTTTTTAGAAATTTATTTTGATTTTTTTAAATGTTGATATTAAGATAAGGTTTAAATTTCAGAGAGTTAAATAGTAAAATTATCTGAATTCAATCATTCTTATTGTTTTTCGTAGCTGAAAACAATAGTTAGAGAGCTTCAGTCAATTCAATTCATTTGGAAAAGCAATTAAATGGAACTTCTTCGATAACAAATCTGATGTAATCGTTTCCTATTTAGAATTCACAATCCACTTTGCACAGATGATTAATCATGTATGTAATTTATGATAATTAATGGCTCCAAGTTAATCTCCGATAACTGGAAAATAATAAGTGTTGGTTTCCCCATTAAATCAATTAATTAATGTTTAGAAGTAAAACTGCACAACGGAAAATCATTATAATATGAAAAAGTATTGATTCTTTTTACCAAATTACTTTAATTTATATAAAAATCACAAGTGCATATTTTGTATGATTTGAAAACAAATATCAAGAAAAATACCCCAATCGTGGGGGTATACTCCGTAACAGAGTATTGCACCCCTGTTAGGCTTATAAACGCTCACACAAACCTTATTGATACCCAGCTTAATGAAGCAATGCGGACGATAGTTAGAAGCACTCTGGAATCGACTCCTTTGGCATGACTTCCGGTTCTTGCAAACCTTCTGTCTCCTATTCTACGAAGCCAAAACATCTTAATGAGGGAGTAACAGAAGGTATGTTGTCTATGCACAAAAAATAATCAACCAATCATGGGAACTGCATATGAAATACTTTTTCATTGTATGTATAATATTGATCCGATTTGAGTTTGTATTTCATTTTTTTGTACTCACCAGCGTAGGTGGACTTGGAGGAGTCCCTCAGCCTGAAGGTGAAGGGGATGTGCACCTTCATCATCTTGATCTGCGGTGCGCGGGGCGGAGCCACCGGCCGGTGCAGGGGCGCGCGGAACATCACGTCGTCCCCGTGTACTCGCAGCACCATTATATTTCTGCAACATTAATACGTGGTAATGTGTCATTATATGTCGAAAGTAGAGTATGTATGTGAACGGTGACTAGGCTGTATGGTTTAATATTACAAATGGCATAAAGCAAGGATGTGTTATGTCACCCTGGTTGTTTAATATCTAAAAAGGTAAAGAAACTTTAGAGATCTATGGGCGGTATATAATTTCCAATAGGAAATTATGCAGATTCCTGAATATTAATGACATACTATGTTAGTGTAGGCAGAGAATGAGGTGAATTACAAAGTTTGATAAGTAAATTGTATGAGATATGTGAAGAGAAAAATCTGAGAATCTACGAGTATATTGCGAAATTCAAAGTCACGGTAATAGAAAAATGCGATAGGAAAAAAAATACGATATATGGGTGAGAAATAAAAAATTAAGGAAAAGTTAAGGAATATACTTTTTGGGAAACATTTTCTCAGTCGACGGAAGAGTAATGTGTGAGTGAAAGAAAATAACGTCACTGGGGTAATAAAACGTAAATATTCGAACGGTCAAGTATCAAAATCTGCTATGGTTATTATAACCAATAGTCTACAACAGTATTATCGTACCAACTTTGACGTATGGGAGTGAAATATTGGCGTGGTTAAAATGAGCCTAATAAATACTATAATAATGCATGCAATAATAAGAATACACGGGGTGACAAAGTTTGACAGAATACTGAATGATGTGATTAGAGATGAATAAATAAGATGACCAAAAGTAATATGAGATAGTTTGATCATGTATTGTAGAACGTATGAATGAAGAAAGATTATCAAAACAAATAATGTCAGGTTGAAAGTGTACATAACGAAAGTGTAATACTTTTTTGTTTATAATAAAAAAAGGTAGAAATACGATAGGCAATCCCTCGTGATCGAGTATGATTATCCACCATCCTGCGAATGGAAGACGCATGTAAGAGTATTGGTGTAGTATGTGCAAACTGTTGCACTTCACCAAGAAAACAATTTTAATAGACCAAACAAAAAGTTTCAATGGCAAGGAGATCAAAGTTCCATGACGATCGGGAGCTTTGATCTGTTGTAGCCTCTCGTTAGGTAGAGTTTTTTTTATCATAGTGCTATTTATGCGTTGCTTAATAATGTTATAAGAATTTATGATACGCAACGTTTATTTATTTAACACTTCATTGTAAAAACAATCTAGAGAGTTTGTACCTCTTCCAACCAATTAGACAAAAGTAAAGAAAGGAGTTACATGGTTGCAAAAAATATTCAAATGGTTATCTTTACAAAATGTATGAACAGTATACATAATAAAAGTAAACGTGAGATAAGAAAGGGAGAAAGAAAAGGGAGTGATGGTGGAGAGGAAAGAAAAATCAGGAATGAAACACGCCATATTATTGTCTAAATTGAGAGTTTTTCCAGTCGCTTTTTCAGAGCCAACCTAACATTGGTAAGTAACAGGTTCAAGACTGTGTAGACAGTAAAGAAAGACTTGAAAAAAGAGAGCGGTGGATCGGGAAGGCCAAGAGCGTAATGGAAGTCCATGATCGAAAAGACGACGAATATTTTCGGCGTGACAAGAGGGGACGGCGGGACAGTTAAGGATATTATACAATAGAGACAGTATGTGAATTTTATAATACAGCATATAAGCTACAGAAAAAAAAACAGCATATACACTTCAGACTGAACAGCATATAAGCTACAGAAAAAAATAAATTCAGATTTTAAACCGGTCCAGAAATGAATCTGCCAGGAATCGAACCTTTGGGCGCCCGCTTGCTTAGCGTGAATGCTAACCGTTATACCTCGAATGCTGAAGAAATATGAAAATAACAGCAATGTTTGCTGAAAACATGTAGGTACTATGTTAACGTGTAGAATACAGCAAAATTTGAGGTAATTTTAAGTTCTACACATTTGTGAAATCAAAGAAGCTTTTCGGGATACTTTGCCCATTCTGGCAAAAAAAAAAACAAATTCAACGATTTGTCGATGAAAAATTCATGTTTCTACTATACTTTTTCAAAATACGAGTTAACAAACTAACACAATGATAAAACTAAATTAATTTACTACTTAAAAATCACATTTCAACTGTACACCTTATATCATACCAATGATACACATTATATGAACTTGTGTCTATCACATTTGTCTCTGACATTTAAAAAAAAAAATTTTTATTTCACCACTAAAATCTTCAGAACACTTTCATAAAAAAGAATACAAAACGAAAAACGCTAAAAGATGAAACAAAAAACATTTCAAACAACGCAGAAATAAAAACTTTTTCTTCGCGAACCAACCGTTCAACTTCTTGTTAACATTTAACAAGAAAAACTCTATGTACATGTTTTATATAGCTTAGAAATATTACAACATACAAATGTAATATCAAAATATACAATAAAAAGTGGCTTAAATTACGAATATTTACCCGTTGGACCTTAATCAGTCAAATTGACATCATTTTTCCCTCTTTAAACGCGTTATGTAATTTAAAACGCGAATATATTATTATTTGTGACACTTAATTCACCTAAAATATTTTTTACAATACCTGTCGTCAATATTTGTCAATATGACGAATTTTATAGGAAATCGGAATAAGCTAGAGCAGGGATGGCGAATCTATTTCAACAAGCGTGCCAAAATATATCCGCAATTCTTATACAAAAAAATTCTCGTGTCAGATAAATAAAATATCAAAATACGTTTTAACACAATAGGTTTATTGTAAAAATATACTAAGAAAGAGAATTCACCATTCCTTCCTTGTTCCTGTGTTCAGATGGCCTAGTTGGTAAGATGCTTGTTTCCCAAGCCGGAGGTTGCGGGTTCGTTTTCCGCCGGAACCCAGATTTTTTTAAAAAGATTCCAGTCTGGTTTTCACTTAACGACTCTGGTTGGTTGGAGATATTGCTACATGGCAATAATCCCGCCAGGTTGTACTGTATACAACGAAAGTGTAATATATTAAAATACAATACAAAAGTTTGCTGGACTATATTCATGGTTTATACGTATTGTACAATAAATAGTATATTTCTTTATCATATTGTTTTATTAGCATCTTGTACGAGTATATCAGGCAGGGTCTAACTAAACAGCAATTTATTCCAACCAACCAGCATCAGTGTTGTCGCTCGCCAACGCTTTTGCATAATATAGGAATAAGTTTATGTTAATGAATACAAAATGTCTCGAGTATATTCAAACACAAGCATTTTCTGTAGATTATCAATTTCTTAAATATGTGTGTAATGAGTGTGTGGAAAAAAAAGTCAGAGAGGCGCTTAATTTTTTTTAATTGATACAGTACACTAAGGAGCGACTCACGTAAGCTTTCAGATCTTTTTCTTCACATCTCTCATACAATTTGCTTATCAAACTCTGTCATTCACCGTCTTTCTCCGCGAACACTACTCGTATCAGTTCACGCACAGCATCGATGTTTTCTGGCACAACAACCGATTTTGGACGACCTGCACGAAATTCGTCCTGGAGCGAACTACGATCACGATTGAATTCTGAAAACCAGTGAAACACAGTAGCCCGGGATGGTGCTTCATCACCAAAAGTCGAAGCGAGTTCATCGGCACACTGTTGTTGAGTTAGTCCACGTCGAAAATCATAAAAAAATCGTCGCACGAAAATGTTCACGATTTAATTCCATTTTGGCCGAGATGAATTTTTCAAGTCACTGTAAACAACACAAATAGCACTCGTATGACAAAACTTTTTGAGCACGAATACCATTAAAAACGTCAAACTTTACGATGCTAATGTCAGAGTTGACGTATCTAACATACACTGGTGTTGCCATATTTCAAAACTTAAGCAGCAACCCTCGTACCATATCATAAGCATAATAACAACTCCTATGATCAAATATAAATGCTCATCGAAATAGTGTATTCAAGAACCCAAGTGACTAAAACTGGGTACCTTAAAGGAGTGAAGTGAGTGAGGCTTGTGAACTGATAAGAAATAATCATTTTCACGAAGTAGAAGCGACTAGAGGTCTACGACGGTCAGCCTATTAGCAGAACTACGAAATTATATTTTATTCGTATTTAATTTTTATTTGAAAAAAAATCACTCCACAAATAAATTTTGCAATAACTAAAATTTTTCCCGCGTGTTACCAAAAAATGGTCCTCGTGTCACGAAGTCACGCGTGTCATAGGTTCGCCATCGCTGAGCTAGAATAAATAATACATTCGCACCATTACATTTCCCTGCCGAGAAAAGTCGGAGAGAGAAACATTTTTTTCAATATCGGCTTACAACTTTGGACTCCTCTTAACACATACACCCATCATTATTTATTTTATGGCTGTTCACACAAATTTAGGTGTTTTCAACCTGTGGGCGATGGTGAGTTGGTCATGTTGATTGAGAAGACATGAGAAGACAGTAATGAACGTTCTCATATTGGTTGGATTGGGTTATTCATCAAAAGTAGATCTTCATAAATATGTTATATATATATACATCTTAAAAGTAAGAAATAGGCGATATACATACATACAATCAAGCCTTTTGTATGTTGGGGTAGGAAGAGGTCAGAGCGCTAGACTTTCCTATCTCGACATACATCCTTCGCCTTCTTTATATACTCGTACGTGTCTTTCGACAACTTTTTTGAACTGCTTTTTATTGATTATCGTTTTTCTTTCTTTCTATTTTTCTAATTTTTTTCTCTCACTGAAGAGGATTTGTGAAGTTGCGCCTGTATAATTCCGTCTTTATACTTTGTTTCCAATTTGTATTTTGTTTTTCAATGATTTGTTTGTGTTTGTATTTTTTGCGCAGTGCGGACTGTGCGCCTGTGGACGGCCTTTCTACTGGCTCTTTCATTTTTATTACTTTTGTTAGAAGGTACACTGTACCGTTATTACTTATGTTATATGAATAAAATAAACATTATAAAGGATTCTCATACAACACCTACGATTTCTCAAACTTACATTTCCTTCTTTCAAAATATAATTAACTTGATCCAACTATAATTTCCTTCGTTTTCCTTACCACACCTTCCACTCACATTTGCACTATATATTTGTTTTGTAAACCTTTTTTAATTTATTCGTTCCACGTGATTAAATCCTCGCAATATTCTTCTTCATCTTACTCAATAAATAATCAGTTTTAAGTCCACATTCATCTCTAATCACTTCATTCCGTATTCTGTCATACACTATCCAATAAGTATATTTCTCAGTGCACGCATTCCAACAGTTATTCAGCTTCTTTCAGTCTTTTACCGCGTCCACGTTTCACTTCCATATATCAAAACTGATAATAAAATCCTGTTGTGTACTAACTTACCCGATTTTCATACGAGTATGTTCGATTCGAGTAAATGTGTTTTAGTGCCTCATCGACTTTGTTTTCTATCGCTACATGCGATAAATTTATATATTAAATTTGTCGGCACTGGTGGTCTAAAACGCTTGATTTGCGTTCGTTCGTCCCGGGTTTTGATATTTTTCAAGATGGTTTTTTATTTTCAATACCTTAAAATGATTTTCATCCCCTTCCATCGACTACCGTTCTGGCGCTTAGTAACCGCCTCGTATAAATTCGAAGAGTTGGAGCGTTAATTTTTAATTTGACAGTATTATATGATACTCGTATAAGTCACAATACACTTTAATTTTCTTTCAGAGTTCCTTCATTTTTATTACTAGTTTCGAAAATGACGACTATTAGCGGATTATCTTACTGTCATAATACCTTAATGTCATACTTTTTTAATCTTTTAGATTTTAGATATACTAACTTTTATGTATAATAAAAATATCTGTATATCATTAGTTTAATTTTATGAAGTAACTTGTGGCATTCCATATTTCTATGTCGGATATTTATTTAATTCAGATATGAATCGCTAAAAATATGTAGACCGAACCTTGGAGATAAAAATGTATTAATCAAAAGCCCTCAATCATTCTCGAAAGGTGTATTATTTATCAATCACAATTATCGTTCTGTATCAAAACTACGTATTTTCGAAAAAAATTAAATAGAAAATCATCAGAGAATATGCTTGATTTTATATAATTTTGTTTTCATCGTCATTTATTTACGTTGACGTGGAGGTAATCGTGTAACCCTATCCCTTGCATCATGTCTTCCCTTTCCTCCCCTTTCTTCACTCTTGTTAGTTGAGCTTAATTGTTTTCATTTTTCCTACTTTTTTGTGACGTTTCGTTCATTGGAATGTATGAACATTGTATTATATTAGGTGACAAATAAGTTTCCGCCGTTTTTTTTATAAAAAAATTGGGCATTTATTGTGAAAGAACGGAACCTCATGTTTTATTCGAAGTATTGCCCATCGCTTGCCACTACTTTTTCCATCTTTCTGGCAGCATGCGGATACCGCGTCGGAAGAATGCTTCATCTTTTGAGGATATCCACGAATTGACCCAATTTTTTGGTATCTTCGTATGATGTGAAGTGCTGCTCAGACAGGCCATGCGTCATCGATCGAAACAAGTGGAAATCAGAAGGAGCAATGTCTGGTGAATACGGCGGGTTGGGTAAAACTTCCCAATTGAGTGTTTCCAAATAGGTTTTGACCGGCGCCGCAACATGTGCACGAGCATTATCATGCAGGAGAATAATTTTGTCGTGTCTAGAGTAGTAGTGGGCGCGCTTTTCCTTGAGTGCTCGACTCAATCTCATCAATTGCGTTCGGTAGACAGCCCCAGCAATGGTTTCGTTCGGCTTGAGCAACTCATAATACACGACACCAAGCTGATCCCACCAAATACACAACAAGAGTTTTTTTCCATGAATATTTGGCTTAGCCGTAGATGTTGAAGCATGGCCAGGGGGTCCCTAATGATTTCTTCCTTTTTGGATTATCAAAGTGGATCCATTTTTCATCACCAGTGTATACGGTGCAGAAAACCCTTTCGTTTATGCCTGGCAATCAGCATTTCACATGTGGAAAATCGGCGTTCAACGTTTCTCGGTGTCAGTTCATATGGAACCCAATATCCTTGTTTTCGAATCATTCCCAACGATTTCAACCGATGTGAAATTGCTTGTTGAGTCACTCCTAATGTAAGTGCAAGTTCTTCTTGCGTTTGGCACGAATCTTGATCCAATAATACTTCCAATTCCGCGTCTTCGTACACTTTCAGCCTTCCGCTACGTTATTTGTCTTCGATGTCAAATTCACCGTTCTTAAACTTTTGAAACCACTCACGACAACTTCTCTCACTTAAGGCAACCTCACCACATGCTTCTACAAGCCATCGATGCGCCTCAGCTGCAGATTTCTTCAAATTGAAGAACTAAATCAAAAGTTCCCGCAAATGAAGCTTATTCGGCTCAAAACTTGACATTTTCGCACACAAAAGAATATATTATGCTGATAAAAATTCATAAATATTTCAAGGTTATGTTGTTGACAGATGTCCAACCTTACGACAATGACGTTTTACATCTGACAATTTTAACCATAGCTTACTGGTGGCGCCAACTTTTGTCAAACGGCGGCGGCTTTGTACACCTGATACATTATCTATTAGTAAACCAACTATTGGCTGCACTTTTCAAATAAGTGTAACACTGTTCATATGCCAAATAAATATCTGTTCAAAATAAGTTATTTTGAGCTAAGGTATCTAAATTGATTCTTTATTAAAGGGAAAAACTTACCTGATGGGAAAGACTCCATTAAATAAACTGAGGCCGCTAGATTTTAATATTGATGGGGATATAAAAATAAAATACACCGTTTTAAGCCACCAAAAATGGTCACATCAATGTAAAAATTGGCTAGTTTTTTACCAGCTCACCAGACAAATGTTAAATAAATTGTGATCCAGTCTAAACAAAAGCTTATTAATATAGTTTACATATTATCAATGGAGAATTGACATTAAATCATTTTATTTCAATCATGTCGACAACATCAGATATGTATTCCACCAGTCCTGAAAGATGCGATTGTGATGGCATTAGGGCTATATTTCTGTAGAAATACTTCAATACTTCCGAGCTAACGGGTCACAGTTGTGAGACCATCACGCGCGACATTTATTGAATGTTACCACACATGCTTGGTAGTGGGACGTCTGCGGCAATCCTCCATCTGAGAAGATTATCTTTTGATTTATTCACATTGATGCGTAGGTAATTAAGATACTGCCATAGATAGTATCCATGGTAGGCAGGCACTCCAACGGATGTATACATGCCCTCAAGTTTACAGTTCTAGCTCTCGTGGAATCGATACGCTCTGCAGAGCCTTCGAAGGGGTAGTGGGTGGTCATAAAACTGGGGCACAAGATGTTTATCTTGTGACCTTGTTACCCCTGCCCTGGGTAACAAGGTCACAAGTTAAACGTCTCACGAAGGCTTTTCGTGAGACGTTTAACTTGTGACCCTAAAACTCGAAACCAAAACGGGAGATCCGCAAGTTCTTAAGACCAGTTACGACCTCTTTAACCTTTAATGTTGAAACGAAAATGGATAGTGGAAAATCCATTTGCTGTCCATCTCACGGATAAATAACGCCATTTAATCCTGACATGTAGAGTCAAAGCACGTCAAGACCTTGTGCCGTGTGGGCGAAGGAGCCAACGGTAAAATTATTCAACATGAATCCTTCGCAAGGCCGTGTCACTGTGAAGCCAAAAGGAGAGATGATTAAATTTCTCGACACGCACAAATCTGGCGGCAAATTGGACACAAGCCGTAAGAAGTAAATAAAATACGATATAAACAAACTACCACGACTGCATGATGTCATGTTATTATACACAATTGATTTTGCTTTTGATGAATTCGTTTGACTTTGAATAAAAATAAAATTATATAAACTGGCTACAAGAGGGTATAAACTGGCCTGGCTACAAGTTTGTAGGCAAAGAGTAAATAGTTTTTAATACACAGTAAATGTGAAATGGTATGCGCATTTTAGGAAAACAGAAGTTATGTTCTAGTAACACTGTTTTCAATTTTAATAAATCATTTTTAACGATGTATTTTTTATTTATTTATTTATTATTACACATGACAAGAAATATACACAATTTGCGAGAAAACAACAGGTAATTTGATTTGGACATACAATTTTAATGGATCTGGGTTTGTTGCCTTTCATTTGTCGTATCCCCAGTAAACTAGGCTTTTGCCTGTATCTCACTGAGGATATGTATGAAATCAAACGTATCGAAAACGTGTCGTGATTCATTATACCCGTCAAGTATCTTTAGCCGGCAATAAAGTACAGTGCTCGGTTTGAGGACGTTTCGTTATAATATTCTCGATGAATGCTGAAAGTGGCCTGATGGTAAGCCACTTGTCTGACGACCTCCGTGGCCTGGTGGTAAGACACTTGTCTGCCGATCCGGAGGTTGCGGGTTCGATCCCCGCTGGAACCCAGAATTTTTTAAATATGATTCCAGTCTGGTTAACACTTAGGGCCTATAAAAACGTCTTTCTGGTTGGTTGGAAGAGATTGCCACATGGCAATAAACTCACCAGCTTAAAAAAAAGTTATTAATAAAAGCATACAGTACCCGGCGGTAAGTAATACACATCGGGCTTAAGAAAGAGACTGTCAGCCATAATCGGCTAACTTCGGATTTGTAGGGCGTCGACTCTGTCATTCATACACGTGTTCCGTCGCGATTTGGCAGTCGTTGTCGAGCGTTCTAGGGACAGAGACGACGCTCTACACAACCGAAGTTAGCCGAGTATGGTCGACAGTCTCTTTCTTAAGCCCGATGTGTATTACTTACCGCCGGGTACTGTACACTTATTTATCAATAAAATTATTCATCATGAAAGACAGTGTTTTTTTGTAAACCCAATCGAATAATTTGCCTAAAATGTATGACGTCAGTGACCTAGTTGATAGAACTCATAACCCGCGGGTTTCACTTTCGTATATTCGTGTAGTTATGCAATATTCAGTACTTGTAATACAGCCTTTATAATTAATAATAATAATAATTGCCTTTATAATAATAAAAATAGTATAACGAATGACGAAAATCGTAAGAACTATTACTGATTGAAATACGGTTGTTAAATTTTGCAGGGAAATGTTACATCACAAGCGAAAAGACACGTAAACGATTGTTTCAACAAATATTTGTTATTTCATTATTAATATTGATTTTGCAATGTTAATACTGATTGAAAAAAAATACTGCCATGTTTCTAATTCTTGCTGTATTTAAAAAAAAAAGATAATGTGAAATGATTCTAATGCACTGATCAGATTAAAATCAATGATCGAAAGTTCCTCACTGAGGAAAAAAATCTGGTCACGGACAGTCATATTCTTATGGTTAGGTAAATCGATTTCAAAATCTGAGAATTACTTCAAGGATCCAATCGATACAGGGTGGCTGGTACTTGGTGTGACATATTGAAAGAGGTAATAGGGGGATTCAATATAAGTAAATTTATTCTAGTTTCGTATGACTTTGACTATTTACAAGAGTCAAGTGAATTAAGTAAATTATATGCATTTGCTTTTTTTTGTTCGTCTCAATCCATGTACTGATTAGAGCACGCTAACGCGAATGAGCTGGTCGTGAGCCGCGATAGCGTGCACCTGTGGTCCGATCTAAACGGTTATAAGTTGAAAGTCACATTTTTGTGTGATTCTATTTCGATACTAATAATAATAAAATGACAATTTATGAAGCGCCATTTAGAGAGATGCCTCTCCTTGAAGGGGCACTTAGTGCTCTCACTTGGAATTCGATCCAAATATTGACAGTGAGGATAGGAAGTTGGTAACTGTGGCAATTAGATTAGGAACTTCCCTCCATCTGCACTTGTTATGAAAAGCATATTTGGTACGAAAACTTCATTTTTTTTTATTTAACCTGGCGAGTTTATTGCCACGTGGCAATCTCTTCCAACCAACCAAAAAGCTGTTTAAATGGGTCCTAAGTGAAAACCAGACTAGAACCACATTTTTATTTTTTTTAAACTTCTTCAAAAAAAATATTTCGTAGCGGTTGAGAATTCAATGTATAATATTGATTTGTTAGATTTATTGTAAATATACTAAAAATACACTGCAAGATACAATAAGGCACTGGCACACCAGACACCCCCTCGGCCTCACGTTTGGCCAAAATCTTTCTGTTTCTCGTTCGCTCACATATAAAATGACGGGCGTACGTGAGACATAAGGGACTCTTGCTGCGTATGTGTATTGTGCTAAGATAGTAAAGAGTAGTTCACTAAGATGAACGGATTTTTTTCGGCCATTCATTAAAATAAACTAGTAAACTGGTTCATATATTCGAATGACTCATAATTTTCTCATTGAATGAAGCAAAACAAACTCAACTTAAATACATTTTTCAAATAAAATTCGAGCTTTCTCCGTGACACACGTGTCATAGGTTCGCCATGCCTGTTGTAAAGAGTCTGGCGGTCTGATTTTCTGGTGGCAATCTCTCCCAACCACACAGATAAAAATAAATAAAGGGAGTTACACGGAAGTTCAAGAACTATACACATACTAAAAAATAAAAGTGAGATATTATCAAAGAAAAAGGAAATAGCTTGATGGTATATACATACAGTGTGTCTCAAAGGTCAACGTCAAGCCGGTATTGAGGAAGAGGCCAGCTTATGACGGTTCAGAATTTTTTTTAAATCTTGAAAAAGCCTTATACTTTTCGAGTTATAGGCATTTCTTCGAAAATTGTGAAAGTACTCGTAGCTACCCTGCGCCGAATGTTTGTATACTGTGACTACAAATCGCCATATTTTATGATTTTAATGGTTGTATCGCAATCCTAGATAACCCTGCTATTAGTCGGAATCAGATATAAAACAAAAAAAAAATATGGCAATTTGGAGTCACAGTATACAAACATTCGGCGCAGGGTAGCTACTTTCACAATTTTCGAAGAAATGCCTATAACTCGAAAAGTATAAGGCTTTTTCAAGATTTTTTTAAAAATTCTGAACCGTCATAAGCTGGCCTCTTCCTCGATACCGGCTTGACGTTGACCTTTGGGACGCCCTGTATATGTATGTAAATAATGGAAAATAATTGAAACTTAATCATATTGAATATTTGTTTCGTTTTTTTCATTGTTCCTGATTTCTTTCTAACAAGAGCAGTCAGTGTATTACAAAATATCTTCAAGACAAATTAAAAATAGAGGAAAAGTCTGCGGTGACGAAATTTCTAAGCGCAACTTCCCGTTGAGAAGACGTCTGTAGGATTGATTCAATGAAACTATTATTTTCAAACTTGTTTTTACAAAGTAGGTCGCTTAACTGTTTTTAACCTTTAACTTGAACAACAAATACTTTATAAAACATAATGCACAGCGTTTCAAGGGCCATTCAATTGTATTACGCAAAACAACGACCTTGCAAAGCCTGAGCCGAAGTGTTCTTGATGCAGATAAAAATATTCAAGGAAAACCAAATTCAATGGAAGAGAGACCCTTTAAAATTCAAGCGTCTATAGGTTTCATAACCTAGAGAACACACGCTTGGGGCGATTGGTATGCGCGGCGATATATCAATGTATGACGTTAAGTAGCAGGTTGATGAGCTGGAGATCTCATATTTTTGTACAGTCAAGGCCTTAATTTATTCAATCGAATATCTTTAATTAAGATACATGACTGTTTGGACTTGTTCCTAGCCATTATTGGATGACACAAATGGACGTGATGACTCATTGAATGAGATAGGCCATAAAACTAATGGTCGGTGTGTTATGACTTATTGTTCATTGTATTTCAACCTTTAAATTGACAAACATTTAAGCACATTGATATAACATGGCTTGTTTTCTAACAGGATGTTTCAAGTTCAATTTTTAAATGAGATCTTTCAAATATGTACTTCAGAGGAGCAAAGTACAAATTACTGCACCTGATCATCCAAGGTAAAATAAAAGGCCGAAGAAATGTTGGTAGAAGGCAAATCTCCTAGCTCCGCAATATACGTTATTGGACTGGCATAAGGGGCGTTGGAGATCTTTTTCAGGCTGCTTGGGACAAAGATGTCTACTCTCAGGTGATATTCAACGTTGGGGGGGACCTGACATGACACTGGGAAGAAGAAGATGTTTCAAAGTCTGTGTTTTCCATATTTGACCACCTAGACCTACTTGGTATGACGCTTGGCTTCCGCTCGGAGGTTTCGAGATCAATTCTCGATGATACCGGATAAAAAAAACATTAAAAAAGGTCGCTTGGTAACAAATACACACGAGCGCTAAACTTGTGCGAGTGTTTTTGCCTCTTCACGTGCGGTAATTCTAACATGCAATTACGAACATGCTAGAAGCAAGGTGCTTTGAAGAGACGGGGATTATAGATGATAGATAAATATGCTGAGATGGGGTTTCTTGAACGAAAGTAGCATTAAATGTGATTGTGAGGATAAACAGGACTCGTAACGCATGCTATTTGTTTCGAACATTGGTTCTAAACCAGAAGACTCGATTAATTGGATTGAAGATAATGTTGTCTCCCAGACACGCTCTTCGATATATCCGAGTCATCAATTTGGATAAGTTGAAGGGTACCATCATACGAATAAATTAATGGATATTCGAGAAAGAATCATATTTTTCTTCATACCCTTCCCGAAGTTGGCGATCTCCAAAATAAAACCTTTCCATAACCTAATATTCAAATCCGGTCCCTGTGTTGCGAAGTCAAGACATCTGTCTTCTTCCGACACCTCTTCGATCCTCAAAGTTTCCCATGATGATGAAATGTAGAAGGTCATACTTCACACCGCGTAAGGATCGTTTTTTTTTTCATGTGGAGAGAAAAAATTGTGAAAGAACAATCAAAATAACATACGAGCACAGATGTAAAAAATTATCGTATATAAATTGGAAACATAATTTAATCAGGTAAACAAATTAAGTTAAAAAAAAACTAAAATTAGTTTTTTTCTCTTAGTACGAAACAAAATGAGCAGTCGTTGAAAAACACTTTTTTACGCGGAAGCATTGTGTTGTTAATGAAAAATTAAATATAAGAACATTTTGTTAAAAAAATATAATACGTGGGTCGTCTAGAAAGTAAAGAACGTTTTGGCATAACTAAATGAAAACGGAAGATATCAACACAAAACTTTATTTACAAAGTCACAGTACCTTACTCTATTTTTCAATGTAGTCGCCATAGCTGTCAAGGCACTTATTGTTACGTGGAACCAATTTTTCAATTCCGATGTTATACTCTTCTACCGCCAAAGATTTGAGCCAGGATGTCACTTCTTGCTTGAGGTTTTCATCGTTTGCGAACTGTTTTCCACCCAAACATTCCTTTAGTTTCGGGAATAAGTGAAAATCACTTGGTGCCAAGTCAGCCAAGTGTAAGGAGGATGTCAAAAATTTTTCCACTTAAGACGTTAAAGTTCTCGCTGTGTTCGTGCTGATGCGTGAGGCCGCGCATTGTCATGAATCAAAACCACCTTTCCCGACAACATTCCACGTCTCTTGTTTTGGATGGCGCGTCTAAGTCGTTGAAGAGTTTCACAATAGACCTCTGAGTTTATTGTGTTCTCTCTGGCATAAACTCCACGTGGATCAAACCCTTTTGGTCCCAAAAAACTGTTGCCATCACTTTTCTGGTGTTGAGATTCCGTTTTTCTTTTCCGAGTACACATTTTTTTGCAGCCAAGGTGCACTGTTACTATTTCATGTAGGAGCGATCGTGAAATTTGTAGGAAAGATTCATGTACTGTGCTTAAAGTTGCCTATAAATTTCGATAGGCCGAACATTTTGTGCATTCAGAAAACGAATGATACTACGCACTTCACATTTGGCGGGATTTTCGATGGGCGCAGCCATTTTGAAAGGTTTACAGAACAAGGACGCAAGACCGTTCAGCAATAAAACTCGGCTCGCGCTGAAGCGAGGGAAGGAACTAATTGGCGCGCATACGATCGCGGTGGTGGGGGATCGGCGCAAGGCGTGGTGCGTAATCGTTCTTTACTTTCTGGACGCGCCTAGTACAAGATGGGCAAAAAATTATATTGTAGAAATTTACTTCAGAAACAGTTGATTCTGAAATAAATTTCCACAATTCAAGAATTTCATAATTTTTATATGGTGTATGTACCGTATCCATTTATGTTACTACGATGATAATCAAGTCAATCATTTCCGAAGGGATCTCCATGCAGTATTATTCAATCGGTTGATTTTTAGACCGATCTAGTGGCTACCCCGATCTAGTGGCGTCAAAGGATAGTTTTGCTGCGTTCAAAGCTTTCTGTGAAAGTACTAACAACTTGCACGGCTGCTTGAACTCCAAGCCTTAAGCTGCTTTATAAGTGTACCAGCTCAAAACCCCATCAAGGGATGTGCGAAAACAATTACTTAATACTTGTTAATTATTACACCTACTAAAATTCTATTCCATTACGCCATGTCCCTCACGGGGTACACTGAGAGTTAAAACGACCTTTCCTTTTTGACAAAAGCGACTCAATAGTAAGTCCTGTGGTAGCCCAGATGAGAAGTGTTTTCTGTTGCACGAATTACAATACACATTCATATCGCCACACGTAAATTCTATTATGGATGATCAAAATATTTCATTACGTTTGTACCATGTTTAATCTGCATATTACCAATCATCATATTATTTGTCTCTCATTTTGGTTTTGCCGACATTCGTTGGAGATCCAGGATCTTCGGTCCTCATTAAGAGACTGTTTGTTGTTTATAGTTTGTCGACATTACCGTTGTTGTTCTGTTTATATTAACTTTGCAGCAACACGTTTTTGTTTCTGTCAATCTGGGTATTCCAGGCATTTTAAACTTTTTTTTTTGTATAAAGTTTAAAAGATAACAGATTCACCGTTTGTTACTTACTGTATGTATTTAATACGTATATAAAAATCAAAGTATTTTTTCATTTTATCACTTTAAAACACCATCAAATTGTGTGATATTTCACTTAATAATTATATTATTCTTCAGTGCGTGTGTAGTCAAAAGAAATAAAAAATAAATGACCTAATTTAATATTGCAAGTACCTAATCGTATCTTCCAATTACCGACTTGTTTTGTTTCGATAGTAGGCGTTTCAAAATTGGAACACTCAACGTCACGCAGTAGCTTCTACATATATATTATGTTTCATTTTCAATTCACGGTAACAGTATGTTTTATATAATTTTCGGGGCCACGGCATTAGACAAATGATATAGTAGATTTACTGCGCTACGAATAATTTTAGTTCTCCAGTGACATCTGACCTTGAGTCCACCGTCGTTACTATTGTTTTCACTCACACTCAGATGTGTCACCACCGGAGGAGGAGTCCCTTTGGGCAGTTCCTTTATCGTCACTACGTGAGGTCACGCTTATGAAAGAATAAATAAATTTTCAATCTTCTAGTATCGATCGCGCTGGATGGAGATTTATTTTCTTCGCATAATAGCGCGGGACCATAGGTGGGATCAAACTGAAAGGAGTCAAATAAATGCTGCAGAAATGTGTGCACTAAGAAGAAAACACAGAGTGACAATGTATGACAAAACACAGGATTAAATGATTAGAGATAAACGTGAACTAAAGTGTTGAGTAAGAAAAAAAACACTCTGAGATGGTTTGAGCATGAGAATGAATGAATGGAGAAATACTAGCGAGAGTATGGTTGGATCAAGTGAATTATATTTTAAAAGAAGACAATTTAAAAAGTCAGAGAAATCGTAGTTCTGTGAGAAGGCGTATGGATGTAGCAGAGGCGAAGAATATATGTCGAGATAGGAAAGTATAGCGCTCTGTCCTGTCTACCTCGACAGGGAAATTGCGTGATGGTACGTATAGACGTGTATATATGTACAACGTGTAACTGTCGTTAGCTAATTACTATTGAGACATTAGAATTTTAAATGGTCCCGTGTATTTCTAGCAGGGGTGTAGAAACAGGCGCTCTGTTTTATCTTCCTACCCGATTGGGACATGGCGTGATGGTGTGTATGTTATTAGGAAAGTAGTTTCATATTTTCGACAGTAGTCCTCTGGCGTGTCGCCACCGGAGCAGGAGTCCCTTTGGGTAGTTCCATCTTTGTCCCTACACGAGGTTGCGCTTATAAAAACTAAAGAAAATTTCAACCTTCTAGTATAGTACACGCTAGATGGGGACTTATTTTCTTCGCATAATAGCGTGGGTGACGGTGGAATCGAACTGAACCTTATCCAATATAAATCAACATGCAAGAATTGTGGAAATTTACTTCGGAATCAACTGCTTCTGTAGTAAATTTTAACAATTTGACTTTGGCCCACCTTGTATAAGTAGACCCTGGAAATTATAATATACAATTTACCAAAATATTACGTTAAATATTTTAATAAGCGGAAATAAAAAAGATACATGTCAGGCATAAAACGCAACATTAATGAGACAAACAATAAATTTACATTATGTGATATATAGTAATGTCAGTGAGGTGCAGACAGGTGAGGGATAAAAAAACCGCACAGTAATATTTTATGTTTTAACTACATTTTTGATATTGAAAACAAGCATAATGAAAATAAATAGAAGTAAAAAAAAATACAAACTTTGAACGAACATGAATTAATTATATTATACAAAGTCAAACAAATTTCATCATCCAATTCGAATATTAAGAAATGCTTGCAATAAGGTACTACTACGCCGGGTCTAGAACGAAAGTATTTTTTTAGTAGGCAATTCACCCAAACTAGGATGGTTTGTGCCATCAAATTCAAGTTATTATGCAATTATATGAGTTAATATAATATCATTATTTTTTTGAAAAAAATATGACAATTCTAGACAGTTTCAAGTTTCAACTGATTAAGCTTAAAAAATGTAACAATCGATATATAAGTGGAAAAGTTCCACGAAGAAAAAAGAAACGCAACATTCATTGGACGCGGTAAAGATATGGTTTTTAGTAAATCAAATCTGTCTCACAAAAACAAACCGAAAAATACATGGTCTATAGTTTAATTATCTGGACCACACTCGTAGCCGGGATTCTCCACAATACCCATTCTGTAAAGATTACTAGCTACCACGCAGTGGCCCGTCCGCAAACGGCACATGACAGCCACTTCTATCTTGCTCATTCGTATTACGAGGCGTATCCAGAAAGTAAGTGTACTGAGGCTCTCACGACCGGATGGATTTTATTTTCGACATGTTGGCTACACTTCTGTGTAGCCTGACCCTTCCCCTCCGCAACGAGACCGGTTCGAGGTCAGTACGTTGAGAAGTGTCGACGCGACAACACGTTTCGTAAAAAAATGTAAAGCCAATCTCCCACCAAGTGCGAAATACGCGGCGTCATCCGTTATCTCGTTTGGAAGGGAAAACCTCCGGTTGAGGTTTATAATGAGGTGAAAACTGCATATGGTGATAAAGCTATGAATCGTACGAGTGTGTACAAGTGGTGTCGCGAGTTTAAAAACGGTCGTACGTCTGTGCATGATGATCAGAGGAGCGGAAGACCTTCAATTGTGACTGACGAAATTGTTTTGGGACTGTCAAGGCATAATTTTTATTGCATATATGCCTCAAGGGGAGACCATCAACTCTGCAAGATACTGTGAGACCCTAAAAAAATTGCGGAGGGCGATTCAGAACAAGAGGAGAGGCATGCTGACAAAGGGAGTCTGCCTGCTGCACGACAATTCCAGACCACACACGGCCAACGCCACGAAGGAACTGCTCCCCTCGTTTAAATGGGATGTCCTGAACCATCCCGCGCATTCCCCTGACCTAGCACCTTCAGATTACTATCTCTTTACTTCCCTAAAGCTGCACATGGGTGGAAAAAGGTTTTCAACCGACGAGGAGGTAAAGGAGGAGGTGGAGAAGTGGACGGAGGGGTTGGCGGGAAACTACTTCGAGGAAGGCATCAAAAAGTTGATACCCCGCTTCACCACCTGCATTGAGAGGAATGGCGACTATGTCGAAAAATAGCTTACATATGTACTACGGTAACCACGTAATTTTTTAGTTTAAATAAAAAAAATTGTAACCTACAAAAAATCAGTACACTTACTTTCTGGACTTACCTAGTATATTAAACAATGATTTCAAAGGGATAGTTTGTTGGATTGATTAATATCTAGAGCCCTTACATACACTAATCATATCCCAATCCAACGCCTATCGGTATCAAGTATCATGTTGAATTGTATTCGAAAGATCAGCCACTAGCAGTGAAAAATCAGATAGGGGATAGCCGGCAGAACATGCTTCCCTTGCCAAGGAATCAACACACTCATTACCAGTGATAGAATAAGTATTTTATTACCCATAGATTCTACATGTCCAAGCCTACTTAACATGTTGGTCTTAAGCACACATTTAATCTAAATAACTACATTTTTACTCTGTCGCAGATTGATTGACACATTACAGGGCTTGTGGGGCTCTTAAATACCATAAAATGTATTATCTGGGTTATCTACTGAGATGAGAATTGATGGGCGAAATCTAGGGCTGAATCGGTAGAAGGCGTCTGTCATTGTTACGCAATATTCGCGAATGGTATCCAAACAGTTGATGTCAAAAACCGAGGTATTTTATCAAGAATAATAGCTAACCACAAAGAAAAAAGTAGACAAACTTTGAACAAATATTAATTGTACAAGGTGACGCAAATTTCATAATTCAATTAGAATATTAAAGCATTGCTCTACAGTTTGGTAACGTAACTATCTTGTCTATTTCAAAGCAATTGAAAAGGTCCAGAATACATTTATAAGACATATTTTCATCCCAGCATCCCACCTGACATGCTTGTCTGCGATCTTTATTCCACCCGCCTTCTTAAACTCTCTGAAAGAAGGATTATATTCTATTTGACATTTCTGTATAAGGTTATTTATTTACAATATCGTTGAAAGCACCAATATATTGCCTAAAATTTGTTTCTACACCCCTGCTAGAAATACACGATTTTTTTTAAATGTCTCAATAGTAATTAGCTAATGACAGGTACACGTTGTACATACATATATACATACCATCACGCCATTTCCCTGTCGGCGTAGGCAGAGGACAGAGCTCCATACTTTCCTATCTCGACACACATCCTTAGCCTCTTCTATATCCATACACCTTCTCATACAATTTCTACCATTCGTCTGACTTTTTACGTTTTTTTCTTTCAGAATATCATTCACTTTATCCAACCACAGTTTCCTTGGCCTTCCACTTACATTTGCACTATATAACTGTTTCGTTAGTCTTTCTTCATTTATTCGTTCCACGTGCCCAAACCATTTCAACGTACGTTCAACTTCATCTTATTTAACACATCAGCCTTAATAAGTTCACGTTCATCCCTAATCACTTCATTCCATATCGTCATACATTGCCATTTCATATTCTTAGAGCATTTATTCGGATACATTAATCACATTCAATTATTTTTTTATTTCAGTGTTGCACTCACTGAAATTACATTTTCTAAGATATATGTATCCTGAAAACATTTTTTTTTGAAATACGTCAATACCTTATCTTTTGTTTTAAATTTTTTGCTGCGATATGTGAACGTCACTTAAGTGTCGTTTATTTTATCAATAAATAATTAAATATGCCGTCATTTGTTTAAATCTCATCTACGATTATTTTTTCTACAGTTGCGTATCGCAGAAGAGCTAAATTTTATGAACCAAGTGCAAGAATGTTAAGAAATTGTGACTATATTTTAAAAAAAAAAAACGTTTCTAGGCAACATATACTGGCCGCCAAGATGACGCGATTCAAGAGCCACAGACTTTTCTTTTATTGGAGTTAGTTGAAATGCAAATTATACGTTAGCAAATCTGGAACATTCGCCATGAAATCGAGAATCGACCGTCCAAAATGTTGCAAACGCCATAAATAAAGCCAATCTTTGCACAGCGGCAGAGGCGGCACATGGCCGATAATATTTTTTAGGAAAATGACAGCAAAACAGCAAACAAATATGCTTAAAAATCCACCATTTTTTAAACTGATTTCTAAATTATATTCACACCGAATGACATAACGATACTGCGCCACCCTGTATCTGTATCTCAAATGAACATAACAAAAGAGTAAAATTACATTTTTTATGAAAAATAACATTTTAATGAATAATCTTTTTTCATAGCTTCAAGGCTAATTAATGAGAACGAAAAGAATACCGTTGTTTCGTGCTATACTATTTTATTTAATTGAATCCCCAAGAAATAACTAAATCAAATACACTATCAGACAAAACATGGCAGATTTCTCCTAAGCAGTCTGTAAAGTGTAACGACCTCCGTGGCCTGGTGGTAAAACACTTGTCTGCCGATCCGGAGGTTGCGGGTTCGATCCCCGCTGGAACCCAGTTTTTTTAAAATAGGATTCCAGTCTGGTTAACACTTAGGGCCTATAAAAACATCTTTCTGGTTGGTTGGAAGAGATTGCCACATGGTAATAAACTCGCCAGGTTAAAAAAATAAAAATAAATAAATAAAGTGTAGAAAATTCAATCTTAAAATATTTAAAAAAATGGTGCTTTAAAACTAGTTACTCTTAAGATACTTTTTTTTGTAGTGAATAATGGCAATTTAGTATTGCTGTATCAATTCATATGACTAAAACAATTTAAATCGAGCTAGCCACGACATAAAGTCAGAACAACAAATTTAAATCGAGCTAGGCATGACATAAAGTCAGAACAACAAATTTAAATCGAGCTAGGCAGGACATAAAGTCAGAACAACAAATAATTTGTATCTTATAGGCTTTACGAGATGTAAGACCTATAAAGCAACCGAAGGCATGATGGGTAGACATTATAATAATGTAAAAAGGAAGGTACATGCCTAAATATGAAATACTATTATAATTTCTAATCTTAAATTTCGTGATTTTTATTCAAAGTTGGACCTCTAAATTTAAAATGAGGTAATGAAATTTGTGATGAAGTATATTTAAGAAAGCTACAACAAATTTACTTAACTTTAAAAACTTCTAATTTCTACAGTGAAAAATATTCATGATTTAGTATTAAATGTTAAGGAACGACTGAATGTGGGCCATAAAATGTTATTAAATGGTGATGGACAAACAATTTTAGATAAGCCGTTGAGAAGTCTATGTTCAGCAATGAAAGATTAAAAGAAATCCAAAAATTGTGAGGATAATGGCAATAAAAATTGAGTTATTCAGCTTTTCAAAGAAGGTACTTGCCAATTTTAACAAAAAAAAATTTATGGTATCATTATTTATATCAAAATATTCCTCATCCCTATCTCCTATACAATTCCCAGCCTTATAACTTCTTTTCTTTTCTTTTTTGTTATATTAACTCAAAAATTATTTACATTTACTATTGTAAGTTTAAGACACAATCATGAATACTGAGACTAATTATGAAACAAAGACTGGTTGATCGGTAGAAATTACTTTAAAGCAATAAATCAACCGTGTATTCAGAAAAAGTTAAAATTAGATGAAGTGATAGTTCCTAAATTTTAAATCATTTAGTTTGCAGGACTTAACATACAACCATCTGGAATTATAATGTATTTTTCATAACTTCTGAAAAATAAGAAATGTGATATTATTTTTTCAACACAATAAAACTAGAAAGGGATGATTTTTCTAAATAGGTACTGAGAGTCAAAAGTATTCAATTATAATTATTTTGCATAGTTTCATCAGTTCCAAAAAAAATATATTTATTGAATATACGAGTATTTAAGAAAATTATGGAAAAATACATTTTAAATATTTAATTTGCAATTTCATGTTTATATGAGGAAAACGTGAGACATTAAAATGATAGATTTTCACTGTCAAGTTTGCGCAAAATATTACTATTATAAATTATTAATGTACACTGTTTTCCTTCTTTAAAATACCATTAGCAAGAAGAATAATTAAATTTGACCAAATTGGTTTATAAATTATCACATTATAAATATAAATTATAAAACATATTTCATTATTTATTCATTTATTATCACTCTATACGTTCGCCAGAAATGCAGGGATGCCACAAAACACCTCTATCTAGGTCATTCCACAGCCTGGCACTTCACGATCTTCAAAACAAATCAGCAAAATCCAATGGCCCCGAAACCTGGGGGAACTATTAACGATGGTTCATCCTGGATTCTTATATTGCAAACATATGTCTCCTACAGACTATCCTAAAAGACTAACTGAAAAAGATAGTTCGTATTTTTTCCCGAGGGATTATGTTAATTTAATTATATAAACATTGATGTTTTTAACTTTAAACTACAAAAGTGTTATAAATAATTTATTTTGATTGCTAAATATGATGAAAGGCGTTGACTTTTACATATGATATTCAGGTATAAGAATACTATAAAGGTTATTTCTTAGATTTTCTTATGTGGTGAAAAATTAATGTGTGTCTCACAAATTCAATATATTGGACACATTATCAAAGATGATAAGAATTATGTTGATGACACGAACCATCAACCAAGAGCAATAAGAGGGAGTATGTTAACAAAGAACTTTTATGTAAGTACGTAATTCGAAGATACTCGTATATTTAATTATTTTCAATGTATACTGTATTGGTCTACCATATACATATGTGTATATCTGAACTATTGCACAATTAAAACCGATTGTTTTCCAATTATTCACACAGTTATGTTTTCCAACTATTCTTCGGAAATTCTTCAATATTAACTGAATATAAAAAAATATTTTAAATCTGAGGGATTTTGAAATTTTAAAACATATTGTGTAATGTTTACTACTCATGGCCATTAGTAATCTAATAAAGCTGGATAATGGATCTGTTTATTACAGTAATCAACAGTATTGGATTCACAGTACACATCCTGATGGTAGTGAAAACAAAGCACTTAAGGGAAATGATACAACTGAATATGACTTCATTGTTAACATTGGGAACAATTTTGTATCCTATGTATGCGCGTACTGCTTTCTAATAATTTTTGTATATGATTCATGTAAATATTAATAATTTTTGTGACAAGTCATATTTATATTCATGCGCACTCAAATTTATAATTTGAGTATTATATTTGTAACCTTTTTTAATGGTCGATTAAAGACAGTACATTGTAATAAAATAAAATAAAAGTGTGAACATTACAGTATTGTTGCAGACTTAAACATGTCCTACTTTCAATACAAAAAGATCCCTTATTTGATCACATTTAGTTGCATTGTTCACATTGAGAGTTTATGTGAAAATTGCAGATGCAAATATGTCCTACTTCAAATATAAAAAGATAACTTATATTTTCTGGTCACATTTCTCGGCAGCTTCAAATATTTATTGCATACTTCAGTAAAAACATCCTTTATTTTATTTTTGAACATATGTTGTATTACTCACAGTTTGAGCCTATGTAAACATTGCAGATTCAAATATATCTTCTTTCAAATATAAAAAGATCACTTATTTTATTTCTGATCATATTTCGTTGCATTGTTAGCATTAGGAGTTTACAAATATACTCAACTTTAAGTGTAAAAGGATCCCTTATATAATTTATGAACACACACATTAGGGTTAGAATGAGAATTTTGATATACCAGTTTTTTATTATCAGTGAATTTACTTAGACCATAATTAAGTTCACTAAACTGAAAGTGCACAAAATATTCAAGATCTGGCTGAGAGCTTTCCATAGCCCAAGCTAGAGTTCCACTAAAAATAATTTTATTACAATGAATAAATCTGTTTCACTTTAATAAAATGTTATTGCAAAATTTCCAAGGTTTATCTGACCTAAAAAATCCATACATTTTATGTACACGCATGTTTTTTAGTACAAGAATCCTTGAAGCAAAAACATATTTCATAGTATAAAACATAAATCATTAATACATATACAAATAACACATTAAAATCATTTTCAAAGTTATAAACTTCCTGGTCTTTATGTGTTATTGAAATAAAAAATTTATTCCCGTTTCTCGGAATTCACTTTTTTGAGCATGCAATATCTGTGCTTTAAATAGTCAATATAAAGCTTAGAAATGTTATGTAAATTACACACAAGTTAATGTTACAGTCTAGAGGATGGCTTTTCTTAGTTGATAAATATCTTTATTACAAAACAATTCAAGGAGGGTGTTAGGACATCCAATGTATTATAGTGGAAAATTCATGTACTGATAGAACCCACAATAAGAAAGATACAAAGATGTGAAAGATCGAGAATATTGTGAGATGGGGCAGACACAGAAGATACTGGTATGGCCTCGGGAAAAGATGGACACTGCAAGAGTTCCATGTATCTAATTCTTGAAAATTATTCATGTGGCTGCCAAACACGAGGCTGGTCAAATAAGAGCTTAAACAATTGGCAACAGGCATTTCAGAAAAAGTAAATCAAGCAAGATTGCAAAATTTATTTACACAGGAGAAAAAAGAAATAAATGATGAATCTCCAATTAAGGATAAGATTAACAATATATATTATAGACGGTGAATGAACGTTAACATGTTCAGGGCTGAAAATGTCTATAGGCATTCAAAATTTTGGCGGGTGTTCAAAACACCCATCACCATTCTATTTCAAATTTCTTAGGATGAATTGAAAAACAAGTAAACCTGGAGTGGCCTAAAATAAAGCCAGGCATGATATCCATACTGTCTCATGTAGTGACAAAGGAGAAATGTTTTCGGAATTCTTTCTAACATGAGTGAATATGTAATGCCTGTTTGTGTCCATATTATAGAGCAATATTCCGAATGACTTCTGACAAAGAGACATATATTCTGAGAATGAAGGTATATGTGAATAGTTTGGTGGTACGAATTATAAACTGAAGCATCTAATTTGCTTTATTGCAGACTGATTTAATTTGGAAATCAAACGAAAGGTATCAAATAAAACACCTAAGTCCATTGTTTTATCTATCCTAGACAGTTGTTGATTATTCATAAGATAATGAAAATAAGTAGTTCATCGTGCTCTAGCAAATGAAATACCAAGCATTTTGATACATTAAAGAAAATTGTTGTGAATGCTTCATTTACATACATTATTGCTATCACCCTAGAGTTTCCTATTCATCAAAATTGGATATTTTTAGGAACAATTTAAGATCATCTGCAAATAGTCAAATAATTTAGTGAGGTATACTATTTTTCACATCATTAATGAATACAAGAAAAAACATCACCCCTAGATTTGATCTTTGGGGAAAACCTGAGTTAACATGAAATTGATCAGATGTAGCTAATAGCTCATATGAAACAAACTGTTTTCAATTTCAAAAATAGTCAGCGAATAACTTTAAAAGTGGTAAGTCACAATTAGATACTCGCTTAATTTATTGTTTCTTCTGAGATTAACATACAAATACACATAAACCAAGAGATTAACATATAATACAAATACACATAAATAATGGAACTAGTCAGAGTTGTAGGCAGTGAGATTCGACAACTCAAACAAAATAAATGACACATTTTATTGAAAATCTCATATCTGGGCCACTGGCAACACAATATGAAATTAAAAAACTCCCCTGTCATACACAGTTTATATCATATATATTTATATTTAAAAAAATAATTCTAGCTCCTCTCAGATTTTTTCACTATTTAGAAAAAATTAACAATTGGCATTTTTTTTAGCATCCCCGTAATTTTAAAAGAAGTTATGTAGTAGTCAACTTGTAATCTTTTATAACTTGTTTTTTTAGTAATGTTTATAATAAAGTCACAAAGAGACAGATTAGACTAATTATGCATATGATATACACATAAGTATGTAATTTAAAAAAAAAATTACATGGCTATATTATCTTTATTGCCATGTTCGCGTTTTTCTTTCATTATGAAGAGATTTTATTTATTTTTTTGAATGATAATACAACCTCTCCATGACAACTTCAAAAAGCCTTGCCAATTTTACAAAATAACTTCTTCCTGCTTTAACAATAACATTATCCAGTACGGAGACGCAGATGACGCTCCTAAAAAACAAAAATTAACCCCTTAGCATGAAAGAAAAAAAAAGGATGTACAAAGCTCCAATGATAATGTCAACCCGTGCCACCAATAGACACTCAACCACTCCACATCAATAGACACCCTGCCACTCCACATCAATATTTAAACATGTCACTAATTGTCCATGAAAAATAATTATGTGTCATATGATACAATGTCTGATAATGTAAACATTCTCAATTATAGCGTTTGGTAGTGTATACATGCACATATTATCAATGTTTACAAATTCAAAATAAATAACATAAAAATTTACATTGGGCTCAGTTTTGCACATTTAAAGTTGAATTACATTTATACATAGATATGAATAAACTCCAAATAAAACAAGGGATTGACAAAATAAATGTTTATAGGAAATGCATTGTCTTACATTTTCACTGTATACAGTAAGTAACACCTGGTGGGCTTATTAATATGTGGCAATATCTTCCAACCAACCAGAAAGATGTTAAAGATGCCTTAAGTGAAAACCAGACTGGAATCCGTTTTTTTTAAATCAAGGTTCCAGCGGGAGTAGCAAAGATTAAAAAATACACAATGAAATTTTTATTTTATAAAACAAAAATCTGATTATAAAAATAATATAATAAAATAAATTATTCTAGAACAAATTGATATTAATGGTTGTAATAATTGTGTGAAAATAAATGAATATTTGTTTGTACAAACCTCATAACAAATAATACCATCGCACAAAAACATACTAGCACTGCTAAAACTGACAACAAATTCGATATTTCGGTAATCGTAATCGTGGACGTCGAAACGGCACTCATTTTTAGAATTTTTAAACACCACAACCAAAAAATAAACAAACTAAATCACATCGTGAATGTAAAGATAACGATAACAAACGAAATACGTTTTATTTTAGGAACTGTAAATAGTAGTCAGGTGAAATCACTACAAATATTATTGGTTGCCATTGAGAATTTGAACGGATTATACCGACGAACAGACGAGAACTGAACGAATGTGAAAGTGTTGATGGAATAAAACTAACAGATCTGAATGTGTGACCCTGTCCTCGATATTTTTCACGAATAATTATGTCACGAAGACCGCAACCATGCGCTACATCCACTATCTGTCAAAATACAGATGTGATGGTCGTGAGCTACCTATTAAAATAATAAGAAACGATTTAATAGAACTTAAAAACTAGTTCTTTATTTCGAATTTAAGTCATTCACTTACGTGACAAAAGATTTTATTAAAAAAAATGTTAATCGAAATAAAATTACAATTTTAATCAAGAAAATTTGCTTTATTTGTTACAAATATTTTGACTTATTCGTCTAAATACATATTTTTAAAATTCTTTTCAGTGTAATCTTTCTTTTAATATTTGAAAAATAACTTATTTCAATTTCTATTACGGTGGTGGTATCATCAATTATTACAGCATCCCAAAATAAAAATAATGATATTATTAAAAATCGTTATTGAAAATTGAAATATGTATACAAATTAAAAGAAATGTTCCATGTGGTTTTACATAGAGTTAGCCCACTTATGAGTGTCGGGTCGATCCGGATGTTGGTATAGTCTGTATTCTAGAGCTCGGACCACTAATGTAATGGGCCAGCTGACGAATATATCTTCAGCTTCAGCGGTATGGTGCACTAGATAACTTCATGTTGGGGGCAGCTTCATTCTCTGACGCTGGCTATTGTCCTTGGCGTTGCGACGGCGAGCTCTATAATAACGATGTTGGCCACCCAATATGCCAGAGAGATTAGCAGGAGTCCCTACATCTTAAAGCTGTGTCATGGGCAGGTTAAGACACTTTTGTCTCTGATGCAGGTTTTCAACTTTAGATTACCACTGTAAAGTTCGCATAAACAAATTAACATTTAGATTGTGGTCAAGTAGAAATCCAAACCAAATCATAGTCCCTCAAATAAACAAAATAACCCACAAAGTTAGGATAAAAACCAATATTTATTTAAATTAAGTTATAAAAGGGTTTTTTTGGAAAAAAGAAAACCTTTACCGTTTAAATACCAAAACTTGCACACATGCGAGTATTATCTAAATTATGTGATACTTTTATTCTTTCATAATACATAATGACGACCTCCGTGACCTGGTGGTAAGACACTTGTCTGCCGATCCGGAGGTTGCGAATTCGATCCCCGCTGGAACCCAGATATTTTTAAATAGGATTCCAGTCTGGTTAACACTTAGACTATAAAAACATCTTTCTGGTTGGTTGGAAGAAATTGCCATATGGCAATAAACTCGCCAGGTTAAAAAAAATCTATCACAGATTACATTAAAAGAAATAAGTTTTAATCAAATATGATGTAAATATAAAACTATTGGTTCACTTTCCTTGAAAACAATTAATTTTAAGAAAGAGATGTTCTAAATGCAAGTTTTTCACATAAGGGTTGCCGTTAAATGCAGGTTTTAACATTTTTCTGATTGGTTGCAAGAAATTATTAAAAACTGATAGTTCAATCAGATGATATTGAGAATTGAATATTATACACGTTTTTGCAAGCTATTAAATCACAGATGAATAATAAATTAAAGTAAAACAAAATTGAAAAACAGTGAAAAATTTTAAATATACTTCGAAGAAAAACCTTCAAAAAATCTATAACACGTACAATATTGAAGAACAAAAATAAAGACAAATGATGATTATTTGATTACATAAAACCAAAAAGACACATTGAAGAATATTGTACCTTTATATACATTTCTAGATTACAACTGAATGAAACTTTTTAGATTTTTTTTTTATAAATCAGTTCAACGAATTAGTTCAATTAAAGATTTTGAACGCAAACAAATTCTGAACTAAACTTAACATCTCTATTGCAAATTGAACTGCAGCAGCAATGCGATAACACAGTCAACATTTAGACATCTGACGGCATATTAGGTAAGTATGTAGCAAATATACGGTAAAACAGATAGCGTCTTTATTAGGAAAAGTTTTCAGAATTTTCGTTCAGGGGAAATTTTTCATATAGAGTATTTCAGATTATTAAAGAAAGATCGTATTTATTTCTGTCTTGAAAAAAAAATTACTTTGCAGTAGTTTGCAAAAATCTTCAAAGTGTACTGTTGATTTTCAGTAAGTCTTCATTATTTATGACAAAAATACATGTTAGATGTAAACAAATGTCAAGGTGATACGTTAATTTTGTATTGAAGGTCATGTGATTATTGATAAACCTTTTTATTTTGTTATGAGAAAATAAATATTATAAAACTAATAATACAAAGTAGCTTTTTAAAATTTAGAACCTTGAAGGGTCCAAAGTACTCGATACACTCCCCCCCCCCCCCACTGTCACCAGTACGCCGTTTAATATACGAGGCATATCCAGAAAGTAAGTGTACTGAATTTTTGTAGGTTACAATTTTTTTTATTTAAACAAAAAAATTACGTGGTTACCGTAGTACATATGTAAGCTATTTTTCGACATAGTCGCCATTCCTCTTAATGCAGGTGGTGAAGCGGGGTATCAACTTTTTGATGCCTTCCTCGAAGTAGTTTCCCGCCAACCCCTCCGTCCACTTCTCCACATCCTCCTTTACCTCCTCGTCGGTTGACAACCTTTTTCCACCCATGTGCAGCTTCAGGGAGGTAAAGAGATAGTAATCTGAAGGTGCTAGGTCAGGGGAATACGCGGGATGGTTCAGGACATCCCATTTAAACGAGGCGAGCAGTTCCTTCGTGGCGTTGGCCGTGTGTGGTCTGGCATTGTCGTGCAGCAGGCAGACTCCCTTTGTCAGCATGCCTCTCCTCTTGTTCTGAATCACCCTCCGCAATTTTTTTAGGGTCTCACAGTATCTTGCAGAGTTGATGGTCTCCCCTTGAGGCATATATTCAATTAAAATTATGCCTTGATAGTCCCAAAACACGGATGCCATGATTTTCTTGGCTGAAATTGTGGTTTTGAACTTTTTGGCGGAGGGTGAAGAGGTGTGACGTGACCGTTTTTAAACTCGCGACACCACTTGTACAAACTCGTACGATTCATAGCTTTATCACCATATGCAGTTTTCACCTCATTATAAACCTCAACCGGAGGTTTTCCCTTCCAAACGAGATAACGGATGACGCCGCGTATTTCGCACTTGGCGGGAGATAGGATTGCCATTTTTCACGAAACGTGTTGTCGCGTCGACACTTCTGAACGTACTGACCTCGAACCAATCTCGTTGCGGAGGGGAAGGGTCAGGCTACACGGAAGTGTAGCCAACATGTCGAAAATAAAATCCATCCGGTCGTGAGAGCCTCAGTACACTTACTTTCTGGATACGCATAGTATCTTCCCTTCATAGCCAATTCCCGATTGTTTGAGGTTCGATTTCTGATGGTATTCTAAAAAGGGTTTCACTTAGGCGTCCGGATTTCGGCTGGAATATCCCGATTTATAAACTGTAATCGCGACTTCTGATACACAGTCTCTAATTCCCAATTTGCATAGAAGATTTTAAGATCGAACTAAACAAAGAAATTATCATTTTAATTGCAGTTTTAGAGAGCTTAGTAAGTGGGTAAAACCCATAAGATGCTATAGGCGACGCGATCTTATCAAGCGTGAATTCCTGTACCATCATGCCTACGTACAACACGCCCGTACGTAAATTTGTCTGTTAGAAGTTTTGCGAATTTTAAAATCCGAAAATGTACATGCAGAAAATTGTTTGAGAAAATCTGCGGAAAAAAACATCAAAGAGAATCATGCATTTTTCAATGACATTAGTTTTGTGATAAAAATGATTCGTATGTTATGGGATGCTAACACGTAAAATAAGTGTTCAATTAAATGTATTTAAAAAATAATGTTTTTTAGTTGTCTTTTTTACTATGAAATCCCGATACGCTGTTTTGAAAATCTGGCAACCTTGGTTCCATTCTGTTCCAGTCAAACTCTTTTTAAGCATATTTTTTGGTCGGCTGAAAGAAATTACTTATGTTCGTGTTAGATGATACTGTGCAGAACGGAGTTTCATAAAATACTTGGACTCGTAGGAATTATGAAAACAAACTATTTTGAGTTTCAAAAGTAATTTGAAAAATTCGTACAAATTTTGTATTGATGATCAAGTCTATGCCGCCTAGATATTAGTATGAACACTGTAGTGGTATTAAATATTTCAATATTTTTCAAATCGTTGCAATTTATATCAGCTAATTTAGCTTAACACCAATAGATAAGCGTCAAGTGTTATTTATTTTCTTATAAATTTTTACGTAAAGAAATAAAATGTTATTAGATTGTATTTGAATTGAATTGTATTAAATTGCAATGCATTGATGTTATATGTTTATTGTTTGTGTATTAGAGTAAAATTGATTGTGTCGATGAATGTTTGTGTTATTATTCTCTTAGATTGTGTTTTTCTTTCTTTTTGTGTGTTATTGCCTTTGATTGTCTGAGCCTCGACCTGTCTCGAGTTGATATTTTATGTGTTGTATGTGTGTACTGTACTGCTTTTCGAAATTTTTTGTACATGGTTCATGTAAATGTTAATAATTTTTGTGATGTGACAAGTTTTATTTATATTCATAAAATATGTTATATTGTATCTAATATATTTTTTATACCTTTTTTACAATATAGATCTGTTTCGACCATTAAAATAGTCAATCAATCAACAATGGCTCTACAACCCAGGTCGGGTCTTGGCCTCCTTTAAAGCACGCCTCCATGACTGGCGGTCCTGTGCTGCTGTTCGCCAGTTCTGGATGCCAATGAGCTGCGCATCCCTATTGACACCATCCAGCCATCGAAGCTTCGGCCTTCCTGGCTTTCTTCGACCCCCCGGTGTGCCATTCAAGAGCCTTCTCGGAATGTCTTCCTCACTCATTCGCTGCACGTGTCCAGCCCACCTGAGTCTCCCAATTAAAATCTCTTGTGTTATGGTAGGGTCTCCATACAGACCGTACAGCTCCTGATTATACCTGATACGCCATTCTCCGTTATTGCAAATGGGGCCATATATTTTGCGCAGAATCTTCCTCTCAAATGTCCCTAGAGCCCTCATGTCCACACTCTACTTAAGAGTCCAACATTCTGAGCCATAGGTGAGCACAGGTCGGATGAGTGTTTTATAAAGTAGAGTTTTGGTTTTTCTAGAGAGATGTCGTGATTTCATGTACCTCTGCAGTCCAAAATAGCATCGGTTTGCAGCTATTAATCTTCGATTTATTTCAGTGGAAACATCGTTCTTACTTGTCACCATGGTACCGAGATACACAAATTCAGAAACGGTTTGGAAGGTAAAGTTGTCTATTTGTAGACTTATTGGGTTTTGGCGTCCATTTACGGGCATATATTTTGTTTTGGTCTCACTGACTACTAAGCCTAGGGTTTTTTGCTGATGCTGCTAGTGCTCGGAAGGCATTTATAAGTTCATGTTCCGACCTCGCTATGATGTCAATGTCATCTGCATAAGCCAGGAGCTGCACAGATTTACTGAATATATGGCCTGTTGTTTGTATGCCGCTATCCCTAATGGCCTTTTCCAAAGCCATATTAAACAGCGTACACGCCAAAGCATCTCCTTGTCTAAGTCCATTAAATGTTTTAAGAGGTTCAGACAGATCCCCTTGCACTCTGACACGGCACTCAACGTTGGACATTGTAAGCCTGACTAGGTTAATGAGTTTGACAGGAATATTAAATTCAGCCATAGCTTCATAGAGTTTTGTCCTATTGACCGTGTCGTAGGCAGCCTTAAAGTCTATGAAGAGGTGGTATGTATCAATGTTGAACTCTACAGTCTTTTTCAATATATGTCTAAGTGAAAATATTTGATCTATTGTTGACCTTCCCCTACGAAATCCAGTTTGGTATTTTCCAATTATGCATTCGGAGTATTTCTGCAATCTATTACAAAGAATGTTTGAGAGTATTTTATATGCTATATTTAAAAGGGTGATACCCCTATAATTGGAGCAACTCATGGGGTCTCCTTTTTTGAGCAGGGGACATATTATACCACAATTCCACTCATTTGGTAGTATTTCGTAGCGCCAGATGTCACAGATGATTTTGTGAATATGATTGTGGAGAGCCTCGCCACCATGCTTGAACACCTCAGCGGGTAGATTATCACATCCAGGTGCTTTGTTATTATGGAGATTCTTTAAAATAGTACAAATATATAAATTAAAAACTTAAAATTTCGAGTAAAAGTAAATACAAATTGTATTGCATTGTGTTATGTTATAATACGTTGCATTTAATTGTAGTGTATTGCATTGTATTTCATAGCTTTGTAGTATATTGGGACGATAGTATCATATCTTTCAAAGTAATTATAACTTAAAAACTTGAGTTTAATAAATTTGAAAGGATAATCAATGTCAATGAAAATGAACGATACGCGGCAAAAACAATTTAGATCTTGTCTATTAAATGAAACAGCACTTAGTTTTCTAAACGACCTTTGTGTAATTCTTTAATAAAAAACATAACTGAGTAATCGAGAGACGTTTTATATTATTTTGTTCATTTCAAAACTGAAATCGATTTAAGAGTATTTGTAAAATGCCATCGCTCTATACAAATAGTTTCAAAAGGTGTTTGCGTACAATATCGATTACCTACAATATACATATAATTATGAACAAACATTTACGTAATTGCTAAATATATATTCTACTATTTTATGTCAACTTTGAATTCTTACTTATTTACTTGAAGTTTAATTTTAAAAACATTTCAAATTACTTAACTTAATAAAAATATTTTATTCATTTTAATTGAGCTGGACTTTTTTATTTAATAAAATAGCCTATACTCGTAATACAAAAATTTGACAAATGATATATCTATATACAAATTTTATAACTTAATAACTAATATAATGTCTATATAACTATAAGCTAACTAATGTTAATTTCCTACATGTGGTTTTTATTTTTAATAAACTTAATAGTTAATTTCTTAGAAAAAGTTAACACCTACATACAAACTTATAACTGGACAGTAATTCTTATAACTAATTATTTTATTTATGATATGCATTTTTATACACAGAGCTGGACCTAACATTTATTTATTTCGTTCACGGTCGATGCCGAATTAAAATTAATCTTTTATTTTGCAATCAGCCAATGAAATTCTCAAGATAATTGAGTAAGTGATGTATTTTAAATACATTGGAGTGGACATTAATAGCCACAATGATTTATAATTTATATGCAGTGCTTTTAAAAAAAAAGGTGCCGGAGCTCACTTCTTGTCAAGCTTTTTGTATAACGTAAAAAAGGGGTTGGAGCGCCGCTGCACTGCGCTCCACCGCAACAAAAGGACTGTTTATGATATATGTATAGGACTTATGTTATAGTAAAGTTTGAAAGGAAAAATAAATGCGATGTAGAGGTGAGCAATGCGATATTTATTTATTTATTATTACACATGACAAGAAATATACACAATTTGCGAAAAAACAACAGGTAATTTGATTTGGACATACAATTTTAATGGATCTGGGTTTGTTGCCTTTCATTTGTCGTATCCCCAGTAAACTAGCATTTTGCCTGTATCTCAGTGAGATATATAGGGGTGAACAATGAAATAGTAAAACAAGAGGAAAATTTCTCGTACTTAGGTATTATTTTCTAAGTTGATGGAAACAAAATCGATGGGATCCTTAAACAAATATACTCGAATTAGATAACATCAACATCTGCTAAGATGATAATCCATAAAAGTATTTTAGTACCACATTGGATGCATGGGAGTGAAACGTAAACGTGAAAAAGTCTGAAAGGAACCGAATAATTGATGTATGAATGCGTGCTCTTAGGAGAATTCATGCACTGACAATGTATGATAGAATATGGAATGAAGTGAATAGATTAGAACTGTTATGTTAATTAAGATCAAGAAGAGCACTCTGAGATGGTTTGGGCACGTGGAGCGAATGAATGACTAACAAAAAAATATACTGTGCAAATGTTAGTGGAAGGTGGGGTAGAGAAAAACCAAAGAAAGTATGAATGCATTAAGTTAATGATATTTGGAAAAAAAAGAAATGTAAGAAGTAAGTTATATCGTTGGAGCTGTATGGGAAGATGCATGGCTATGGAAGAGGCGAAATACGTGGGAATATAAGAAAGTTTGGCTCTCTGTCTTCTCTGCCTATCTCAGCAAGGAAACGGCGTGATAGTACGAGTATATATTTATGTGTGATTATAGTAAACTAGGGGGTAGGTGAACAAATGCTCTGCTATATATTCAGTTTTCAACCCTCACATGGTAACAACAAGTAAAGTGAGGAACAATAAAATGTGGGTTAGGCCTGTAATGACATGCTTTCGAAACTAAAGCTGAAAACCAGACAAACAATGACACTTCTTCTTAGAACATCATAAATATAATAACATCATATGTTACTGGTAAAAACAGGAGATAAAATTCACACACAAATAAAAAGAATGTGTAAAATAGAAGACATCGTAAGATGGGAAAGGCAGAGAAGACGTTAATGGAGGGACCGAGTTCAAAGCGTGGATGAGACATGGATTATCTCTGTAGTTTCTCATGGTTACCCTATAGAAAAAATCTCCGTAGGCTAGTTGGTAAGGCGCTTGACGTTTGTTTCCATTCAAGATTTTCAGTTTCCATTCCCGATGGTACTCAAAAAAAAGAATAAAAAAAGCCTTTTCGTTAAATGCCACAAGAATCAGGTAGTTTGTAGAATAAAGGGATATTTCCCGTTTTATGTTACTCTCTAGGTACTTGATCGTTTTTCTCGGACAAATTGCATCATTCTATTGGAAATATTTCATTATACACCGGTAATAAATAAATAAAAATATACACTTTTTTACGGGGGGTAGTTTCAGAGTCTCCTGGTTATGATCGAAAAAAGCGCATAGACATTTAACAAAAGGTGCGACACGAAATCATCTACAATAGTTAGTATTTCAATCAAAATCTACCTAAGAGGGTCCCAGTCTGATTTAAATTTGGTCTACTAACAAAACAAGCGTCGCCTATTTTACGTCGTCCTTTACTGTCCATACAATGAGACTCTGGAACCAGTTACAAACCAATGTTAGTCTCGTTCCGTCCTTGGCATGCTTTAACAAGCGACTGAAAAACTCATAATTTCAAGTCAGTAATATAACGTGTTTCATTCCCGATTTTTCTTTCCTTTCCACTACCCATTCCTATTCTTTTCATTGATGATATCTTCCTTTTACTTTTATTGTGTATATGTTCATAAATTTTATCAAGATGAATAATCATTATAATATTTTTTGTGACCATGTAAATTCCTTTATTAACTTTTGTCTGGTTGATTGGAAGAAATTGCCGAATGGCAATAAACCTACCAGATTGTTTTTAAGATGAAGTGTTGAATAAAATAAATAAAACTCGCTCATGTTTGATGTATGCGAGGGTTGTTGCATGTACACGTGCGGCAGTATTTTTACACCAGTGGTTCATAAATCGAAAGCTCGATCATTGGTGCCGAAGACAATATCATATTATCTCCTGAGCACGCTGTTCAACACGACCGCCTCACCAATTTAGATATGTTGAGAAGTACCATATAAATAAATAATAATAGATCTTATAGGGATTCTACCCCCATATAGACCCCTAAATATATATAGGAATAGCTGATCAGTCCACATCGCAGGAATAATGCAGAAAAAAAAACAGATTTATAATATTCTGCAAGATTAAAAAAAACCAATAAAATTGAAACAGTCTTAAATATAAATCAGATCGAATGTAGGATCATGTCTAGCGAGCTTTAGTATCTATAAATTATTATAAAAAGCTATTACAGTGATCCCTCGTTATCCGCTATTTTTTATCCATGGTTTCGATTATACTATCACAGATAAACAATACACTCACTCATATGACTCAACAGTGGAATATGTACTCCTCAAATCACTGACAAAGGACACAAATAGGTGGAAACACACAAACACTGATGTTTTTGGGTTAAATCAGTGAAAAGTAAACAGGTACTTAGGTTTTATGGTTAATATTACACGTTTGTAAAATAACAATAACAACTCTTAGGTATAATAAAATTCCAGAGCTCTAGAAATGAATAGGAATAGGATAGTAGACCAAATCGTAACTATCGTACAGAACGTAGATTGTGAAGGCTTCAATGTCATCAATATGGGATATAGAAGAAAAATGTTTACAAGAAACGAATGTGAAGAACTAACGTCGGAAATGTTAGAAGAATCGATAAAAGTAAAATGAGTTGTGAGATGAAATAGAAATCATAAGTTGGTACGAGTACCTAAGTCGGATTTTCGTTTGAAAACGTTGAATAAAATTTTCATTGACTGGTCAACTAACTGATTTTTTTTATACAGGTTCTTATTTGGAAAGAGTATTGACACTTAAAAGAGGCAAAGGAAGCTTACTTGAGCCTTATCGAGAAATTTGCAAAGAGCTTGAAAATAATATGAGACTAACTTCAGTTAGAAGTTTTTGTACTTTGTTATTCTACTGAATCATGCTTTATATAAATACGCTTTAAAATTAAATGTTACTTTCATATGGTAATAAATAATGTTTAAATTGTTTCGTCTTTAATTTATCATTAATCTTTTGCAAAAAAATATGCTATTTTTAGGTAAGCCGGGACAGTTTACGCACCTCACCCATGTTTTCTATGGACGCTTAGTTATTTTATCCACGGTTCCCTTATCCGCGGCACGTTGGCGGAATGTTACTCCCGTTGATATCGAGGGATCACTGTACAGATTATCGAAAGATAAAATATGTTTCGATAATGATGATGAGTGTTGATAGCTGATGGTAGTATTGGTTTGGCCTTCAAATATAAAATCGGATTTTACTACGTATTTACTTCAATGTCAGATGACATGGATAAAAAAAATGACGGTACATAATATATATGTTACAACCTCCGTAGCTTAGTTAGTAAGACATCTCTCATCCGAACCGGGGGTTCAGAGTTTGCTTCCTTAAGGAACCCAATTGTTTTATAAAGGTTCCAGTCTGGTTTTTACCAGCGGCGGCTGGTCTATAAGTGCGTTGGTGCGCTGAACCGGAGAAATAATTCGCAATAATTAAATTATATATTCGCAAACATGACTTCCAAAAATGTTAAATATTTGTGTAGATTAAATATGTATAAGAATACTAACAAACAGTTCGAGTATTTTTATTTAAGTGAAAATTAAAAAAAATTAAAGTAAAATACTCATTTCAAATTAACAGGCTAAGTTTGCCAATATTATCGGAGCGATTTCCAATACGCACCGGACAGAAACACAAATTGTAATTTATTTTTAACAAACACTGTTTATTCCACTTTTTTGTGACGGTATAACCCTACCGGTTTCAAGGCTTTCACCTCATCTTCAGGGGAGCGCAAACAAGACAGTCTTGTCATTCATATAGGGCAGACAGTAAACCGCGAGACAGCGATATTTCATATTCGTTCAGCGTCTCGAGGTGCGTTGGTGCTCAGCGTACCAACGCACCTCAAGACCAGCCGCCGCTGTTTTCACTTAAGACCTCTTTAACATATATATATATATATATATATATCTGCGATATATAAGTGAACAATGAAAGATTAGAGCAAGTAAAGAAATTCTACTATTCGAAAAGTATTTTCTCAGACGATGGAAGAGTTGCAAGAGATATCGAACGGTGTAAAGCAATAGGAAACAAAATCAACAGAACTTTTAAATAAATATACTCAAACCGAATAGTATCAAAATTTGCTAAGATAATAGACCACAATAGCACTTAAGTACCAATTTTGATGTATAGGAGTGAAACGCGGACCAAGGAAAATACTAAAAGAAGCTGACAATGTAAGACAGAATACAGAATGAAGTGATTAGGGATGAATGCGAATTTGAGGCTGATCTGTTGAGTAAGATAAAGAATAACACTCTGAGATAGTTGGATGTGATTGGGAGTAGAAGTAGAGGTAGATCAAGGAAGATGTGGTTGGATTAGGTTAATTATATTTTGAAAGAAAAAAACGCAAAAAGTTTGTGAATTTATAAGTTCTATGAAGTTTCTTGGTGTTAAAATAGCGAAGGATGTGTTTCAAGATAACAAAGTTAGGCGCTATGTCCTCTCTATCTTCCCTGAAAGGGAAATTATATGATGGTATGTATGTTTGTAACATCTTTCTGGTCAGTGGGAAGAAATTGCCATTTAGCAATAAACCCGTCAGGTTGTACGGTTTCTTACCAAATATATTTTCCAAACATCTGCAGATGCGGGGAAGAACCTAATCTATTGACCGCAGCCCCTACCTTCTTATTTTTACACTCAACTAATATATATTAATTTTGATAATATTGTTATTATATTTATATAATAGTTCGAGTGCCCTTGAGAAGAGTTGGATCTCTAAATGGCACTTTGTAAATTTTCTTTTCAGTATTATTATTGTGTGGTATACAACGAAAGTGTTACACAATAAAATACAATAAAGGTAATCTTTTTTAAAATGTTCTTCAAACTATTTTACTTGATAAAGACAAACTAGTTTTGAAAGCAAAGTGATGTATGAAATAAAGTTAGTTTTCACAGAAGAAGTTGGCCAAGTAAAAGCGAAGTTGTGTCGTTGGCGATTTAGAGGTGGGAGGTCGACTTCTAGAGGTGCACAGGTGTATGTCGCCGGAGCCCGGGGCCGCGGCTGGTTGTCATGATGACCTACACGTTCAAAACATTACAGGAGCCAGATATCGATCCATTTAATAGTGACGTCAGCGAGCGATATCACTACAGACTGACTAGCGAAGGTATTGTACGAAACAAAATGGAATTTTTTTTGCAATTTTAATAAAGTCATTATATATTGTACTTACATATCATCATGGCATATCCTTATCAAGGTAGGCAAAGAGGAAAGAGCGCTAGACTTTCATATCGCGACACGTATATATTTCGTATATTCTACATCTGTACAACTTACGATTTTTTGGTCCATATCCATTTGTAAAGACGATGGATATGCAGTTACTGAAAAAATACATATGAATTATTACTGAAGGAAAGCTCGAGACTGGTGGCCCAATGATTGATACTGCCACACCAGTAACGTCACATTGAATTCTGGTCCCGGGGTACTCCACACTTCGCCCTTTCTTCCTTGAATTTACCCTCATTTATTTCATTACGCCATTTCTCCGTCGGTATACGAAAAAACAAAAAAGAGCGTAAGAATTCTCTATCACGATATATATCTGTCGTTTCATCTACGTTCATCCATACACCTTTTCATACAACTCCTCCGATTTCTTTAACTTTTTATATTCCCTGCTTTTAAAACTTGATTCAACCATACTTTCTTCGGTGTTCCTCTACCAAGTATTTTACTCACTTCCCACTGTAAATTTGTTTTGTTAATCTTTCTTTATTCATTCGTTCTACGTGTCCAAACCATCTAAAAAGTGTTCTTCTTGATAATACTTAATACATACGGTTTAAGTTTCAATGAACTACCCGTATTTCAATGTATTGTATCGTGGTTTTTTATGTGTGAACATCATTTCCCATTTGTCATTTTACTTTTATAAAATTTGGACTTCTTTGAGGCTTTTCTTTTTTCGTTCTTGCTGACAGTTAACCTGAGCTGGTATACGTGGGTTTACTTTTTATTTTGTTTCCTGCCATACATTTTGTTTTTTTTTTAAATCTAGATATACGGCTCCGATGTCCTTGCGGTCGGGCTCGCCCTACATTAGTGGGGTGTATCTCGGCCGGAGGAATGTTTGTGGGATGAGCCCGGACCTTTTAATGTCTTCTCTCTTAAATGTATTTTTCTGCCATCTATTTATTTTCTATGTTTTTTTTTCTCTTCTTCTTATTCTACATGTGCAAGGGTGTGAGCTGAAAAACATCTGGTGCCCCCGTGGCTGGGCTCGCCCTATATTGGTGGGGTGTATCTTGGCCGGGGGGATGTTATTAGATGAGCCCAGACCTATTGATAGCTTCTGTCTTTAATGTATTCTCTGCATTTATGTGTTCTTGAAGTATATTTAAATGTATTATATACATACTATGTTGCTATCAATATACCTATATTTATTATTTATTTAAGTTCGCTTTCGTCCCTTATCAATTCGTTCCGTATTCATATCTACATTGTCCCCATGTATTCTTCTCAGTACACGCATTTCTACTTATTCGGCTCTTTTCAGTATTTTTCCATCATCTCTTTTACATATTTACAAAAAATGAAGGCAAAATATAGAAATACGATATCATTTTATTTGTTAAGCATATCCATAGAAACACTTATTTGCGCGCGCTTTAGCTTGTGACGTAACAACTTCCAACAACATTTGACAGTTGTATTTGTTACGTACAGGTTCGCATTACCAATAGATTCAAAGAGAAAGAGAGATAGAGAATAGTTTTTTTACATTTTAATTTATTTTAATTATTGTTACTGAAAGCAGCGCATAACGAGTACTGTATAGTGTCAAAATGCACAAATACTAATTTTACTAGATCAAACAAGATACAACTAAACAGTTTAATTTACGTATATAATCAATTGAAGATGCCCTTCGTCATGGCATACCAGTAGAAGCACACGCTCCAGAAACAGTTGCATTAGAGGAAGAGTAAGTGTTACAAGATATCAAATTAAAAGAAATAGCATTAAAACTTTTTAAACGACCGGTGCTTTGAATTCTGCTCAATTCAAAGGCGTGTCAAATGTTGCAACGAGTTTTTTATGCTCTGGGATAGTAAGGAAAAATAAACAATAGTCAACTGTCAAGAAGAATGAAACTATAGTTTGTACCATGAACCTCTGTCAAAAAGAAACCCGATGGATTGGCGCGGTCCGGGATCACCATGGTCCAAAAAATCCGTAGTGACATAAACCTTTAATAATATTATGCGAGCAATTTTTCGGGATTGTAAGGGAATTCTACTAATTGATTTAAAAAAAGGAACTACAGTTAATGCCGAGAATTATGCGTCATTGATGTACAAATTAAAGGATGCCATAAAAACAAAACGCCGAGGAAAGCTGTCACAAGACGTGAGATTATTGCATAACAATGCGCCAGTGTACACTTATGTTCTTGTAAAGGTTTTCATTCAACACTGATTTTCAAGAACTGTGGGGAAAAAGTGATCTCTGCGGTATTACACCATTTTATTTTATGATTTTATTTTTTTTCATCTTTGTAACATCCTTTAGTTACAAGATATTGCTAGATGTTACTAACATATATTGGAAAATCAACAAAGGTTTCATTGTAGTTCGCCTTCCCTCGGTAAGCTTTTTACGGTTTTCATAGCAAATATGTTTTTTTAAACACATGCAGATGCAGGGAAGTACCTTATCTAATAGCCGCAGCCCCCACCTTCCTATCCTTACACTCGATTATTTTTTCGTAATGTTTTTAATCTGTCAATAATAATGGGTTCGAATCTTTAGTTAATATGTTACACCCTTGAAGAGAGTTTACTCTTTAATCGGCGCTATATAAATTGTCAATTGTTATTATTACGATATAGATCTGGTGTTGTCGACACAATTGCTTATTAAGCATCCATTTTCCTCGTTCGATTCAGTCCAGTCTTGTTAGGTTGAAGGAATAAAATCGATCGGAGAAGTTCGTCCACCAGTCTGGTTACTCCAGTTATATTGTTTGCCAGTACTCTTCACGGGTGCAACACGAATGGCCAAGCCATCAGCCTCTGGCTTCCCGTCCCTTGTGTGTTCTGTTATTGTTGTCTGTCAAATCCACCCATCGTGGCGACCTGCATGGAGAAATGGTTTGGTGAAAAGCGACTGTGGCTTTTCGGAAACCATTTACCGTTACTGCCACGCAGGTAAACAAATCAAACTGTTACTTTGTTTTCTTCATTCAGTGCATTGTGAAAACATATACATAATTTTGTGTATTTCCATTTGATGTTGTATGTTTTTCAAAAATCATTTATTGTTTTGAATAGTTTAACAAGTGTTTCATATAATATTTGTACTGCCACCGTAGATTAAAGATACTACACATACTCGTATTATTGTTTTATGTCCTCTTATGTTCTCATATATTTTGTTTGATGTGTTATATGTTTTCATATAATTTATGTCCACATCCTATAGTATGTTTATAATACACAACAATTATATATAAAATATATATTAATAACCTTGTTCGTAAATGCCTATCTCACAATCCGAGGGTTGACGGCTTGATCCCCGTTGGTACCCAATTATTATAAAAATGGACTTATTTTCAATTAAGGCCTATTCATTATTTTTCTGTTTGAGTGGAAGAGATTGCTGCATGGTAATAGACCATGTGTCAGATTGTACTGTTTTCAAAGAAAGTCAATAAGTTGTTACCAAAGTATACCCAAAAAGACGTGGTGTTAAAACACGTATAAAAATGTACTTCAAAAGTTTTTCAACACTTTTAACAAAATGCCAACAAGTATCCAAACTTACTATCTATGAGTTTTACATATTAAGGGAAGATTTAAATATTGTTTTATTAAAAAATATGTCGATATATCATATTTTAAGTCATGGGATGTAAAATGATTATTTTTTCAATGAGGCTAAAATAAAGAAATAAAAAAAATACTTTGATGGTATTTCTAAGATCAAGTTTATATTTTTACGTGAAGCAGGTAAAATATGAGTTCTATTTTTAAAATAATATGTTGTTTAATTTCCTTTGTAACAAACAATTTGAAAAAAAAAATCGATAAATATCTAATTAAATGACGTATACATATTTTTATCTATTATATAATTTATGTTGAAATTTGATTATTTCATTTAAATTCATCAACATTTTTTGTTTGAAAACAAAATACGACATTGTGTAAATTAAGGACTAGGCCAGCACATAAACATATTTCATGTTGTCCAACACATTTTTATGTTTCTTATCTTTTATTTTCTTTGTATGATAAATATTTGAAGTTCTAAATAATTTTTTGCACTGGTATTACGCGGCACGAGTTGGAGAAATAGTGCGCATCGAAAATGGTAGCGATTTGATATATGCCATATGGCAATACTTAAGCCAAAGTCTTATAAAGCGATACGAAAAATGAGATTGACTGTAATGTTAAATTATACAATAAATATTTATCAAGTATATTGGATTTAAAAAAATGTATTTATTATTTTCAAAATCTGTGATTAAACAATTATTTTGCACACCCAATACATCTAGTTCAATGAGGTTTTTGATCACAATGAGTCTAAACATAAGGAAGGATTGTTTGACCTTAATAAGAAATATATCACATCAAACAAATATGATCATAGTTCCGAATGTCGTGCCAGATTCCGATGACTTAAAATGGAAGACAGGGAAGAAATCTCCACGTTATGGCATACTTCTTTGGAGTGTTAAACCATTTCAGCTGTCCTCAGTATCTGCGTGAAAAATTCAATTTTCTTTCTTAACCTGGACTGACGCTCCGATCAGCAGAATCCTTTGTATACCAACGCATCTTTTGCGGTTTACTCGACTCGGCTTTGAAATGATCTTCCTGACTCAATCAGATGAACAATCGATCCTTATCGATGTTTAAGAATAAACTAATGAAGCATTGTTTATCGCTAAATATCCCGCTTCCTTATCTACCATACGATTCGAATCTTCTTACATATTTTCTTAGAAATTTATCTTTACATTAAATTTTTGCACGTTTTTCTCAAATATTGTTTTCATAGACTGTTTTCATGACACTGTCATGGATACCAATAATAATTGTGAAACAATTGGTTGATTGGAAGAACTTACTTTAAAGTGATAAATCCGCCAGATGGAATGAAAATGTCAAATAAATTATATTGAGAACTGGAACCCTTTTAAAATAAAGTGGGTACGAACGGGAATCAAATTTGTAAAATCCTAAATGGAAGTACTAGGCCACGGAGGTCATAGAGCAAATGTAACTATGCTAAACCAAAATGTAAAAAAAAATAAAATAACTTCGATAAAAAAACAAACATAATTTTAATAATAATATTAATAATAAAATGATAATTTATATCACGCTCAAGTGCGCTCTAGCTCGGGAGTCGAACCCGCTATTATTTAGACACTATTATTTTACAAAATAAATATATATGAGTTGAGTAAAGAGATAGAAATGTAGTGGCTGCGGCCATTATATTAGGTATTTCCCCGCATCTGTACATGTTCAGAAAAAAAAATTCTGTAAGAAAATCAGAGAAAGCTTATCAAGGGAAGACAAACTACAATGAAACCTTTATACATGTTGTATAAAAGTAGCAAAAATAAAACTCGCGCGATCGTTGATGTCTTTCAAAAAGCTTATTTATAATCATTATGTTTCTCTTCAGTGACATAGCATTTTTTTCGTATTTTTTTATTTCCAATTACCCTGTCCTCCTAGTAATCAATTTTGATAATAAGTGTTGTTAAATTTACATTTGTTTATTTCTGTTCCTTTTTAAGGTTTGTGTAGTTATTTTTTCTCTATGGCAATAATGTAAAACCTCCCTAGTACAAATTCCCATGAGGTGTCCTCTTTGGTGAGCTAACGGAAGGTAGACTAAAGCACGGTGGGCAACGCAAGGTGTACTGCATTAGACGCTTAAACACATTGAAGCTTGGGACAGCTGGGAGCAAACAACATTAGATGAAGCCAAATGGCGTAGAACTTTTGCTAGTTGTTAGGGATCCACATAGGAAGACAGTATAAGTTTTAAGTACTAAAACTCCTTACCTTTTGTACAGCAGGATATAGGTACGAGTATATACTTATCACAAATTGGCTTTTATATTCATCTCCGGTGACATCAACGTCAAGTATCTGATCCTCCATTTTGTATCGTGCCTTTTATTATATTTTAAATTCACGAGAAATGGGCATTCCTTCATTTAAAATTCCTTTTGTAAAACAATTATATATGTTAATTACTACTACTCACAAACCTGGCACATTGTTCTCTGTATAATAAAGTTTTTAATAAAAAAACCTAACTATCTAACTTGACTAGCCCTCAGAAAAAAAGTGTATAGATTATTGTTGTTCTGCAGGCGTGCTGTAGCTAAATCTCGATCAACCAACCTAAAGACAGTTCGTGAAATGTCATTCTTTGAAATCTGACATCAGTTCATATTTCTTATATACGAATAGGAATTATCCTCACAATAATTTGCCATAATTTGATCACATTATCATTTGAATACATACAGATATCATTGGATAATAGATCAATCCGCTGGCATGGTGAGGCATTATTTGTTTATCTGTTGCTCCGATCGAGGCGGGTGGAGCCTTGCTGAAGGGATGTAATGGGGTTGTGACGGTTCTACCCCTGCCATACCCTTTATCCTACCCCTGTCCTACCTATACTTCCCTATCCCTCGTTCAAACTGACTCACCCCATATGAATCTATAATATTTTTCTGTTGCCTGTATTATATTGTCTATGAATCATTTAATTGATTTTAGGGTGGACTTTCTAATTCACTTTAATCGATACACAATGTTGAATATATTATTTGCTGGTAATAGGTTGATATTTCATTTTTATTTTTTATGGTTTACATTATAAAACTCATCATTTTTAACTCCATGATTAAACGGTAGAAAGCATGTCTTTCATATGGGAGGTTTTGTTTAGATCCCCTATTGTGACGGAATAAAATGAAAAAACGAAACAGATCAGTAAGTTTCCTCAGAAAGAGTTAAGTGAGTGTCTTAGAAACTTACTGATTTATTTCGTTCTTTCAAAGTGTCTTAGATATTTTCTAAGTCGTCTTAGAAAGAGTGGCGGTGGTGTGACTGGGAAACTGGGTGAATAATTGTATTATAAAGATTTTGTTTTATACTGTTGACGGTCCTACCAATTAGGCCACGGAGGTCGTTACTAGACGAACTCTATTACTGGACTGGTACGCTATTTATTTGGATATAAACGACAAATAAACTTGCGATCCCCAGGTGGAAGTCAAGCGTCTTACCAACTAGGCCACGGAGGTCGTATACTTGGCAAGCCACCGGATTGTTTTTATTTATAATGAGAATGTAATACAATTCAAAATCACGCTCATTGAGAAAAAGACTTTTACATTTTGTAATTTACTTTAACTTATAAACATTGATCAATTAGGTCCCCGTTTTGCGCGAAGATAGGTTTCATGACCCCACCCTTCAATTTGTGAAATTCGTGGATAATAACGAACTCCTTCTTGATTACTGTATACATTACCTATACTAGAGAACCATTTTCTGTAAATACTGAACTATCTCGTCTCCATTTTCTCTTTTCTTGCACATACCTGTACTGTAATAGTTCCTGTTCTGTTTGTGAATGTAGACCCGCTTGGGCATTTTCTTCCAAAACAGGCCGGTCTTATCGCAATTAAAGACTTGCCTTGGATCGTATCCACCCTCCTCATCGAATTATTCAAACTATGATTTTAATGTATTTCAATCCAAACCGTTGTCTTGACCTATGTAATCATCCCTTCCTTGTAGTCAATACCATTTTTTGGAATTGAGTTGAGTGGAATCATTTTTGTAGTCTTAGTAAAAGACTCGTTGCTTTCGTTCGTAAAACACTGCTGTATATCGGTGCTTAATGCTTTTTCCATCTTTATCAAGCTTTTTCCAGCACCATTTGTGAGACTTTTGCAATTTGAGGTACAACAAAACTAGTATGAATTTCTTTATCTTTTTTAAGCTCTTCTCGAAAATAATATTCGTTCTTTCGGCAGAGATTGTCCACTTATCTTTTCATACTAAGTCAAGATTTTATAGCTTTTTACTTATTGCAAGCATTTTGATTGATATTTTTATAGTCTTTGAGTCACCAACATCAAAAAATCTTACGTTTCAGAGGCATTATTATACTAAGTAAAGGTTATTTGAACACAAACACTGAGATACCGGGAACGATGCGATCATAGAGAAATATAGAGCGCCATTTATTAGTCGCGTTTCATCTCAAGTCACCCACGGGATGTCACATCTCAATTAACCCACTGGCTTAATCATTGGTGGCACTGATTCAGCACGAGATTTATAAAAACTCGAGAGGTCAACCGCAGATAAGTAAAATCAGGGATACAGATCTCGCTGATCATGGGTTACTACTGTATATCATATAACAAACCCTGAAAGATGTCAACGATATGATTTACGCATTATATCGTTTCTGCTGCCATTCTCGGATCGTTAAGTACCATTTATTCTGACTAATTAAATATATTTGCATTTGTGATTAAATTAATACCAAAATGTTAGTTTATTAAAATAAACAGAAACATTGTCGGAATCAAAATTCTCTATGGCCGAATATAATCATTATTGCAAAATATTAAATTTATTTTATCTCTGTGTCAAACAATAGAACGTCCTTTATTTTGAACAAAACGTATTCAGAATCCTCGCATTTGTTAAAATGATGTCAAGGTGGTGATTGCTTTATAGCGAAAAACGAATAATTGAGAACCGAATAAGCTGTTGCGTAGTAATTTCAAAGTGTGGAAATGTGGAAAAGACGTCCATTGGTACAGTGAGTATTCCACAAGCATTCTATAATAGGGAAATTGTGTAGTCGAGGAAGTGAAAAGCACCTTTGGAAACCCCATTTTTCTTTCATTTCATTGTTTGTCAAATTTGACAGGACCTGTTGTGGCTATTTTTAAAGAAAAGAATTCCAAGAATTATAAAATAGGTATTTAAATAATATAAAATTAAAATACCTACTTAAAAGAGAAAAGAAATCTTTATTGGATTGTTAAACAAAGTTCAATTTGGTTTCTGGTAGTATTTATTTATTTAAAATTTGTAAAATTGTATTTATTTTGCAAAACATATGTCTTCCAGCCCAAGGGTTATGGGTTAATTCATTTTAATCCGTTAAGAAAATAGAAAAAAGGGGTTCCAGTCTTGTTTTCACTTTAAGCTACCTTAGTGAAAACTCGAGGATTATGGGTTCATTCTTTTTAATCCAATTAAAAAAATTGTTCCAGTTTTATTTTCACTTAAAGCTACCTTAGTTAAAACTCGAAGGTTATGGGTTCATTTCATTTGATCCGATATTTTAAAAAGAAGGGCTCCAGTCATGTTTTTATTTCAAGCTAGCTTTACTTGTTAGTTAGAAATTATCCAAGTCAAAAAACCCACCGATATACAACGAAAGTGCAATACAATATACCTTCACTTCATTGTAAAAACAATCTAGTGCGCTTATTGACAGGTGATTAATATCTTCAAATCAACGAGATAAAAGCATAAATAGGATTTGCATGGTCGCAAAAGTTATTCAAATTGTGTATTATTTATTTTCTAATATACAAAATTCACAAACAAGGTAAATAACAAGAATCAAACTGAGATATCAAATATGAAGAAAGGAACTGGAAGATGGTTTGGACATGCAGAGAGAATGAATGACTTAGCAAGTAAACAAGTCAGAAGTTTCAGGTGTACGTGGAAGAGGTAGACCGAGGAAAATTTGTTTGGATCAACTGGGCCAGATCTTGGGCAAAATCGAGAAGAGCAGAACGAGAAGAATATAACGAATGAAGAAAGACAAACAAAATAAATATATAGTACTAATGTGAGTGGATGGCGGGGTAGAGGAAGGCTAAGAAAAAGATGGTTGGATCAAGTTAATTATATTTTGAAAGAAGTACATGTAGAAAGTCAGAATTATTGTAGGAGTTGTATGAGAAGGTGTAAGAATGTAGAAGAGGCGAACGATATGTGTCGGATTGGATATCTGGTCTAGTTTGGATTTCACTTGCGGTCTCTTTAATATCTTCCTGGTTGGTTGGAAGAAAAAATTGCCACATGGTAATAAACCTGCCAGACTGTACTGTATACAGCGAAGATTTAAATAAATACAATACATTAATGTTGATAACCTTCTGGATTCGAACCCGATATTTACGGCTTGAAGAAAAAGCGTTCTATCAATGCCATATTATGTGTATTATTGGCATCTATCATTCCACTTTATAATGAAAGCGACTCTGAAATCATGCCATTTTCTGGAAGTTTTCTCTTCCTGTATATAGTTCCATTATTCAAGTCGTGATTAAATAATAATGCCTAAAATAATAAATAACGATAATTTGCAGGAAAAAAACAATGAAATCTATTATCATAAATTAGTATACCACTGAAAAAATTAGATAAGATAAAATACTCGAACATTAACAACAGCGTATTTGTTGCAACATTGATGTATGGGAATACATTGTGAATATGAAAAAAAATAATGGAGACGAGGAAATGTAGTGAAATTACGAGCACTGAGAATAATTTGTGATGTGTCAATCAATCTATGACATAATAAAAAATGTAGTTATTTAGATTAAATGTGTGCTTAAGACCGACATATTAAGTAGGCTTCGACACGTAGGATCTATGGGTAATAAAATACTTATTCTATCACTGGTAATGAGTGTGTTGATTCCTTGGCAAGGGAAGCATGTTCTGCCGGTTATCCCCTATCTGATTTTTGAAGCTTAATCAGTTGAAACTTTAAATTGTCTAGAATTGTCATTTAAAAAATAGTTTTATCATATTGACTCATATAATTGTATAATTACTTGAATTTGATGGCACAAATCATCCTAGTTTGGGTGAATTGCCTGTTAATAAAAGTTAGTCTTATTTTTCTCAATCTTGGATCTATTGTTGCGAAAATCATTGTAAGTAGACACACTATTAGCTGTTTGTCCACTTTTATTGAGGGATTTCGTGTGTCATTCACTATGTATGGGATAATGTCTCTTCCCATCCTATATACATGGTCACGCCAGTACTACTATCTATTCCTGCTCCATCTGACGATATCCTCAATGTGTTCAGGTCTGTCGAATGTGAGAGCTTCTGACCTTTTTTCTGAGAAATGTAAGACTGAATTAACAAATCTGCGATACAAGTCTTGATAAAGGAAAATCGAGAAAAAAATTATAGGACTAACTAAATGATTTATTAAGAAACAAATGTTTGGAATGAGAGGAACAAAATGAACACTATGAAAATATTTATGAACGTGAATGAGATGTAAGAAGTGTGTGTAATAGGGTAATTTGGCGCTCTGTATTTTAAGCCTACCCCTAATAAGGATATTTATTTCTTTATACAAGAAAATAAATTTTATAAACACAACACATAATTTATTACAAGACAACAGGTAATTTATATGGATTTGTTACCTTTCATAAAACATGGAAAAATAAGTTGATGTTTTTTTCCGATACTTGATAATACAATACCCCGTTGTAAACATTCATCAACTTGATAAAAAGTGATACTCAATTGTATGTACGAGTATGTTCACGCGAGTGAAACCTCGCATACTTCATCATTCCAGACTAAAAAGTCCATCCTACAATATCCCGCACACAATTACCAAGGCATTCCTCCTCCAAACCCGATCACTCAAACTCCTGTCGCATAGCAACTACTCTGCGATCCACTGTGTGTGTTTTAGTACCTTTTTCCTTTTATTGAAATGGCGTGGTAGTGTGAGTCGAAGTGAACTTATAACGAACCCTTAATAGAACATTAAACACGCGTGCGTTTTAATTACTAAACAAATATCAATTTGGGTTACACCCCAACAGTCGAATTCATTCCAAGAAGTCAGAACAGTTTCTAAGTACATACAGAAATTGCTGGGCTATTGTCCTTTAAACCAATTTACAAAGAAGTTCCAAATTACGATCGAAATAAAGGTCGAAAGAGGAATTTTAATAAATTAAAAATTAAATATTAATCCACTTCTAAAAAGTCTACTACATTGGCTTGTATCAACACATTGATTTCAAACGTAGTATCGTTGTATTCAGATCCCTTAATGGGATGTATCCATTGTATTATTCGAATCTGTGTCTTAGAAATATTTCTTCGGAGAGGAGTAGAGCTTCGTCTTCATTTAATAAATTGATTGCTAGATCGGGAAATTATGAAAAAGATTTTATTGTTGCTGATCCTGTAGCGTGCAATGGTCTGTCTCTTAGTGTTAGAGATAGGTAGCATGTGCAACTTTAGGAAGCACTTGGAGGAAACCTTTTTTGGAAGGTCTCATCAAAATTTATGACTGTATATTAACACTATACTCTACACCTAAAGCCGAATTTATTACTATCACATATTGAACGATTGACAAAGGTTTCTCTTTAGTTCGTCTTCTCAAGGTAAATTTTCTGCTGTTTTATTATCAGATATGTTTATCTTAACATATGCATATGCGGGGAAGTGCTTAATCAAATGGCCTCAGCCACTACCTTCTAATCCTCACACTCAACTTGTCTATATTTATATAGTAATATTTTTTTAATCAGTCAACAATATTGGATTCGAGTTCCAAGTTGAAGCGTTCGTTCTTGAAGAGTCCGCCCTATAACCGGCGCAGTGCAAATTGTCATTTTTATTATTATTAAGTAAGGCGGTAGTGTTAAGTGTTTTGATATAATAATCAGCAGTGATTTAAATAAAAGTATTTTATTACACTTTGATTGTAAATAGTACGATCTGGCCTATTTATTGCCATGTTGCGATCTCTTCCAACCAACCAAAAATATGTTTAAGAGGCCGGAAGGGAAAACCAGTAATGAAACCCTCAATTGTGTATTCATAAGTAAATTATTATTTCATAAATAAATTAACCTTTCAGTCGCTTTTGTCAAATACATATTTAATAAAGAGGTACAGTTGAATACACTCCTCCGATAAGTAATTAATGTAAACATTCATGAAGTCGTGTCCCATTTAGTCACAATGGATGAAGAAAAGCTATTTGATTTCAATAAATCCGCCAATATTTTTTTTTAAAAAGCCTATCAATCAAATCTTGGTTACTCAGTAACGCCTGGCGCGTAACTAAAAACTAATTAGGAAACAGGAAACTATAAGAATAATATATTTATTAAAACCGTTTTAAATAGCACATATTACCAGTGTCAAATCCAGAAAATATAGGAAGGAGGCACCCATCCCTTCCTGAAACCGTTGTAAGGATCGATCGTGCTTCTATCGTTTTTTTTTCAACAAACTTAATTTAATTTAAAAAGCAAAAATAAAACTTTTTACTGTCTACACAGAGCCTGAATGATGTATTTTGGCGCCTGAGACAGCCTTTCGAAAACGCAGCCCTGCACTAAGGCAACTTTTTTCTAAACGCTTTCGCGAACGGGTATTTGTTGTAATATTTCATACTTATTTGAAAATGGTCGATATTTTTGCTTAAAAATTAACTTTCTTTGTTCTCCGAATATGGTGCAAATATAATTTTATCCCACAGTACAAATCATCGGTTGAAAGTTAAAATCTTAAACTTGTATTATTTAATTTTTTTTGTTACTAGAACAACAATTATCAAAATCTTTATCTAGATTGATTTGGATCAAAATCAAATGTTCGATAGAGAGAATAGCCCTAACTAACAATCCCCGTTGCCCAAGACTAGACCTCAAATAAGTTTAATAAATTTTCTAAAAAACTTCTTAGCACCCTTGAAGAGAATCTGCTCTCTAAATGGTTCTAAATAAATTGTCATTTTATTATTATTATTATTATTACACATGATGATATATAGTCATGTACATTCACAAAATATACAGATTGAAATATCCGTATCAATATTGGACCGATTTAGGCGCCCTTTAGAAATCGCGCCTGGTGCCAATGCCCCAGTTGCCCCACCGTTGTCCCGGCTCTGTCCGTACATTACGTAAATTAAATAAAATTTATTTAAGTAAGTAAAAAATATTCGACAAAACATTGTTACTTCATGTATTCGTCTAAGAGAGTGTATTTCTTCTGCTGCTACTGTTGTGGGATATTATCTTAGTAGAATTTGATACTGTCCCGTTCGAGTATATAGTATATTCCCGTATTTATTGTTTCCTATTGCTGAACGCCACTCGACATTTCTCGCAACTCGACCAGTATATGAGAAAATACTACGCAAATAGCAGAATTCCTCAATTTGCTCATTTTTTTTCATATTCACCCGTACATCGCATTTATTTTTCCTTTCATGCTTTTCCTTCTCAACTCTTTCTCTTTACATCTCTCATAAAATTTACTTATCAAACTGTGTAGTTCATCTTCATTCTCCTCTGACACTACCATCTCAGTAGTATAAAGCAATCCGCATACATTCCCCCTCGACATTCGTATGCCATTCATCGACCTCTGTACGCCTTACACCCTAATGTATATTTTTAAATCGCTCGGTTTACCTTCAGCAAGTTTTTTTGTAATCCGGCTCCGAAAGTAAGTCAAAGAAAATTTGTGTTTCTATCTAAAATATAAGTATTCATAACATACATGAAAAACATCAGAGGATGTAATTTTTCTGTGACAAATTGACTTTTTCCATGTAAATATTCTATTTTAACTTACGTTTGGTGAATGATTTACCTTTGTTGTCGAATAAAAATATTATTTATTATAGATTAACAAAAGAGGACATTTATTTTCATTTAATGTTTTTGTTATATACTATAATATTTTTACATCCAAATAAAATTTAACAATAGTATTCTTCAAGCGGTGATTATCAAAACCTTTTCAAATTATGATCATAATAAAAATTCTTTGTATAAATTTACTTTTATTTTTTATATAATTCTCGTTTTTCTAATTCAATAAAAATTCTAAAACAAACACATATCTCTTTTGGGGTAGGTCGAGAGGACAGATCTCCACACTTGTCAACGCATTTAACTCCCGTCTCGTTTAAATCAACGTATCTTGTCCTACGTGCTCTTTTGTTTTTCACACTTCTAACCTTTCCCTCAGTTGAGATTATTACTCCAACTATCTCCTTCTAACTTAACTCGTTCTACTTCTTTGTCATTCTTAAATATATTTGTCATATAACTATTTCGCAAATCATACTCGCAATGTTGACAAACCATCTAAGATTCTTCTTCTTGAATAATGTCCGTGAACTAATTAATAATGTCCGTAACTAACAAGTATTTAATTGCAAGTAGCGGAATTGAAAATAAAATTTCCTCAAGTCACTAAAAATATCTTAATTCGCCTTATTTTTTTAAATCTAATTTGATCTGCACTCATTGTTAAGTTCAATGCCAGTTTTTACAGGTGAGATATTCAACTTTTTATTTTCTCAAGTTTTTATCTAATTTGATCTACACTCATCGTTATTAAGTTCAATGCCAGTTTGTACAGGAGATTCAACCTTTTTATTTTCTCAAGTTTGTATCTAATTTGATCTACACTCATTGTTGTTAAGTCCAATGCCAGTTTGTACAGGAGATTCAACTTTTTATTTTCACAAGTTTTTATCTGATTTGATCTACACTCATTGTTGTTAAGTTCAATGCCAGTTTGTACAGGAGATTCAACTTTTAATTTTCTCAAGTTTTTATCTAATTTGATCTACACTCATTGTTGTTAAGTCCAATGACAGTTTGTACAGGAGATTCAACTTTTAATTTTCTCAAGTTTTTATCTGATTTGATCTACACTCATTGTTGTTAAGTTCAATGCCAGTCTGTATAGGAGATTCAACTTTTAATTTTCTCAAGTTTTTATCTAATTTGATCTACACTCATTGTTGTTAAGTCCAATGCCAGTTTGTACAGGAGATTCAACTTTTAATTTTCTCAAGTTTTTATCTAATTTGATCTACACTCATCGTTGTTAAGTTTAATGACAGTTTGTACAGGTGAGAGATTATACTTTCTATTTTCTCAAGTTTTTCAAATATATCGTTTTAAAATACTCTAACTCGAGATTACAACTATTTATATTGTATGTAACTGTATAATGTGATAATAATATTAAAGTTTATTTAAATTAGTTAATTTGTTTAAAAAATATATGTGTTCAAGGCCCCACTCCGTTGGAAATAATTTGTATTGAGTTAGGCAATAAGGTAATAGTTAAGCGATTTAAAAGCGTATTGATTTCAATTACACATACATACTCGTATTAGTCCTCATGCAGAACACAAAATATTACTAGAAGAATTCACACAATAGAATCAACACAAAAATAGAACGAAATCAATGCCCGTTCCACATGACCATCTGAATTACACAACGCGAAAACAAAAATTGGACTTTAATAGTCAGTTTTATAGACTTCTATAGAACAAATAAAATACCAACGCTACACGCCTCCACTTCCCCGTCTCTTACAAAAGTTCACGAATCGTGTGATAGGGCATCTTCCTCGCACTCTCTATCCGCAGTCAATAAGTATTTTGTCACGCATCCTATGTACATATGTTAAAATATCGAAATTCGTTAGAAAGGTATAACCTTCATGGTCTTGTTGGGAAGACGCCTGTCTTCAACCTGGGGGTTTAAAGTACGATTTGCGTTAAAACACAAATCATTTAAAAAAATATGATTTTCATTCCGAGTTTATTAACATCTTCATGGTAGGCTACAAGAGATAACCACATATTAATTTAAAAACCCTATAAAATACAACCTTTTTCAAAGTTTATCCTGTAGAACATCAAATGTATGAAACTATTAAAAAAAATATCATACAATATTACACAAATAGACGAAACGCTTTTGTTTGACAAATTTAATATGGAAAATGTTATTAAAGAAGTAGGCTTTCACAGTAATTACATGTCATAATACTGTCGAGTCTACCGTCCAACCCTCTGCATGTAAGGATTGGGTTGCATGGGTTCGGATATTATAGGCTCATCAAAACCATTTCCGGTCGTCTTTTTTCAGCTGTTTTCCATCAGTTTCCGCTTTGTTGTCGGTCTGTTGTGACTTATTTGAGAGAAACATAAATCTATCTGAAGTAATCATATGAATTAAAATCAAATTAATTTACTTATCTTGTCTTGTTAATTAGTAATGGAAATGCATTTAAACTTAAAGTGGTGAACATTATCTGATTAGATAATTTATTTATTTCTCAACCTAAGGTATGCTTTACTGTTGTTATTATTATAATAATATATATACTTTTACTATATATGCAATCCACTCCATAATGAAATTATTTATGCCATCAAATTTATTAAGGACGCGAAAATCACAGATGATATTGGATGAAACTATCTCCGGTCGAGACCTGAATTCGATAACGGCACACTCTATATATTCAATTCAATTCAAAATATCATGCACTTGATCCAACCATACTTTACTTGGTCATCCTCTATCATTAATTAATATTCAAGACAGCTTATTTGGAGGTGATGAAAATAGCTCATTTTCTAACAATGTTGTTTTTTCAACACAATAAGTCTATCCATTCTACCTGATCAAATATGAAAAATATTTTTTCTTGCAAACGGAAATACGATATTTTGAAAGAAGGAAATGTAAAATGTTAGATAAATCGTAGGAGTCATATAAGAAGGTATATGAATTTAGAAGAGGTGAATTATGTATTCTGCGATGTGAAAGTCTGGCGCTCTTTCTTCTCTGCCTACACCGACAGGAAAGTAACGTGATGGTATTTATGTATTTGTCTTATCATTGTAACTACAGTAAGATGGTTATGTCGTTTAATTTCCGTTGGACCTTTCCCAACTTTTGAAAAAAACTTGATAACTAGGCAATATTATTTTTTTAACATTTAACGGATATGTAAAAAGTCGGAGAAATCGTAGGAGGTGTATAAGAATGTATATGGATGTAGATGAGGCGAATGACGTATGCTGCGATATGAAAGTCTGACGCTCTTTCGTTTCTGCCTACCCCGACAGGAAAGTAGGGTGATGGTATGTACATATGTATTTTTCTTATTATTGTAACTACAGTAAGATGTTAATGTCATTTTTGCTGGACTTTTCCCAACTGTTTTTAAAAACTTAATAACCGTGCGATATTCATTTTTTGACATTTCAGTATATAACCTTACAACACGTCTTCCATTAGGTCTAATGAATATTGGCTCTAGTTAACGATAGATATATCAAATTTCAATTGTAACATCTGACTATTGACCATACATATGCGTAGACGACGTACTATCTGTCCATACACGCTCTAACTAACTCATACCGGAAACTTTTGGACCATATAAGAAACCAAGATATAAAATACCCAGTAGACCAATAAGATACCTAGTGGTACATATAAGATACACAGATTTTTGTCTGAAAAAATAAACACAATGTGTACATATGTAATATGCATTAATACCATCTTAAAGCTGGTTTCTGAATGGTTGTTACTTATTTTTCATACGTGAAGCGAATGATGCAAACTGATGACGAATGATGCAAATAAATAATTAATTATAACCTATATAACAAACGTTTCTCAATAAAATGGTCTGAACTTAAGTGTTAAGGATACTTTAAACGCATTTCAATTTTGATAGCTTAATCCAATATAATGTTATGGCGAGTTCCGTGACCTCCTTAATAAAACGCCTGTATTTCTCCTAAACACACAAAAATAAAAAAGGATATGAAGAAATGGAATCGAACGCAATATTATTTCTCTGTCATGCTCTTCAATATGTGCACATGACCCTGCGGTTATATTCCGGAGAACCATACCAATGAATGAATGATGCTTTAAAATCCAGATCTCAAGAACTGAGATGGATAATGGTATATTGTTGGAAGTGTTCAGTATCACAACCTTGTCAGCTAGAAGAAAAAATATTTAAGATAGTCAGATAGATACGAATAGCTCGTATTTTAATAGTTCGAAACTAATTCAGCTAGTCATGTTACACATTCCTTGTAGGCCCAACTGGCAAAATGTTTTGTTCCATAGTTCACATTGCCGAATTCAATGAAGGCAAAGGAAGGAAAACAATTTAGGCAGTCGATCAGAGCGTGGTTGTTATTGCGACAAGAGTTTGAGTACTTGGGCTTGCAAGAGGAATGACTTGTGGAAAATGTTTGTGTGAGCTCTTAAGTATGGTGTTTTTTATTGTTTTATATTTATATTTTTATATATATATTTTTTATATGATTATATGCGGTATATTGTGGGATGAATATTTTAGTGATGAAGTGTGAGAAGTTTGATTTCGCGTGATGTAAACATATGTAATTGAGTTTCACTGTTTGTCAGGTTGATGAGAATGTGCAACGGGGTTTTAATATAATATAAATCGGAAAGAAGTATCGATTTATTTTTTCATGCTATATGTCCTCAGTGAGATACAGGCAAAAGCCTAGTTTACTGGGGACACGACAAATGAAAGGCAACAAACCCAGATACATTAAAATTGTGTGTCCAAATTAAATTACCTGTTGATTTTCGCAAATTATGTATATTTCTTGTCATGTGCAAAATAAATAAATAAATTGTGCAGTAGTTGCAATTAATTATTTGTATAACTCTAGCATATCAATGACTGCATGGATTGGGCAATCAATGTGGACATTGTATGGAATTTCACGTAACTTGGACTACTTACAGGAGTAATGTGATGAACTTCTTGTCAGAATGAAACTGAATAAAGTGTATTGGTTTGCTTTCTTAATGTGTTCGTTTTGTAATAGTTTATTCCCTTTTGTTTTACACTGTTTACATCTATATATTATGTTGCGATTTTTTATATATTTTTTTTGTTTTGTAATGTTTTGTATCAAAGAGGTAATTTGATCGGGGAAATAAAAGGAAATAAAATAAATATCGTTCATAAAAAATAATTGCATTAAATGTGTCAAATAATAAGTGATACTCGTAATAATCAAGTGTTTGTCCGAAACACTGCGTGTCTTTTTGGCGGCATCAATATTTATAAACAATTGAACTCAGGACGCTGAAATCGTAGCTAACCACCATATCACGAACGCTGGAAGAAACCGTAAATAAAAAAGTCCTTACCCTTAGCGTACGCTAAAAAAATAAGGGAGGCGATCATTATTGATAATATATGACTCGCTTCCGGCATATTTAATAGACTCATTATGTTATATCATACTATGGACGAATATAAGCAAAAACTGTTCAACCCGCATTCTCCCCATTTAAAAATACATATATACAAACATAACCTGTTTCTTTTAGGGTAAGGAGAGAGAACACATCTCCATACCTTCTGATTCACAGTTTTTGCTTTGTTCATAATATAGCACATCTGTTTCACACACGTCTTAACCTCTTCTGAATTAAAATGTTTGCAACCATTTCTTTCTGTTTTTTTTTTCGGTTTCATTTGTTATGTTATTCTTTCGTAAATCATTCTCGCGATGTGGTCAAAACACGTCAGTGTTTTTTTTTTATTCTTCTTATCTATAATAATAATAATAATACAATTTAAATAGCGCCGTTTAGAGAGCACTCTCCGCAAGGGCGCTCTAATTAGGGATTCAAATCCACTGTTATTGACAATTTAAATGTATTAAAAAAAAGAACTTGAGAAGATAGGAAGATGGTGGCTGCCACCATTAAATTAGGAACTTCCCCGTATCCACATATTTGGTAAGAAAACCGCAAAAACTTACCAATTAATATCGGAATATCTACAAAGACAAAGAAAGCTTTGTAGATCTTCCGATATGTGATAGTGATACATTCGGCATTAAGTGGAGTGTAGTATATGAATATAGTATTCATACTCGTATATAAAAATCTTTGGCAAATAATTAGGTTTTATCAGATCATTTATTTTTTTATCAACTTATTTACAGCAAATATCCTTCGCAAGGCTTTAAAGATATTCAGGGCAGAGGCTCATGAAAACTGCCAAGCTATCTAATTTAGTCCTAGTTTCACCCTACTTCATTAGTAGGCAATGCTATTATAGCTACTTACATTAAATAAATATTACGACTACTTTAAAATCTAAATAAACTATTCAAGCAGCGAAGTTAACAGTAGTAATGTCACTATTTTAAAGCTACTCTTAGATCAAGGATAGCGATATAATTGTTATTCTTTATTGATATATTCTACTCGAATTTAATATGAACTGCTTATAAGTTAATTTAAATAATTTCAAAAATAATTAAAATTATCGTCCAACCCATTCCGATAAATTACCCGATAAACAATCTTCAAAGAACACAAATTGATCGGTGCCCTTTGAAGGTGATAGATTTATCGAAACCAGTTGGACAGCAATTTTAATAAACCATTTAAGTAAAAAAAAAAACGTTTTTTACTCAATAGTTTTCAACGTGAATTTTCGCTTAAAAGTTAAGAATTTAGAAGTGCTTTTTAGGTTATATTTTTAACGAAACAGTACTACTCGTATAACATTTTCTACATTTTGTTATTACCAACAGGTAAAGGTTTATATGGAATTGTTTTTTCAATAAATAAAATAACATATTTGATATTTATCAGTTACAGCATCGTCTCTCAATCTGTGGGTCGTGATCCCAAAGGGGGTTGCGAAAATAAAAATAGCACATTTTCAGAAAGAACTCGGGAATCGGACCCATTCTAATTGATAGATTGCAAATATTATAAATAAAAAAAGTTCCGTCCAACGATTCCTGAAAGGTGGTGACTGCAGCCATTCATTACGAGTATATTGGCTACTTCCCATATCTAAACGTGTTTCATAATATTTTATTTACCAAGAAATATTATATAATGTTGTTAGCCAAATATCACAGATATACTAGAAAATGAAATAAGGTATTATATTTCAAATGAACTGAAAAAAATGTTGGTTGGATTTATATTGCATATATACCGTTTTATAAGGTTGCATACAAATACTGAGGTTGATCAGGGCTAGCGCATCCGTATCAGGGCCTTTAAGACAAACATCTTAGTCAGTATTTCGAAAATTTCACATCTGAGCAAAAATCGCTTCAAAATAATAAAAACATATTTATTTATTTAAAACGTTATTGCAAATAAAATCTGGTGTGCTTATAACCAGACGACAATATTTTCCAACTAACCAGATAAAAGTAAATGAAGCAAGTTACGTGGTCGCAAAAAATGACTATCCATTCCCACAAAATCCATATACATATGTTATACGTGAGCATACGCCCATTAACCCCACAAAGACAAACACTAACCCGAACATTCCAACTTGTTTATTTTTTGTAACATTTTAATCTGTCAATAATAGTGGATTCGAATCTCGAGTCAGAGCGCCCTTGAAGATATTCGGCTCCCTAAACGGCGCTACATAAATATTTTTTTATTATCATTACATAGTTTATATATTTACTATTTTTTTTCTTACGATTCGTGTAAACCCGCTGAAAGGTGTATTTGTTGTAATACTCGTATATAGGATATTTCAAAAATGTATACGCACTTTTACACCGTGCAGTTTACTTGAACTTAATGTATTCCACGTATTTGTGAGAAGTTAAATAATGAGGAGGACTTTTATTTCCAGCAAGATGGTTCTTGAAAACCTTCCTACTATCATTGTAATATGAGGGCATATCTTGTTGAAAATTTGCCAAACATGTGAATTGGACGTAGAGCATTGAATGCTCCCCACGCTCCACAGACCTCATGCCAATTCACTTTTTTTATAGAGACTCGTTAAAGATAAAGTTTATGGCACAAAACCGGCAACATCTAATGGATCGATAGCAGCCATTGAAAGAGAATGCGCCCAAATGGCAAAAACAATCGTAATGTTAGCGATATCACGTTATCAGCAGTGCGTGGGCCAAAACGGTAATCAATTTGAGCATTTAGGATAATTATAAAATCTTTGTCTATATTCTTCAATTGAAGTTTTAACCTAAGAGATATACCTTAATAAATATTGAATTTCTAATTAAGTAAGGCATACAAATATATATTTTGAATACCTGTATTGCGTCTTCGTGCGCCTGGCGGCAAACCTCCTGGTGAGGACCTGGAGCCGAGGATCGCAGATAGTGGAGCTAGCAGGGACCGGGAACTGCGCGGGAGTATCATATGTGTTGCTCGGCAACCCCGGGAAATAGGACAGTTATTTTTATTACAATCCGCACTCTTGCGTTATTTTGTTCCATCTATTATTTATATTGGTCACCGACTAGATAGGTTGAGGGCTGTTAATAATGCTTCAGGTTTTTTTTTTCAACCTATCATTATGCATATTACGTATTAAGGTCTAAAACATTCCACCCTGAACAAATTATACCGTGTATTAACAGATACCACTATACCTGATTAATGCGAATGGTAGAGAGCGAACCTAAGACGAAAGAACTCCTGGATGACTCATTAATCCAAAATCCTGCAGAGAAACGGCCTAGATGAAAGCGACACCCAGAACCGAAGAATATAAAGCCTGAGAACGAGAAGAGCCAACTTCAACAGCCTACCTAGGCAATGAGTTGGAACAGTGCCAGGAAGAAGAAAAAGGTAGAGAGCGAACCTCAATTGCCTCACATTAGAAATGTGTCGCATAGTTAGCAATTGATGTTCTGAACACGGAATTAAATTACCTCAATCCCTTAAATGCAAAAAAAAATAAAACCAGTAAAATACACAATACATACTTAAATTCAATCTTATTGTGAGTAGTTTTTATTTATGTTTTAAAGAAGCTATTCGAGATTGATCTGTGAGAAGAAAAGAGTGTGTGTCAAGTGAAACGTGTTTATGAAGTACTACTAAGGCCCAAAAGTTTAAGAGAGTGTATAAACATATACTGAAGTCATTGCATGGTCAGGCGATGTTATAGTTACATTTCGACACCTTTATTCTCAGTAGTATGTAATCTCGAGTCCACATAAGACGTGTTGTTTCGTTATATTTTAAAACTTTAAAAAAATAATATCGTACGGTTATCAAATTTCTTTGTTAAAAAGGGAAGCCTGGTAGAAATAAAACGGCGTTCAGATGCTGTATACGGAATATTTTATTTGTCATATTCCACAGTGAAAGCATGGGCTAAACCAGGGGTGTCCAAATCGTGGCCCGCGGGCCGCATGTGGTCCAATTTAAGATTTTGTGTAGCCCTTTTGAGGTTTCCAACTTTCAATACATTTTGCATTTTGATATTGATAAAATAAAAAAAACAAATTCCGTGCACATTAATTATAATATTTTTTACATATTATTAATTTTGTGAGAAACCAATTAATTGGCTGGGTCCAAATTATTACCAGTCGATATAAAAAAAAATGAGATAGTAAAAAAACAAATGTTTCATTAATTTTAAATAATTACAAAGTAATAAAATATTACGATTTTAAGTTGTTTGTTTATTTTTAATATAAAAAAAACGTCATATTATTATTAAGTTATGAAATATTTATATGAGTGGCCCATCAAAGACTCGCAATTGTTTATTTGGCCCACCAAATGATTTCAGTTGGACACCCCTGGACTAAACAGTTTCGTTTAGACCGAGAATTTATTGACGATGATCTTCATGTAGGTAGACCAACAGAACTACTCACTCCGGAAAGTTCTGAATATATGTTTATAGTGGTATTGAAAAATTTGTGCATCGTTATAAAAAAATATTGAACTTCATGGTAATTTTACAGATTTTTTTCGTTGGACCAGATTCATATTGTATAGGGACCGGCAACGAAACGGACGATTTTGAAGTAACTATCGCTTTGCACGATGTACGAGTACATTGGAGATGCGAATGTTTGCGCATGAATGGAGATCACTTGCGTCTTCAAAATATAAATGGAAAACTATGTTGTTTGAGGTCTTATATGTTATACAAATATTTGTTAGTAAATATTCAAAAGTTGATAACTGTATATTTAAAATCGCCCGACCATATATTCAAATGAATTCTAACTGAAACGGAAATCGAACTGGAAAGAGTTGAAAGATAGGCGTCTTACCAACTAAGCCATGGAGGTTAAGTGATGTTTTGAGTAATATGAAGAGCACTCTTAAATTGTTGGAGCATGTAGAATGAATGAATAAAGAAAGACTAACAAAACAAATATATAGTACAAATATGAGTGAAAGGCGTGGTAGAGGAAGATCGAAGAAGTTATGATTGGATCAAGTGAATGATAGTTTGACGAAGCAAGGATGTATGTCGAGATATGAAAGTATGGCATTTTGTCCTATATATCTGTTCCGAAAGGGAAATGGCGTAGTGGTATACATGTATAGACAACATTTACAATTTAAATCGTTATAATGGAAAGTCGAACGAAAGAGTACAAGTACATAACATTTCGTGGATATGAAAACCACTTCAATAGATAAAGGCCTGAAGGACTATTTTCATTGCAAACGAGATAGAACCACTTAAGTTCAGAGGACATAAAGGTTTAATGGACATGGTTCATAATAACTCACAGAAACGGTTTCCCTACTAATTTGCAATCTGTCTCGAAATGCCACGATGCCTCAGTCCTGCATGTTCGTGCCGTATTAACATTAAAACGACTCGAGTCGCTTATAAATAGATTTAAATGGTTGTTTCATCGTGGAAATATTTTGATTTAGATAATTGTAAAGCTATACTTTATAATAATTGGTATTTCCTGCAAAGTGACTTGGGACAACTTTGTATTATAAAGTCCATTGTAAACAAATTGATTCGAACTCTAAACCAAGGCCAATGACTCTTTATTAATGTATTTGCGTAACATACACAAAGGCATTATTTAGATCATCAGAAATTAAAGGTTTTGCGATTAGTTTACGATTAACGTATATCCATTTTTTTGCCCGTAAAGCAACCTCTACGATCAACAGGGTCCAAGTTATGAAATGTGACACTACACGTGTAGGCCACTTGAGACATCGAATACTAAATATCAGGTCAGTTCATAAATTTGTGCGTATTGATGTCATATGTATGATTCACTATGACTCATTTCATATAACAATACACTTCCAAACAAGTCGTATTCTGTTTTGAAATGTACACTCAAGTGGTCAGTTTACCATTGATTTTCGTAAAAATCGGACGTACATATACGAGTATAAGAGCTCTTTGAAAAATAATATCTATAATTAGTACAAAAACAACGTTCTATATTTTAATTAACAAAGTGCAACTTTCGCAGCAGATTAATATTACAGTCTTTATAGTGAGAATAGTATCAGTTTGATTACTGCCCAGTAATAAATGGTTTTAAAGAATCATAGATGGACAAAGCCCCGGTTAGGGCGTCCTGTTAATTTTGATGACGACGCTGTAACAGTCTTGTGGATTCAGAGCCAGAACTAACGGTGGATTAGATTGCAGAAAGGCTTAATTCGTCTCCTGAAATAGTATTTTGTCAACTTAAAGAGATAAAAAAGGTATCCAAGTTGGTACCACACAAGCTATCAGAAGCCAATTGCCAGCGTCGAATAAATGTACTTCTTTCTTAACCTATTCACCGCGTTAAAAATCAAATTCCGCGAATCCTGTGCTCGGCACAATTTCGGCGTTTTTTAATTTCTAAGTTTAAACGCGTATTTTGTTTAGAACCACTGATATTTGATTACAACACCAAGTAAACATGACATTCAAGTAAATTTCTGATAATAAATAATAGTCATTACTCTTAAGGAGACTCATGAAACCTCTTTGAACGCGAGCTATGATATGTCTTGGCCGCATTGTGACAGGTGATGAAACGTGGATACTGTATCATAACATCGAAAGAAAAAGACAGTGGACAAATAAGGATAAGAATCCCTTGCCAAGAGCAAAAGAGGAATTGCGTCCAGAAAATATACCTTTATCTATTTGGTGGGATATGTACGGTGTCATGCATTTTGAACCGTTAGATCATAATCAAAAGATTAATACAGATGTCTATTGTCAACAACTTTCACTTTCAAACTCAGCATTGATAAAAAAAACGCCTGCGATTAATGGATATCAAGAAAGTTTAGTTTCACCATGATAATTCTGTCCTCAGTAGTTCCTTCACACATTAATCGGCGTAAATATTAAACAACGCGGTTGACATAACGCACCCTTGCTTCATCCCTTTTGAAATATTAAACCACTCATTCACGGCACCGTTCACTTCTAATACATGCTCTACTTTCTGCGCATAATGACGCAATACCACGTATACAAATTAGTTTACATTCAACACCATATTCATTTGATATTTTAGAAAGCTTGGATCTTTTCACGCGGTCGTACGCTTTTTCCAAATCCACAAACACCCAATATACCTTTTTATTTTTTGTCATACATTTTTCGACAAACATACACAAAGAGAAGGAAACCAATAATCCATACATCTTCCACTAAAAAAAATTCCCTGAGCATTGTTCACTTTCTTTTCAGTCTTTCATCTCACAATTTTCTGTACAGTTTACTTACTACACCCATTAACCTAACTACTCCGTAACTTTCTCATCCCATTCTTGCACCCTCATCTTTATATAACGGAAGTATCACTACTTTCCTCTACTATTTCGGCGTGTAGTCACATTCCCAACATTTGTTAAACAACTGTCTCCATTCGATCATTCGTTTACCCCCGCACATTAGTTATATGCTTACTTTATTTATCACAACTTAATGCTTTCTTTTTTTTTATGTATCTTAAAGGCTATTCACCAAAATGTGGATGTTTCAGCCAATGAACAATATTGAATTGATTCATTGAAAATACAGAATATACGAGTATACTAGTACAATCAAAGCAAGCTCTCGCTATCAAAATATTATATGATATCTTGTTTATTAAATAAATGTTATATGATACCTTGTTTATTAAATAAACATAATCATTTTATGAATTTTCTTAACATTCACTCCCTTCAGGAGAATTCGCTCTCTGAATGACGCTATAAAAATTGATTTAGCTAACGAAGGGAGATATATTTGTAAAAAGCGTTCTCATATTGTTTGTTATTGTATCATTATTATATTACTTTTAACTTTTTTATAATTTATAACAAAAAATAAAAATGATATAGTCGTTTTAATATTAAAAGTAACGAAAATATTAAATAGTGCCAGCAAAATATTAAATAGTGAATGTATATTTTTACTCACCGGACTCATTTGAAGTGAAGCAAAGCTGGTTTCTCGTAAATTAATCTTGCTGCCAACATTGGAATATGCAAACGAAGCTTAGAATGGCAAAAAGTTATTAAATGAAGATAAATGCAGTACAAATGAGAAAGTTGCATGGAATGTATGGATAAATAATGTGTGACAGAAAAAGGAATGATGTTATAAGGAAAGAACGCGGATTGAATAAGATGCAGTGCTTAAGATGAAGAAAAGTGCATTGAGATGGTTCGGTCATGTAGAAAGAACGCATGATGAAAAATTTATAAAAAATAATCTTGACCAGTTATATGAAAGGTACGAAAAATTGAGAAGGTCTAGAGAAATGTAACACTAGAAAATTCATCGAATTCTAAAAGCGAGAAAAGTCTTTACAATAGAGAGTATGCATAATATATGTATGGAAGTAGCAGAAACAAATTACGTGTGTCAGGATAGAATGAGTGGAAGTCTTGATGACCTCCGTAATCCAGTTAGTAAGATGCTGGACTTACACATAAGGATTTTGGGTTCGATTCCCGATGGTAACCAAAAAAAAAAAAATCCTCAACCTGATAAAATACTTCGTTTGGAAGTAATACGAGTGTGCGTAAGTGTTGTATATTTTATTTTTATTTAAAATAATACTTAAAAAATCAATGAAGATTTTCTCACAAAATATACTCGTATAATTTATAATAATACCAAGGGTTCAAATCTCAATTACCAGTGTTAATTTCATGCACAGTTCCGTCATGTCAGTAGGTTAGTGGAAATATTACAAATTATATACAGGTTGTCCCGTATTGAGTGAATCATATTTAGGGCGATGATACATTGGGTCAAGACCTACCAGAATATCAACACTTGACCTCAGTAAAAACCTTACCGTTTTTAAGTTATTCGGACTTTTGTAAAATTTCGTAAAATCCCTACCTTACATCAGATTTTTTGCTGTGTTGTAAACAAATCATAATTTTCGTAATTTTTTTTCGTGAAATACTTTTGAATAGTAGCTTTATCTATCGCATACAAAATGATTTCTACAATTATTAGGGATATACAAAAAAATTACTTGAAAAATAATAAAAATCTTGTCGCTAAACTTTGCCCTTCTGTGGTAAAAAAAATTGTACTGGGCATTTCCAGAATACTACTTTAAAAAGTGGCTCATTTAATGGAGATTTCAGAATAGTGCAACACTATTAGATTTTTTTTACGAAAAACGAAATAATACTATTTTTTATTTCGATGACGAACTACGGGTCGTGTGCCTATTAGTCAGAATGTTCGGTTAATGGGGCTGAACACAGTGTTGTCTCTCGGCCACGCTAATCAATAAGTTCAATACCAATTCAGATGTATTAAGGAACACTATAAATGAATGTATTAAGGAACACTATATGAAGGAACACTATATGAAGGAACACTATATGAAGGAACACTATATGAAGGAACACTATATGAAGGAACACTATATGAAGGAACACTTTACACTATACATGGACCTAAAGCTCCGCAAGCAATTGGTCAAAACATATGTGTGGAGTATTTTGATGTATGATTGCGAGACATGGTGCATAGGCGAAAGGGATCGAAAAAGATTGGAGGCCTTCGAGATGTGGACCTATAGACGAATTCTAAGGATTTCCTGGAGATAACACGTTACAAATGACGAGGTTCTCAGCAGGATCGAAGAAACCAGGCACCTGTCAAACACCATATCGGAAAGGCGTACAGAATGGATGGGTCATATGCTGCGACATGAAAATCTCCTGCACAATAATAAATAAATATTAGGTTTATTGACAGCAACATAGTATTTACAAGATCACACCTGAATAACACTTCTAAAACACATAAATTGCAAACAATACATCAAACACAGAAGCTATCAAAACAATATACTGGAGGGAATGATTGAGGGATCGATTAGCATAGGGCGTCTTCGCCGAGAGTATCTGGAGCAAATATGCCACGATATGGACTGCATCTCCTATAAAGAGCTCAAGAGGATCGCTGAAGACCGAGCGGAGTGGAGGAGGAGATGCAGAGCTTTGCTGCTAACCAATCCTCAGGATTGAAACTGAAGAAGAAGAAGATAAATGAATGACAAATGGAAGTGTGTTTTCTCTGCTCAGTCCAATATTGACATGACGTAATGACGACACTAATGATGTATAAAACTTATTGTTTTCGGAAAATATTTCCCAGTCAATTCAACCACCATCCTTCTAAACTCGAAGAGTGTTGAAGAATGCGATGACGAACTACGGGTGTCGTGCCGGAATGCTCGGTTAATGGGGCCGAAGACAATGTCTCTAGGCCACGCTAATCAATATGTCCAATACCAATTCAAATGTATTGAGAGGCACTATAAATGAATGAAAGAAAAAATGGAAGTACGTTTGCTCTGTTTAGCCCATTATGGACATGATGTAATTACAACGCTAATGATGTATAAAACTTATTGTTTTTGGATGACATTTCTCAGTCAATTCAGCCACCATCCTCTTAAACTTGGAGAGTGTTAAAGAATGCCAACACATGCGATGACAAAATACGAGTGCCTATTAGTCAGAATGCTCTGTTAATGGAGCCGATGACAATTTTGTCTCTCGGACACGCTAATCAATATCCCTCAATACATTCAGATATATTGAGGGGTACTACTATATTATTGAATGAAAAAAATAAGTATCTTTTTTCTGTTTATATTGACATGACGTGATGACGACGCTTATGATGTATAAAACTTAATGTTTTTTGGAAAAGTATCACAACAGAAGAGTTTACCGTTATATTAAATTCCCCGACATTAAATTAATCATCATCTACTTTAGTTTGCAAATTACCCTTTGTTAGCGGGAATACAGAATCGATGGTGCCTTCTGCTTAGCGTACCAGGGGAGTGGGCAAATAATACCAGTAATACATAATCCGTAGCTACATTCAACCACCGTTTTTCTACCCGCTATACGGAAGGGGCAGGCAAACATCAATGTCCGAACCAGTTATTAATTCGAACTTTTGGAATCGTTGGCGTTGGTAAAGGACTTCAAAAGTATTCTTAAATTGATTAATTTTGAAAGAAGTGAGTAGTATTTTTTTCTACGAGTAATTACTTTTCAAAATCTGAATTGACAAAACCAAAATATGAATTATAAAATTTCAAATACTCATTGAAACATTCAATCGCATGTGCGCGCTTGTGACGTAACAACTCCCGACGAAATTTGACAGCCCTATTTGTTCATAAAACCGCATGTAATTTTGAACACACAGTTTCGCGTCACATAATTTTTAAGGTTTTTCAATTGTTTTTACAACTATTTTATAGTACTCAAATGCAAAACTACAACCTTTTCTACGCCAAACAAGATTTTGCGTATCAAATGACAGTATCACGTGGAAAATTGTTTAAAGCAATGAAAAGATGCACAGAAAATAGAAAAATGGCATTGCAAAAAATACTATAAATGTACGAGTATTTGTCATGTCGGGTAAATGTATCAACTCATAAATGAATGATTCTATCAATGCTGTTCAATACATTCATCGGAAAGATTACACAACAAAACGTTACAAACGTTTCATACGAGAAAAAAAATTATATTAAAAAATAGTTTGATATTCCAGACATGCTCATATATTATCATAACATATATGTTACATAATTTCATATTTGCTATGTAATAAAAACTATTTACACGTAGATTGCAAATCCCCTTTTGTTTGAAATCGACCGTTTTCCAACCCCTGCCACACAGTATACCTCTTATACAGTACACTCAGCATATTATAGTCGGTAAGTATACTGTATATCCGGATAATATCATAATAATTGCGATGTGATGTTTGCTGTAATATCGAGCCTGAATCGATACCCGTGGCGCAGTGACAATCCAACTGTTTCATTCGAAGATACAGGAGAATCAAAAGGAAACTATATAAAAATCGATGGCGCAATCATTGTGTAATGGTAAAATAACTAACACAACTCCCTACTTGGAGATCCCTAAATGGACTCCAAGTAGAGACTAAATGCAAAGGGAAGATGCAGATATAGGGTTTCCTAAACGAAAGTAGTATTATGTGTAATTTTCCTACTCCCTTGACGTCGGACCTTAAGTCCTTTATTGCTGTTATTCTTTTCACACTCAGGTGTTATCCCGCGGGAGTAAGAGTCCCTTGAGATAGTGTCTTCTTCTCTAAGTGACTTCGCTCTCATATTAAATAAATAAGATTTCGATCTCCTAGTGAAAATCTAGTTGAATGGGGATTTATTTTGTCCCCTATAACAAAGTGGGTAGTGGTGGGACATAACTGAACTCACATTGTGTCATTTAGTGACTATAACTACTCACGAATCCGTAAAAGTGCTGCCGCTGATATAGAAATAAAAAAAAGCCTAGGATGCCCCTTACATCGTCACCGGCCAGCAATATCGAGACTGGATCTAGGAATAGTTTTATGAAATGAGCGCGAGGACTGACGATTCCTCCTGGTAAATAGCGTTTTCTGAAGTAGAAAGAAAATTGACGACTGGACAGAACTCATAGAAAAGATAACAAATACCTTGACCTACTTGGATACCTGTAATAGACTCAGAGAAGAGATGGCTAGATGCAAAGGGAACATGCAGAAATAGGGGGGTTTGAACGAAAGTAACATTAAATGTAATTGTGGCACTAAAATTATTCAAAGCATGTACAGCACCGGTACAAAGACTGTAAAATAGGTGGATGGCTGCCGCTCAATCCTCGGAAATTCCGGTTTGCTTCTTGTGTTTTCGGTGAAGAGCAGAATGAAGAGATTCCTCATTGGCAGATAGAAGTTTGTCGAAATAAAAACACAGTAGACGTTCCAGTATATAAGAATGTATTTTTTACGTTTTCCGTTTCTTATGTGCAACTCATCGCTTATCGTATGTCCCTTGATTCAACCGTGTATGTAGTCATGGCTTGCAAGCGCCACGCATACCACGCGCTGTCCGCGCGTAGGGAGTGTGATCATCCATATTGATTACTTGCGAAGACTATGCATAAGGAACATTTTATTTCAATATGTGCAGGTATATAGTCACAAGCAATGGTAAAACACATAAGATATATTACAAAATAAAACAATAATTTAAAAAAAAAATACAAATTAATTTTTCTAATTTCTGTTACACATCCGGTACATAGCATATGCTAGAAATCGAAGCCAAAACCATCGGTTCAGAAGGAGTCTTATCAATTAGCCAACGGTGGTCGTTAAGTTTATAAAAAAAACATAATACGGTGGAAAAAACCCTTCAATTAATAAAAAAAACTCATTATCCGTGATCTCAAATAAAAGATTATAAAAAAAGTCGAATATCAAATAATTTGTTTTCAATTTTTCGATGGTACAGAAACAACAAATTCGAACCAAATATCAAGCTTTTTTTATTTAAATGCTACATAATCATCACTCGTGAATAACTAATAAAAAAGTTTCTTAATAAAATAAGAATTCTTTTTTATTAAACATTGTCAAACTATTATAATTATTATACATCATGTATTATTCAAAGTTGAAAACACTCTATATGGTTTTATGTTTTTACCAACTATTTGAAATACATAAATATTAATTTGCTTCGACTGGCAATAAGTATGTAAAACTAACTTCCTAAACGCTCTTCCATTGTTTTGTAGACTATTATATATATTTATATGTAATAGCCTACAAAACTATATAAGAGTATATTTGAATGGGGCCTCGGATATTGACATCTTCAATATTACAAAGAATATTTTTAAAAAAGCATATTAAATTTTCTCGGTAATGGAAGTTAGCTGTTTCGGCTAAACAATTATATATAACTCCTTTTATTCTGTATAATGTTACTAGCTGTAACCCGTGAAAAATCAGGGGATGTAAATTGAAATGATAAGCTGAATGGCTGAAATATAAAAACTGCTGAAAAAAATTTGGTAGCATAGAAAATCTGGATTACTTAACAACTGTATAAAAAATTTAAGAAACTGACGGCGTTGTTCATTTTAATTTTCAAAAAGAACAGTTCTTTTATGGTATGTAACAATATTTGAATATTTTGTCAGTAGATCTCTCAGCTAATATGTATTATATAAGAGAATGGCAGAATTGGAAGTTATGAATTTCAATACTGTTCTCGTCAAAGTTGTCATGATGGTAAACTTTAAATCTTCTCTCGAAACATTGACGAAAGTCATTATTCGCTGTACTTATTCGGCACAACGCTTTTATATTTCATCTTCATTATTTTGTTGTTGTTGCACTTGTCAAAAATCACGCTTTCGAATTGAACACTTGTCAAAAATCACGTGATGCTTATTGGCTTCCTTTTCAGTTTATTGATGTTGTTACACTTGTTGAAAATTACGCTTTCCTTGAGCTTGGGCAGCGTGATGCTTACTGGCTTCCATTTTAGTTTCTTGTTGTTGTTGCACTTGTCGAAAATTTCGCTGCTGTTTGTCTCTCATGCTGTTGCCTCCGATAATTGCGCACGCATATATGGTGTTCAGCGCTCTTGTTTCGTTTGAATCCATTCCTTTTTATATAATTAAACCGTATGACAATAATTGACTTATTTAATGACAACAATATTAAAAATACTTAACCGTGACTATAACATTTATAGTTAAAACTTAAACATTAAACCTTAACTATGACATCACTAATTCATACAAACTGACATAAGTACAACCGATTTTATATTATTTGGTGATACTTCTCTATAATATTTTATGTGTTATTGAGTTTAACCAGGATATGTAAGCCATATAAAATAAATTTATAATTTGAATTTAAATAAAAAAATATCAACAAAGATCCAGTTAAAAGAAACTAACAGTAGTTACGACTATTTATTACGGAGTTCAGTCATATCCACTGACATACGAAAAAAAAACGATAAACGAACATGTATTCAATCGAGTCCTCGAAACAAGAAGGCAAGAATCCATTGCGATATTCCTAATAAAGGTTTTCCAAGGTTCCTTTAACTGTCCCGCGATTCTAGAAGCACTAAGTTTATATGTACCCAATAAATATAGCCGTGCAAGGAATCACCCTCTGTTCTACATACCAACTTACAGGACGAATATCATGGCTAAACACTCAGTCACGCGTGGTATAGAGATATTGAACCAACTGAATGACACGGTTGATATATTCTCGGTACCGACTAGCAGTATGAGAAGAATCCTGGCTGATATTCTTCCTAACGAAGTGTAGTGCCGTGTGCGAGTGGCAATGCTCTCAACAGCTATGTTCGTGAATAATCACCGCAATATCTTCCTTTTCCTTTGATTGATATCTCATTTTTACTTTTACTTAATTGTTTATTAATTTCATCATGATGAAAAATCAATTGAATATTTCTTTGTGACCATATAACTTCCTTTGTTAACTTTTGTCTGGTTGATGATGGTATGTTGAATAAATATGTAGCATTTTTTTCCGTTTTGTGGTAATAAAAAAATATGAAATACCGAAAATTCATCTTATTTTGTTACATCTTCAAAAATACCCAAAAAACAACTCGTGCGATTTGGATAAACATTGAGCTATAAAATGCGCTAAACTATTATCATATACTATATATCAACTTTGGAATAAAATTGACAATGTAATTTTTGTCCTAATAACATCTTTCCTAGAAATACGAAATAACTTTCTTACAACCTATTACATATTATGATGTCTTGATATCTCTATGAATGTCTAAATTGCGTTTTTATGCAATGTACCTAAATATAACTTTCGGAATAATCTAAGCTATCCACATTATCACATAAACGAGTATTGGTCTTTCTAACTATATATATTGTTCAACTGAGGTTATGATACCTTTATGCTTTTGCGTTCTGGTCTCCTGGTATTTGCCACAACTCCCAGTCGAGAGCCAAATATCCACCTGCACGACTTTGTTTTAATTTCATAGTCTGAGGGTCTTTTGATGGTCATAATGAATAACTCTGCACAGCTACTGATGCTGATGATTTAAGACGATTTAAGATGATTTACAGCTACTGATGATTTAAGATGAGTGTTTAAGATAGCTATTTTGAAAAAAAATATAGATTTACAGTTATTTTTTTATTTAAAGTAGCATGCATGCATATGACGGAAGAGTTACGATGGACATCGAACGGCGTACAGCGATAGGAAACAAAACAATGTCAATGGTGCACTAAAACATATACACCCGATCTGTACAGTATCAAAATCTGCTAAGTAGTCAACAACAATATTTTAGTATCAACTTTAATGTATGTGTGAAACGTGGACATGTAAAAAGAGTAAAATAAATCCTGTAGAAATTCATGCAATTAGAATAATACATTTGGTGTCAATGAATTGCAGAATACGGAATGAAATTATTTGACAGGAATATAATTTAAGGTCGATGTATTATGTTAAGTAAGATCAAGAATGAATGAAGGAAGACTAATAAATCAAATACAAAGCACATATTAATTGGTAGAAGAAATTCAAGCAAAGTTTGGTCGATCAAGTGAGTGATATTTTGAAAGAAAGAAATGTAAGAAGAAAGAGAAGTCATAGGAGCTGTATGAGAAGGCGTTTAAACATGACCAGGGGGAAATGTGTGTGTCGAGATAGGAAAGTCTGACGCTCTGTCCTTTCTGCCTACCACAGCAGGGAAACGGCGTGATGGTATATGTTTATGTATGCTATTTATGCAGTCAATTAAAAAATAGTATCGGTAATTCAATTTTAATAGAATCGGTATTCAAATACATAATTCAATCTTATTATATGGAAAATGTCAAAAAGTCACTCTATTTAAATGAAAATATATGTTTTTATTCATCTTCCAGAGGATCCGAAGAAAGGTTTTGCCAAGGACGTAAGAATAAAAGTAGTAAGGACCATGTTTACCCCTTATCTCCCATCACCCACATCCCTTTTCCTGCGCCCCTTCCCAAGATACCGACAATTGCGATTATAAGGTTTGTCTCCTTTTCTTGTAATACTGTTAAAACCTTTTTAACATCTTGAATCTTAAAAAGTAATTAATTATTCTTTGTGTTTATTAATTTTTAATTAAATAATTGAAACACTTTTGTATTCACCACTGTTTTATTTTTGTGAGTTCACAACGGGTTTCAAAGATCTCCGTCTTGCTCGTCAGGTGAAGAAGGTTATCTTCACCTGACGTGAAGATGGAGGTCTTTGAAGTCGGTTGTGAATTCACAAAAATAAAATAGTGGTGAACATGAACGAAAAAATAAGTGTTTACTTATTTTATTAAAAATTAATAAACACTTTATGACGCGATCAAAATCATGACGACTTTTTCAGTGCACGGCTTGTTGTTTTATTCAAAGTTTAACTAAAAATTTTATATCTAAGCTAATTTCTAGAATATTGTAATGAGACTGAATATTTGTTTAAAATCTTGATTAATTTAGTTTATGATATTTCTGCAAATATTCTCCTTTGTTAGCGAGCTAACATACAATACATCACATTCCTTACACATGTAGCAGGTCTCACTTTTCTTCGTGTACTTAGCACATACCTTGCAAGTTCTGCAGGGTTTTTCTTTTTTGTCAATTGATAGAATACATATCAACACACGTTTAGACATGCTCTTTGACAACCTATTTAACCTTTCCCTTCCTGTGCTAAAAAAATCTGCCCGTTCCGGTGCTGTGAATTCAATACACATGTAAAAATGAGCGATTTAAAATCAGAAAAATAAGAATATTCATAGCCAATCGCTTAAATTAATTAAAATTGAAGTCAAAAGTGATAATAATTGAAATTCAATTGCTGAAAACATGAAAAAAACATCGGGCGTCGTTCACAAAACGAGCAAAGTAACCACCTCGAACGAAAGCCCCAAGGCTACTGACGGGACGGAAACACTAAGGCCTCGGCCACACAGGAAGGAGCCTCGCTTGATGCTTAGAGCTATGTTGCGAGTTAGGCGACATATCCTAGCGAGCCAACGTACCGCATAATATCGCAGTGGTCACATTGCACGCTTCGCGCCACGTTGCATGACGATTAGTCATCGAGTGAATCTCCTAGCAAACAGGCGTGTTGGTTAATTTACAAGATGGCGGAAGTTTTAATGACAGCTGTGTATAAAAGGGAGCCTTTGTGGAACCCATCGAGCAAATTATAGAAAAATGTACCTGTAATAAAATCACTTTGGAATGAAGTAGCACAGAAATTAAATAAAGACAGTAAGTTAGAATGAAATTGGTTAGTTTTGACAGTGATATCGTGTATTGGCTCTACCACTCCCAACTGTCAAATGAATTTCTGCGTAGCACTTTGGTGTGGCCAGGCATTAAGTCACCTAGTAGTCATGTAAACTCTAGCTTAGCACCTAACGAAGCATTTTGGTGTGGCCTCGGCCTAACACTGTGTATGTTATACCTCAAAGGAAGAAACACAACTCCGAACTGAGATTATATTTCTTGCGTTCCCATATACCGAAGTAGAGTGAGACGTGAATAGCGTCACTTCCTCACCCATAACGGGTTTTTTTAGAATGAATATACCTACGTCACACACTAGCAGACGTTTGATTGTATTGGTGAATTTATTCCCGATTTTCACAAAATATCTTTGATGTGGCCGATAAGTGCTAATTATAGTTTATATTATTTTTTCATCCAATGCGTAAATGTATTAGGATGAATACCTAAAATCTGAACTCAGTATTTATTATACGAGTATTTATAGAGATATTAAAGTTTTTAGAAGCAATGTGTACTAGTTACATAAAGAAAGAAGGGTTAAGGGGTCCTGCGAATTCCGTGTTCTATAAAGACCCGGACACGGTACATGGTCTCCAGATTCATATGTCAAAATCTTCACTGTACACTTCACTGTACACCGATGACTCGACTTCAAAATTTCTATCATAAATGACTTCATGCATTTATTTTCATTATCTAGGGTAGTGTCCTTGTTAGAAATGAGGACACTGTCGTTAGAAGGTCGAATTAATTCTAAAAATACTCGCAAGATATGTCCTTTCTTAGAAGAGATCTTCTTTTCTTCTTCCTCTTGGTCTAGGTCGTATGACCTGTTTGTGACGTTGGGCTGTCCTGGGATGATGACGTCCAGCTGTCCTTCCACCTTTTCGGCGGCCTTCCTAGTAATCTCCTGCTGCTAGGATTTTCAGTCTTAGCGATTTTTGCCAATCTTATATCCTCCATGCGGTCTACATGACCCCTCCAGAAACGCCTTCTGCTTCTTCCCCACCTCACCATGTCTTCAACACCACAAACAGACCTTATCGTCTCATTTCTGATCCGATCTCTAAGAGTTCTGCCAGCGATGGAGCGAAGGGTTCTCATTTCTGCAACTCTGAGAAGGTTTTTTTTCCTGTTGGTATCGGCTCTCACTTCTATCTCATATGTCATGATGGGGTGGACGCATGTCTTATATATCCTGACCTTACTTTCGGTTAGCATGTGTTTGTTTCTCCATATAGTGTCCTGCAGGCAGCCAGCCAAAGCTGTCGCTTTATTAGTTAGAAGAGATCAATCAAGCGAAAACACGAGATCCTTATATCTTATAGAACTCATTCGATTTTCTGTAAGATGATGACAAAAATATTCACCATGTTGAAATTTCGATATACTCGTATTTAATCCTTAGGTCGCAGAGATAATATGCAAATATTTGGCGCTAAACATAGAAAAAAAACTTTATCTTTAAATATTTCACAATAAAATTTACCTTTATTCAAATGTCAGTTTTATTCATTTTATGAAGAAAAAAAAAGGTTATCTGATTATCTAAAATAGAAGCGACAAACTGGTGGCACGCAATATGAATTCGATCAACACGCAAATAATTCGATGAGAGAATAAAAAATACTTGAAACGTAAAACAATAACGTCAAAAGGTACAAAATATTTACAGTAGCTTGAATTTCTTAGAATATATTTTTATAATATAAAATATTACAATTAGATTTCATTAAAATATATACAGAGATCTCTTAAAAGTATCTTGAATTGCGATATTTGTTTTTTTATGCAGATTAATTGGATAAAGCATACGATTTTTTTGTTTTTATTTTTCCAAATAAATTATTTTTGTACATGATACGGCTTTGCATCTCCTGAGCCCTGGCCTCTCGCAAACTTGTATTGGATGTATGTGTACCGTACGCATTTACATACTCCTTATATTCTTTATGTTTAAGTTATGTTTGATTATGCTTTTTAAACATGTTGATTTCGTATTCATGCGCACTCGAAATTCTAATTTCAATTTTATTATTGTAACTATTGTAACTATCGTACATCGTATTACTTATGTATATATTAAAAAGATTTTGACCCTTGCAACAAGGTTTTTTTTGGTCTTTATTTAATCAAATTAATGTTTAAAGATCGGTTACTTGCATGTCAATGCGGATCACGAAATTTTCAATAAAATTATTATTAATTATATTTTGCTATATATCTTTATTTATCTTAAGCAGGTCTTATCAAAATTTATAATTATATATGAATACAACATACATACATTACACTACACCCACAGCCGAATGCGTTACTATCACATATTGGAAGATTTACAAAGGTTTCTAGGTAGTTCGTCTTTACTTTTTTCTAGGAAGTTCGTCTTTAGTTTTCTTCGTCTTTCTTACAAAATATGTTTTTCTATGTGTATGCATATGCAGATGCATGGAAGGAACGTATCTTATGAGCACAGCCAACACTTATATTTCTATTCAACTTATATGTATTTATTTTGTAATGTTTTCGATGTTTATAGTAGTGGGTTCGAATCCCAAGTTAGAGCGTCCTTGAGGAATCTACTATCTAAACGGCGCTACTTATATATAAAGTGCAGTACCCGACGGTAAGTAATACACATTGTCTCTATCATTCATGCACGTGTTCCATCGCGATTTGTCAGTCTTTCTATCTAACAGCTCTTTGCGCTAACGATGCGCTAACAGTCCGGTATCCAGAAAGAGCTGTTAGGTAAAAAGACTGACAAATCACGACGGAACACGTGTTTGAATGACAGAGATGATGTGTATGTATTACTTACCGCCGGGTACTGTATACTTTTATTATTTTTTTATATATTGTAACATAATACATATATTTTTATACAGGCACTAAATTGAACAAGTTCACACAAATCGTCGTAAATACAAACGACATTTATATTATTGCAAGATCCAGAAATGAACTCCCCGAATAATCTGGATAGTTAGAAGAAAGTTATGGGTTTGATGATCAATAAATCTAAAACAAAATATATGCCAGTACTGATAAACCTTATGAGAAACGCGGTAGATTTATAGACTAGTGCCTATTTGTTTAAAGGACTAAAGGATATCGTTTACCACCCCATAAGGAATGCAAATTAGGTCAGAAAATAAATTGGGTTTGTGGCAGATAAATAATGTTACTTTGGTTTCTAAACCCAGCTAAAGTCACAACTTCTCTCTTGTCACATCATGATTCTAATGTATATTAAAAGATCTCCATTAGACACGTGCTCGCCTATGGATTAGAGTGTTGGATTTGGATAATTACTAGGGCTGATAGAGATCCCTGGAAATCTTTGAAGGAACCTTCTCGCTGAGGATTTATGGGTCAGTGCAAGAAGGGGAATCGTGGGATCTTAAATACAACTTGGAGTTGTAATAAATGACCTCTTCTGAAATTCAACAATCTCTGCATTTATGAATCTTGAAGACTCAGTGGACAAGTTGATTGCATTGAATCGATGATGTCCGATATCCAAAGAATATTCTAGTCAATAGACCTGAGAACTTTAGATGTGCTGAGATGCCATAACTGAACCGCGTCACTGAAGTTGCTAGGTTAATCGTTATATCCAATTTTAGAAGCCTGGCACAGGTCAGCAGAGAGTAGAGGATGTTCTTTGAGTAGGTCAAGTTATCTTGCCATTGGTGAGGATAACAACATGTATATTTTGTATTAATCACAGGTGGATATTTACATTTATTCTGTTAGGTAGTGTGAAACGATTTAAAAGTTACTTATTTAAACGTTTGCATAAATAAACGGTGTATATCAACCGTCTCACAGCGCACAGCGCCTAATCTGAGACAGTGGATTTTTTACTTGCGAAATACGTACATAAACAATCCAACATTTTCGACCCGTCCTATAATATTGATTTAACACTTGACATTTTTATTCGTTCATTCGTACACTAATCATTATATAGAGAAATGTAATCGTATCTGATGGCTTTAAGTGTATAATGTTATTGTAAGAAATTTATCATAAATTATAAGGAATATTGGATCGCATTTAGTGAACATCAACGGAAGATCATCAAGTAATATAAAAAAGATTGTATTTACGTCCGTGTGTAAGAATCAGTTTAATAATTACGACTTAATTTTTAAAGTCATACTAACGATTAAGTGTTGTTGACATTATTAGTATTCAAATAAGAGAATAATTGTCATGTAGCTATGGTTTAATTAAATAAATAGTGATGAATCCAAACGAAAGAAGAACAAAGGAAGCTGAATATAAGGTAAACTATCAGAGGCAACAGCGTGAGAGGCAAACAGCATAGAAAGTCACATGCTCAGGCAATGCAAAATTTTCGACAAGTGTAACAACTGCAAGATAGTGGAAGACGAAGTCATCAATATACATACATCCCATAGGTTTTCACGGTTCACAGATAGCTGTAAATAATACAAGTAAAAAAAGTCTAGAATATTTTTATTTGGTTAAACCCGAATCTTCTGAGTAAAAAGCAATCTTACCAATAAACCACGGAGGTCATTTAAGTCGTTGAAATTTTATTAAAAACGAAAAAAACACTTTTTTTTGTATTTTTCTTACCGTGGAACGCGTGCTTTGATAACTTCGCTTCTGCCTGGTATCGCAAAAAAATCTTCTGAAGCCAAGGTTGCGTGTTGCTAATTTTATAAAATTAAAACGCGAAGGACGGTGTCATAGAATTTTGGAGCTTGTTATTTTTTTCGCCTTGGCATAATTAAAACGGAAAATCGTTTATTTTTTATTTGGCGATTAAATCATGAAGAAAGCCACGAACTAAGTATTATTGGCACGTGTATGTAGATTTTGCAAATATTGACATTGAACAGTGCTAATACGTTGTTAAATATGCCTGACCAATCAAACCATTCAATAAGAAATGCATGTATGCTGTAAAAAGTTTCTATCCAGGTATGTTAAGTTCACAGCGCGGCACTTCCCGCCCCACCGTGTTATAATAATAATAATAAAATGACTTTTTTATCAAGTACCGTTTAGAGAGCAAACTCTCCTGAAGACCGCTTCAACTCGGGACTTGAACCCACCATTATTGATAGACAAAAAAATATTACAATACATAATAAAAATATGTGAATTGAGTGTTTGGATAGAATGGAAATGTATGTGTATACCATATATGTGTGTATAATATGCATATATACATACTTTTTTTTTTAATGTTAACAAGTTTTGTATTTTTCAATGTAATTGGGGTAAGTCTGTATTGAGAAAATAAATAAAAAGTAGCTGCGACCCTAAGATTAGGTACTTCCCCGCATTAGCATATGTTTAAAAAAAACATATTTGATAAGAAAACTTTTAAGATATTATTTGTTATGGTAACATATTTGACTTTTTGGTGTAGTGTATGTATGTAGTTAGTTTAAGTCGAATCCATAACTTAAAAATAGTTGTTAGAATTAATCTAGCCTACGACTCATCGGAAAATCGAACCCAGGGCGTCAAATCATTAAATAAACATGATATTCATTAGACCACAGGTATCGAAAGAAAAAGTTCATGAAAATGACGTAATATTATTATTTTGTCTTATGTAAACATTTATTGAACCCACCCTAAATATTTGGGGGGGAAATTCTTCTAGTGCTCAGTTATTTTTCGGGTAAATATGGGTAAAAGCTCTATACAGAAGATACGTAATATGTTGTATCGCACATTCAATGCTTGACTATCATAAGTCGTTTTTTTTTTTTAAATAACTTTTGCATATTTTATTAAATCGACATTAACCTCCCGTGTAGTGAGATATTTTTAAAATTTTAAAACATCGTTTGTTCAGTTGGTAAAACATGTAACTAGCCGATAAATGATTTAATTGTGTGATATCATAAATAGATGTCATTGGTACTCCAAATCCTGACATAATCTGGGAATATTCGAAAAATAATCACTGCGCCCCAACCGCGGGGCCATACGCTATCTGACTCAGTATTTCATGGCCCCACGGTTGGGGCGGTACGCACGGAGAGTTATTAACTATTATAGTGAAAAATTGTCACATCTCTTAATTCTGGTCTTGTTTAAAATAGATCGCTATAAGTAATTTTTTTTTCAATTTTAATTCCAGCTCAGTCATCATTCGAAATGTAGATTTGCAATACAAATTTAATCGAGATTATAGGTTCAAAAATGCCTCATTACTTAATATTGCACCAAAATTTTGAAAATAGAAGAGTTTTCACAGTTAATCAAAGATAACATCAATTTTGAAAAGTCGAATTTCGACTTCGTAGGAAAGGCATTATAGTGTATGACAAAGTTAGCAATGACCAGAGTAGGTATAACTGTTAGAGGCGTATGTTGTAAGTAGAATCGGCGAAATGGATCTTAAAATGCCAAAGACATATCGAAAGAAAGAGTTCTGAAAGACTTACAAAACTATACACCTCTTTGATGAATGTCTTGTGAGAATGTTCCGGTTCTAAGCCCATACCTATAGGTAGTCCCTCGTTATATTTTCCGAATATAGTTTAACTTCATGAATTCAGATTAAAAGAACTGAGCCCTTAAACTTAGTATAACATGTTCATTATCCACAAGACCATTGCAGCCAGTAATGTTGTATTGTATTACAACCTGATGGGTTTATTGTCGTGTGGCGATCGCTTCTAGCCTATCAGAAATATTTAAAAACAGGGCTAAAGTGGAAGACATTATTTCAGTCTTTGGAACAAGACAAATTAAATGTGTCAATATTTTAAGTCCGAAACTCCTTACATTTGAATTAATTCGTAATAATTTTAAATCTTTGAAATTATTCTTAATCGAAAAATTGATTAACCACCGACTCATTCAGTGACATCTGGGCATTAAAGAAGATCTGAAATAGTATGGCAATGGGTGAAGAATAAATCTGTGTTAAATACTAGTGCAAGAAGCGAAATTAACAAAGGAATGTTTAGATGGTTTGGTCCCAATCAATTATGAAAGACTTATAGATCAACTATCGTGCAACCAGAATGAATGACGCGCGTGGAAGAGTTAGGCTGAGGAAAGAATGATAATAAGATATAGTTGAATACATTTTGACTGAGGCAAAGTAAGAAGCATAAGAAACAGAAGAGCATATATGACAATATGTATGACTTTGAATGAAGCAAAGAGTCTTTGTGCGAATAAGAAAATTTGGAAATATATTTGCCTGTCACAAAAGGTATGCGGCGTGACAGTAAATATACGAGTATGTACGTATACAAAGAATAGCTATCAATGAAAACCCGTAAAAATTAAATAGTTTTGAATAAAGTTTTGTTGTATTTAAAAAAAATCTCAATATTTTTTTTTTACTTGAAAACTCAATTATATCGATACTACGTTATTTCGAGTTGTGACAGTCTCGCGTTAAATATGCGGTACTTTCACGACGTTTATTTCACAAGGCCAGAGAAGCTTTTTACCTTCCTTCCCCCACCGCCACGGTTCGACTTGGAAATCTCATGAATATTCAACTGCTAAGCAGAAACGGACTAGTTTCAGGTCAAATGCCTGAAATCTCCTGAAAGTTAAAATAATATTTTTGTTTTTATTTTGCCGTTTCATATTTTATGTAATCATTTTTACTTGTAATAATAATTTTTTTACGTTGATTTGCGTGCGTTTTTAAGCGTTTGTGTTATAGTACAATATATTCCATTTATTTCCTTCAAACTATTTAAGTATTTATACCGTGTAAATTCCTACGTCTTTATTTATTTAATAATTTATTATTTAATATGCCAGATTTATTGATATGTAGCAACCTCTGCTAACAAACCATACAACTATTTTATACAGTTTGAGTTAAAAGTGTAGGATTTATATATTTATATGAAGAAAATTATATTGTACCTTATAATCTTTATATGGTACCCAAGAGGCATAAAGAGGCCCAGAAGAAGACCAAAGGTACGCTGGATAGATGAAATCAGGAAGCATGACAGCATCACATGGCATTTTAGGGACTTGTGTTTCGCATAGAAGGATGAGGTTGTTTGAATAAAAGTCGTCGAGATCGAGATAAGCAAAGAGAGAAACTTTATTGAAAGCGTCTGTATTTATAATGTATAGAACGGCGCAGAACATGTCGCTGTCTCACTTCGCCGGACACATGGTTATTGTTGCGCGTTCCATATACATTTCATACTACGGTCTGCAGGAGAGGCAAGCGATATGTCGGTGTCTCGCTCTCGCTGTTCGCTACTAGTGAGTTCAATGACCGCGCGGCGACCTTCGCCCAGTGCTGTCTCGCATTCCTTACAGTGTGAGTTCAATGACCGAGCGGCCAAAGATCGCCTCAGTGGGTTCAGTGACCGCACGCACGGTCGCTACATCATCAACGAGCAAAAACCCGAACTATTTGGAGTCAACTTGGGGAGACCTTCATCCAACAGTGGATCGACCCTGGTTGACAATGATGATAATGATGATGAAGAAGAAAATAAACAATGGATACTAAAGTAATAAAAACGGAACCACAAAAACTAAAACAGATTCAGTAAGGTTAGGACAACTCATGGAATGTTACATGATGGATCGACGATTCGGTCCCGATCTGGATGCAGTGAATTCAATTTCCGTTGATACCCTCTATTTTTGAGCCTCTTAATCAATTTTCTGGTTAATTGTAATATTTGAAATATGGTAATAAACCCGCCAGGTTATACTTGTATAAACGAAAGCTTAATACAATACAATACAAATATAATGAGAACGATAATTTAATACAATGAGAACGATAATTACTTCTTACTTTTATTGATTTATTTTGATTGTCATTTCTACTATATTCCATTGTACTATACTTATTTTTCTTCTTAACACTTTAAACTCTGGTTAAAATCAAGACAACCTTTCCTAGTGCCCTGCTTGTTTTTGAGGAATTCTGATATTTGATAAGGGTTTTTTATTTTTTGTCAGTTGATGAAATACATATCAATACAAGTTTAGACACGGTCTTCGATAATCTATTGGGAGCATCTTGTAAATTACTTATTCTGTTTGAATCCGGAGACTGCAGTTGATCTTCTAATCTTTAAAAATCAGGAATTATACTGCACACTGAAGACGCAATGTTAAAATATCCATCATGAATTAATTTGCTAGATACCAGTAATATGTTCTTTTTTGGAAGATGAATCGATTATGTTTAAACATGGGATCGAGATACAAAGGTTGAACGATTTCAACTCGATTAATTTTTTTAGTGCCGTATACTAACCTTCGGTAGATGACACTAAGAAGGGTAGCAGAAGAACAATAGTATTTGACCGAAATTTTCTAATTAATTTCGGATAACTGAATCAAAATGACGTTGCTTCAAACTAATTGAGAAGACTGTAATATTCTTGTCATAATGTGATTTTTCTCATACATTAACCACGTTTACTTTGTTTTTTGTCAAATCACTCACCTGTCAAAGATCATACACGTATAACTGTTCTGCATTCACGTGAATAAATGACGTTTGATATACAGTTCCATAATAGAAACAGCTTATAGCGGCCCCGATATGACACTTTGATCGACCTGCATTATACTGAAATAATAATGACTTTTCCATTCCAGCAATGAACCATAATATGCAAAATAGCTGTATAAACGATGGAATTAACCCTCATTTAATGGTGGTCATTTCCAACTAATTACGTCAATTTGAAATAAATACCTTATAATTTCACTCATCATCAACACAACTGAATACTGTCCTCATAAAATTACTTAATTTTATTTTTTACAGTGATTAAAATATTGTTAATTCCTCCATCCTTGGCATGATATCAAGACTTATGAGTACAAGAAAAAATCGTCACATTTTACAGTGTAAATCATTTTACAGTGTAAATTATGGCGAGTTTATTGCCAAGTGGCAATGTTTTCTAACTAGCTATATAGTTATTTTATAAAGTTTTGAGTGAAAGGTTATACCCGGTTATAAAGTTTTGAGTGATTTACATTGTTGTAAAGAAAAAAAAACTAAGCAATACCGAAATAACAAATTCAAAATAAAAAAAGACTAGCAGTTCAGTTCAATCCCGTTGCTGTTATAGAGGACAAAATAAGTCCCCATCCAGTGCGATCTATTTTATATTAGAATATCGAACTCAAATTTATTTATGTGAGCGCGACGTCACTTAATGATGAAAAAGGAACTGCCTACGCTCACTGTCATGGGTGACAAAATAAGTCCACATCCAGTGCGATCTACATTGGAAGATTAATATCTTCTTTATTTATATGAGCGCGACTTCACTTAGTGACGAAGAAGGAACTGCCTAAAAGGACATCTCCTCCGGCCTACCACCAGCCTGGTCATGAGGATGTCAAATGTATTTTCAGCCCACACCCTTACTACCAGCCCACTTAATAAATATGTCTTAAAATCTAAACCTTTATGCTAGCAATTTTTTTTTTTAAGAATTGTATGATATTTGCAGGTCCCGCGCGAGCAGTAGGCTGATGGAGCGCTACGAGAAGATCTCGAAACTGGGCGAGGGCTCATACGGGCTCGTATACAAATGCCGCAACCGAGACACGGGCGAGCTGGTGGCAATCAAGAAGTTCGTCGAGAACGAGGACGATCCCCTCATCAGGAAGATCGCCCTCAGAGAGATCAGAATGCTCAAGGTGAGGTTGCCTCAACTTTTCATAAGATATCAGAATGATCAAGGAGAGATTGTTTTTTTATGACAGACAATAATGTTAGCCGTGCTGTCACTTTCACGTCTATTAACGGTATTTCAGTGCTCAAGCAGTGATGTCTCAATTTTTCATAACATATCAGAATGATCAAGGAGAGATTGACGTTTTTTATGATATATATAATGCTAGCATACCGTGACGTCACCTTCATCATTCGCGGTGTTTCAGGACGCTCAAGGTGTGGGTGTCTCAACTATTTATAAGATATCAGAATGATCAAAGACAAATTGTCTTTTTTTATACATAATAATACTAGCATGCCGTGATGTTATCTTCGCGGTGTTTAAGGGCGCTCAAGGAGTAGGTGGCTTAACTGTTAATAAGATATTTGTATCATAATGATAAAGCAGAGGTTGCCTTTTTTGTGATACATAATAATGCTAGCGTGCCGTGATGTCACCTTCAATATTCGCGGTGTTTTAGGGTGCTCAAGGAGTAGGTATATCAACTGTTGATAAGATATCAGAATGATCAAAGAGGAGAACTTGTTTTTTTTTACGTATTTTATGCTCGCTTTTCATAGCACATTAAACACTCAAAAAGATGTTATCTTAATTAAAACTCATCATCTTCACCACTTTCATGCCATGTCCTTATGAAATAATTAAACTCCACTTCATCATATCCTGTCATAAATCTTTCGTTTCTGTAAGACTTATTTTCAACTTATATTCCGTGGACCCTTGAGGTTCTGCCGATAAAATTTAGGGTTGCGCAATAAAATCAGTTTTTGAATTTTAATTGATTGTTTAAAATAGGCATAAAAAATATTTATATTTTGGAAAAAAAAAATTTGATGTAGTAGATGAATTGCCGGGTGGAATTTTTAATTTATTTTTAGTATTCCAATAAATTGTTTTTGATTTACTGTTTTATTTATAATCGGTAAAAATTGTTTTATTTATGATCAGTGTATTTTTTTAACATGGTAAAAATATGTTGGGAACCGCTGGTTTAAAGCTTTAACTCGAATTGGTATCAAGTTAACGAGTTCCAGTGAACTTTCTAACTATGAATTGTCCTTGAAATGTCATATTTCGAGGATTTGGTAAAATCGTCATGTTAAACCATAATAAACGAATGGAATTTCTTGTCAATAATGCTCAGTACACTTAACCACATTGGAATACATAATTTATTTTTTTATATTGACAGAATTCAGACTTATCAAGAATCTTGGGGACCGCTCGAACAACTTTTGTTAAGAAAACTATTTGTCCACCACCAACTTTTGACCAAATATAATTGGAGGATTGCGTGTTTGTACCTCGAGTTATTTTCATACTGGAGGAAAGTTTACAAAAGGTTCCAAAAATTTACACTCTTGCTGATTGATATTAAATGTTTTATAACACAAACCCGTTAGAGAATAATTTTTCACTTGTTTCCTTGAATAAGATAATCGAAATAGCTTTACCAACATTTTGGATTCTTTCAAAGTAGCTGTACCGGCACTGGATACTTTCAAAATTACTTCCCTAATACTGTGGATACTTTCAAGATACTCTTAGGTACACCAACATTGTGGATTCTTTCAAAATAACTTTACCAAAACTGAGGATTCTTTTCAAAATAGTTTTACCAATACTTTGGATATTCTCTAAAAAGCTTTACCAACACTTGGGATACGTTTTAAATAGCTTAACTACAAAATGCATTGCTTAGTAACGCCAAACTTTTTCCTTAATTTTAATTCTTGAAATCAAATTCATTGTCGAAATGTCGTGCAAACAATCCACAGTTTGAAAATATCTCTGACTCCTGGTGACTTCAGCGATGCTCACCGGAGGCAACGTTTTTAGCTAACATGCGATAAATTAATTAGCTGATTTCTAGATCAAGCGGAAACTTTCCAACTATTCGGATGATAAGGTCATTATGGCAACACTTGCTCTTCATTATGCAACTCTTACATAATTCTTTCTGACCTTGTTTTAAAACATTGTAAATTACTCGAAGAGTTTGTAAACGGAAACTTTAACCTACGAAGTTCGTTCTAAGTGCCCTAGATACGATCATCATCATCAACCCTACAACATAAGATGAATCATGGCTGTAGGATTATCTGCCACTTTTCTCTCTCAACAGCAATTCTCCTCCAATTAGTTTGCGACAGTTCTCTGTCATACCATTCAGTTATCCCAACTTTGGTTTCTGACTGGGAGACAATATTGTCATTGACCCTAGTAATCAAGCATTCTGGTTAAAAACCACTGGAGTAGGCACGAAATTTGCGATTCGTCATTGCAAGTGATGGCAACACGCACGCGAAGGGGTAACACACATACTCGGTGCATGCGAATTTTGTTGTCGGGTGAATTGAATTGAACCGGAAACCCCCAAGTAGAATCAAGCGTCTTACCAACTAGGCCACGTAGATCATCTGATTGGATCACTTAACAAGCCGTTCTTGCAGGTTAAGTGTCCTGCATGCAGTATAAGTACCCAAGTCAGCACAGTCCAACATTTTTTGTAACTTTTGCTACGTTAGGTTCAGCCTAGACACGATGTAATATTTAAAAAGTAAAAATAGCTACCAAACATGCTACAGTGTGTTAACCATAATATGTTTTCTGGAAATTCGTTTCGTATTTCTTGGATGTACACGTGTATGTCGTTAGCACCAAATTTTCTATACTTACTTTATTCCAAACGTACTGAATATGTACTTGTATTATTATGAAAGGTTACTGTTTAGCGCATATTTTCGGTTATTGTTTACACAAATTACTGGAGCATTTAACTTGGCGTGATTTTAAAGATGGAACAAAATAACACATCGATCAATCATTCCCTGGACTAACTACTAAAACAACATTTGTTTGCCAAAATTCTTCTTTATTCATCAACATAGTCTCCTTCAAGTACATTCATTCCAACGCTTTCCTAACTTTTCTATGCCAGCCGTGTAGAACGATTTATCTTTAGTTTCAAAATAGGTGTTAGTTTCGGCAATCACTTCTTCATTGGAGCCAAATCTCTTTCTCTGGACCATCTTTTTGAGGTCTGCGAACAGCCAATAGTCGCTGGAGGCCAAATCTAGAGAATACGGTGGGTGCGGAAACAACTCGAAGTTCAACTCATGCAATTTGGCCATCATTACCATCGACTTGTGACACAGTGCATTGTGCTGATGAAAGAGAACTTTTTTATTCTTCATATGGGGCCGTTTTTTTACAATTTCTGCCTTCAAACGCTCCAATAACGCTATGTAATATTCGCTATTGATGGTTTTTCCCTTTTCAAGGTGATCGATGAATATTATACCATGCGCATCCCAAAATACGGAGGTCATAGCCTCCCCGGCCGACTGTTGAGTTTTTGGTCGCTTCGGACGACTTTCACTGGCTGCTCTCCACTCAGCTGACTGCCGATTTGATTCCGGAGTATAGTGGTGGATCCAAGTTTTATCTATTGTCACATACCGACGCAAGCACTCCTGTTTATTTCGCGTAAACAGTGCCAAACAGCGCTCTGAATCATCGATACGTTGTTGTTTCTGTTCCATTGTGAGCAAACGCGACACCCATTTCGAAAAAAACTTTTTCATGACCAAATGTTCATGCAAAATAGTTTAAACACTACCAAATAATATCTTGAGGATGTCAGCTATCTCACGCAACTTTGCGATTTTCCATCACGATTTTGAGTTTACTTTGCGATTTTCCACCACGATTTTGAGTTTTTATTTTGTTTTCTGGTGTAACAGCCTCATTTGGACGACTAGAGCGTTCAGCATCATTTGTGTCTGTACGACCGCGTTTGAAATCAGCATATCACCGATAAATGGTTGTTTTCGACGGAGCAGAGCCCGGATAACACTTTTCAAGTCATCGCTGAGTTTGAACGGTATTTTTTCCCCATTTAAAAGCAATGTTTTATCAACACACGAAATTTGGTTTTTTCCATTGTTTAGAAAATAGCAAAAGTATCGTCACTAAAACCACTGTAACTCTATGACACAATGTCGGAATGTCATGAAAGTTTGACACGTAACTTCTAAAGGTTGGTACTAACTGAGAATGGTATGGATTTGTTATTAGAGGCGCCATATGTTGGTTAGTCCCGGGAATTGTTGATTGATACGTTAAGTTGTTGCCTCATGCTTTTTACTACTGAAAGGAAAAAAATGGCATACACAAAAAATATGTACAATGTATGGCAACGATACAGTAAGCGATCTTGTATATCGAATATGGATTAACAAAATCCGTAATGGTGATACGATAATCGAAGATGGTTTCCGATCTGGAAGGTCAATTATTACTGGGGACGACCAAATCAAGGCTTTGATCAAGAACCACTAGCGTTCTGCAACACGAGAGATTGCGGAGATAATGAAAATATCGAAAACTACTTTCCATGAACATTCGGTGCTATTTTGCATTTGAATCTGACCTTAAAGTTTCTTTCCGGACAACCAATATTGAAGTACAAATGCAGATAGAAAAAAGTTTTTCAATAATACTAACAAATCGTTATACGTTTATATTTTTTTAATCGTTTATTTTGTCATTTTACATTCAGTGTTATTTTTTTATAAAATAAATAAAATTGAATGAGGCTGACGTACAAATGCGCGTACAAAATATTTTTTCGATAATATTAACATATTGTTATATGTTTATATTTTGTCATTTTACATTCCGTGAGAGTTTTTTCATACAATAAATAAAATCGAATGAGGCTGACGTAGCAAAAAACAGTAGACATAACGAATGATCATGCAAAAGAGTGAGGCAAATTCAAAGAAACTTAACTAATTAACGACTTCTTGGTGGCTTACTTGGTAAGGCGCTTGATTTCTACCAGGGGGTGTTATCCGAAAAAAAAATCATTTAGGTCCCAATTTCAACGCGGTAAACGTGTTGTCTCTTCACGTGCAGCAGTATTGCGATGACGAACTGCAAATTCCGTATCTACTCCAGTGGTTCCGAAATCCTCGATAAATGAGACCGAAGATAAACTTGTCTCCCGACTATCATCTGAAATATGTCTGCATCACCAATTTAGATGTACATCAAAATTGGTTGAAAATATAACTTGATATAAAAATATATTGCCTAGACAGTTAACGACTTAAATCAATCGATTTTTATCATTTTTGCCATCTCAAATTTTATTGTTTGATTGCATGCAAAAATGGACTTCATCCAGAGCGTGTTCTAAAGTTTTGTACGATTAAATTTGACAAATTGCATGCGATTTTTGCATCGTACAAATTTAGTATTTGCTATCGTGAAAAATAAATTACATTCGTAAATATACTACCAAATCTGTCCATTGCAACGACACAAGCTGGTTTAGCCATCGAAATAAAATATTTTCTTATATAGTCAATTCTTCTCATTTGTCACTTAATATATTACAATAAAAAAAATGAAATCAATTCAATTGGCATGGACAAATGGTCGATAACCTCCGTGGTCAAGTTGGTATACGTTTATTTACTAAATCGGGTACGTGGGCGCGATTCTTGTTAGTACCCAGATTTTTTGAAAAAGGTTCCAGCTTGATTTTCGTTTTAGCCTTTCTTTTAAATATATATTTATCCATTCATTATTTCCACATGTTTAAACCCTCTTAAATATTCTTTTTTCATCTTACCTAAACACGCATTTTACACACTAATTCATTTCTAATTCTATTTGTCTTTAATCCGACTTCTTTCCTTTGCATCTACATCCATACACCTTCTACGATTTCTCTAACTTTCTATGTTTGCTTATTTTAGAATATGATTCACTTGATCCGATCCAACCATACTTTTCTTGGTCTTCCTCTCACACGCTTTCAACTCACATTTGCATTATACACTTATGTGTATATTTGTTTTGATAATATTTCTTCATTCATTCGTTCCATATTCCCAAACCACCTCAGCGTGCTTTTATTAATCTTAGTCTTAAGTTCACATTCATTCCTAATCACTTCATTCCGTATTCTGAACAATACAGTATGTGAGTCAACATCCAGATGACAATATGTACATTAGTCAAAATCTAATTAAGTCGAATAGGGGTATTGTCATATGTAAAACTTTTTCTTTCTCCTTTCAAAAACAAAGTTAGTTTTCATATTATACAACCAGCAACGATATTGTAAAAACTAGAAAGAATTAATCAACGCTGAATAATTTCAATCAAATTTCATTTTACGTTTCATTAAAATTCAATTTCGTTGTGTTTCTAGAATAGTGCTTTTAATTTTATCACATTTTTATTATTCAGAAATGAAGTTTTACAATTTATACCATCAGTTTAGTTTGTTTCTTTGAATATTTGGCAAAAGTTTTCTTGCCTCTTATCACGATAAATTTCTTTGTGGCCGTTGAAGTAATTCACGCGATACAATTCTATGAAAAGAGATGTGACGTAAAACTGAAGTCAAATAAATCTAATGGTCTTTGAAGCAATGTTTAACGAAACGCTTAGTATTTAATGAAATCATAGAATTTAATGATTTGATAGGCAGTTGTGTTGTATACTATTATACTTCCGTTGTATACAGTACAACCTAGCGGATGTATTGCCATGCAATATTATGTGCGAGTGGTGTCCACTATTTTATTCATAAGATCCATTCAAAATGTCTGATTTCAGGACATTTTTATAAATGTCTCTAATTACTTGAGTAGGCACGAAATTTGCATTTCATCAATCTCTTCCAATGAATATAAAATATAATATGTTTAAAAGGCATAAAGTGAAAACCAAACGGGAATCCTATTTAAGAATTTAGATTTCGATGGAAATCGAACTCGCAATATCTGCGTTGGAACACAAGCGTCTTACAAACAAGGCCACGGAGGTTGGCATTATATCCACCAATATGTACTGTATACAGAGAAAGTGAAAGAAACCATAAGTTATTGATATTAAACAAGGTAAATTATTGAAGAAAGCAAAACTTGAACTGATCATACATACCATTGCACTATTTCTGGTAATGGTGTGTATGATCAGTTAATTTCCTATTGTGACAAACATTTTACGATTTGCTTCTTTCAAAATATCATTACCTTGATCCAATCATACTATCGTTGATATTCCTCTACCACGTCTTCCAATCCCGTTTGTACTGTATATTTGTTATATTAGTCTTTCTTCATTCTATTGTTCTACATAAACCCAAACTATCTCAGAATGCTCTCTTGACTGAGTGAGTTTATTATTTAAAAAAGAGTAAAGTTAGAATGTGTTTTGGTTGTTTAATATTATATTTATATGTGAAAGAACAACTGTGGTCAATTGGTGGTGTGGCATGCCAATGTCTTCATGGAAACGTACGCGGATTGCTGTATGCAGATGACATGGTGGTGTTGGCGGAAGTGAAGGTGAATTGCAGAGTTTTATAAGTACATTGTATGAGAGATGCAAAGATAAAGTTCTGATTATAGATGTTGCAAAATACAAAATCATGGCGATTGAAAAGTGTGAATGGAAAAGTAAATATATTACTGAACAATGAAAGATTAGAGCGAGTTAATGAATTATGATATTTAGAGGTAGTATTTTCGTAGATGATGACAGAATTACGAGAGATATCGAACAACGTGTAGTGATAAGAAACAAAGTTACTGGATCACTAAAAAAATATTTAATAAAACCGGGATGTATTTAAATCTACTAAGATGATAGTCCACAAAATAATTCTATAACCATTTTGATTTATGAAAGTAAAACGTGGAAAAAGACTGAACCGTATAAATGCTGTACAAATGCGTGCACTGAGAAGAATACATGGGTTAACAATGTATTTTATTTCAGAATACTGAATGAAATTATTGGGGAACTTAACGGCGGTGTATTAAGTATATACTGAAAGCTTTATTGATTTTCCGTTGAAGTTGTTGAACAGTTTTGTCGTACGTACAATGTCATTAAAATTTTACTGAGTGTTGGGCATTTCCGATCTGAGTTCGACCCTGATATTACATAAATAACCGAGAACGCTTACATAATATGTTAGGTGTGTACGTAAAAACCAATGTCAAGGGCTCCAACATTATCTGCTTGATCAAGTCGTCAGGTTTCAGGTACAAATTGGTAAGTGCAAAATTAATAAAACATAGTGTTTTAAGTAATTATCATCAAATGGCAATTGTCCATATATATTAAAATTTTGGAATTGATGTTTTATCTGAAAATAATATTTTCACAAAATCGTAAAATACATACAATAAGTGCTTATCCATTCTGTCATGTAGCTTATGACTGAGCATCGTGACTTCCATGATAGCCCGTGATAACTCCTCTCTATCCATCACTGCACTCCGCAGTTCGAAGAGGAATTGTTAAGGGTAGTCCTGTTCAACGTTCCCTCTAAGGTGTGCGCGTGTGCGGCTGCACATCTGGTAAAAATTGTCCGCACACGTGTGGCCATCTTCCGCACACATCTCAAAGAAAATAACTTGTAACCATTTTTTTGACACGATGACACACTAATACTAGAAACTGACCAATCAGTTTTATCTATTAAACTTAGTTTTATCTATGCATGAATATTCATATTTGCAGACTTCCCTCTTTTTTTCTTGCACATATAAGTTGATGGGCCGCACACACATTGAAAAAATTAGGGGGAACGTTGGTCCTGTTGCGTTTCCCATATGCTCAGTCCTACACATTGGGGTTCTTCCTCTTTGCGTCGTTATTCCACGTTTCCTGTGACTTCAAATCTCTCCAAAATGTTTCGATAGCCACAAGCAATGTGTCCAAAGAATAGGAAAACCCGGCGTATTGTCGACAATATCTCGGTGACTCCCAGTTCTTTGAGAATATGGGCATTAGTCGCAGATGAACATGTATTAAAAGGAATTCTAACTTTTAAATTAAAATATCTCAGCTACAGAAAAATGCTAATTACCAACTTGGACTACAAACTCCACGAGGTATTTCATTTTTTATATTTTTTTGTCACTGGAAAGTTTGAAGTGGATTTAAAATTATCAATAAATACATTTCATGACAAATAAAAACTGACGACCTCTGTGACCTATGTATTGGGTGTTAACATAAATTGTGTCCGTTTTTTTTCCAAATGAAGAGAACAAGAGGACACAACAAAAAAAAATACAACAAATTAGTCAATAATGTATTCTCCTTCATTATTTTACAACCCATTAGTCAATAATGTGTTCTCCTTCATTATTTACAACTTTTTGCCAACGTTCTACAAGTTTTTCAATCCTTGTGTGATAAAAACCATCCGGTCTTGACTCAAGGAATTCGTCCAACCATGTCCGCAATTAGACGTCATTATTTAAGGAAAAACCATCGACGAGCTGTCCTTTCATTCATAACATCTCCACCGTACACTTCGCAAATATCGCGAGCAGCTTTGGCAGCTTTATTCCCTCGATTGAACGCGAACAGAAGGAGGTGTCGAAAATGCTCACTTTCGTCTACTTGACATTCCATTTTGAAGGCTTGTAATCAAATCAAATAATACTCGTATATGTAATGTAAAAGCAAACACAATATCTTATAGAGCAGAAAATTTCCTTTGCAATGACGTATAACCTTTACCATTTTGTTTTACTTTTGGTGCTCATTTTTAAATTTGGAAAAAAACGGACACAATTTATGTTAACACATAATATTTGGTAAGACGTAGGAACTAAATTTGTTTTTGTAAGATTCAAAATACAAAGAAAAGGATTTTATCAGTTACTCGCCTTTTTTTCAACAAAGGCGTAAGTTTTTAAATTTTAAGATTTCTAAGAACTGTTTGCATGGTTAAATTATTGATTTCGTTATTAGTGGTTTGGGTTGTATTGATGTTTGAGGCTTCAATTGTAACTCTAAAAAAGAGACATTTAATAATGCTGAGAAGTTACAATAAAAACAGATAACAATATTAAAATTTTGAAACACATTTATAGTACATAAGATAATAAAAAAGAAAACAATTTTAATCTAGTGTTTTCCTGTCAATATAATATGATTAGGTGAGTAGTTTGGGAGTTAATTTGAATATATGTTTGAGTATTTTAATGTAAATCTTATTAAAATGTTTAATTTATTTTCTATAATAATAACGTTCTAAATATTGACATCTGTCAACGATTACCAATGTTCTGTGATGTTGGCTATCATGGCCGATACTTACCAGTATAAATATTTGAAAATATAATCTATGAAACTGCATGTTATTTTTTTCTCATTAAATAACTTTTCGTGAAATGGTAATTAAATAAACACCTATAAAAACATTATTTTGCTTTATTTATTGTAATATAATAATCTACATTTATGACACACGATTCCATTAGATTTAATAGAAACTCTATTTTGGAGATTTTTCTTGGTGGCAATACTGAGTGTTCACCACTACGTATTTCGTTAAGCGTAATATAATAATAATTATTATGTATTTCAATTTTCTTTCGACGCGACCTAGTAACAAACTATTTGCGCACCATATTTGAAGTAACACTGCTGTAGAGCAGTTAACATTTGTACCTCGGTCCAGTGTTTTCACGTGATCGTTACCCTTTCCAAATAAGGACATATTATTGATATCTAGCAAATATTTTTGTAAACAATTCAACCTTTAAACGATATTCTCTTGATTTCTGATTTCTAGCATAGACAAAACCCTTGATAATAAAAATTTACTTGAATTGATTTATGACGAAGATTCTGACATCGCGCCATCAGTGTGCAGTGAAATGTTAGATCTTAAAGATTTTGATATACGAATCTGGAAACCAGCTACAGTCTTCGGATCCAAATAGAATAAAAAAATTTCAGGGTCCTCCAAACACGTTGTAAAACCAACTGACAAAAACTAACACGCTGCAGAATTTGCAAGTTATGTGCTAAACTCAAGAAGAGAAGAAAGACACCCGGCACATGTGTAAGAAGTTTGATGTAGCTCTCTACAAAGAAGAATGTTGACAGAATCACTAGGTCCTTGAGGTCAACCGTGAATGACTTTGAATCAACCTTGAATCCAACCTTGAGGTCAACCGTGACCGAAGCCACATGACGACAGAGTTAAAATGCATTTTTTAACAATGTGGTAAACCATCTTTATGTAACATATCGTTGACTGTTGATTGTTCAAAGTTAATTCAATCATATATAGTATTACCCATCAACACATCCGAACTGGAGTTGCGGACATATTGACCGGGATACAGTATTGCCTTCAGCCCCATTTATCAAACCTTCAAGATTCAGAAACACTGGAGTAGGTACGTAACTCGTCGCCACTACACGTGTTGGCAGTACTACCGCACGTGAAGACGGAGTGATTAATCGCACACGTTTAGATCACACAAGTATTGGTACTAGGCGAACTTTTACAAGACCGGGAACTTTTTTTATCGAGGATTTTATCTTTTCCGCCTTTGCTGGGCCTCGTAGTCGAGGATCCTCTCGCCATATCAACGTCAATTCAGTTGGAAAGCAAAAATGTGCCGTGGAGTTTCTTTCTTTTTTCTCCTCTTTAGGTGAGTGAGCCGTTGCACTTAGCAAATTCACCATCCACACTTGATCCGGTGGCACACCGAAGGGAAAAGAATAGATATGACCGAGGTCATAGTTATATTTTTACTCCTGAATACTAAGCGCAAAAATGCCTATGTAATTCGAAGGGAGTAGTACAGCGCGAGGTTCGAACCGGCGACCTTTCGCACGGAAGACCAGCACGTTAACGCGCGGCCATGCACCTCACAATCAGGAATCAAACTTCCCAGTGGAAGTCCGGCGGTTCCCAAGTCCGGCGCCTTATCAACTAGGCCACGAAAGTTGGAGAAGAGGAGGGGGTTGTTAGAAAAAAAGATGGCGCAAATAAACTTTCAGAATGACCGCGATCAAGAAAATCATATCTCATATTGTTCTTTTGAGAACCGATAGTTGGGTAAATTAGCTTTTTTTTTCATATATAACGATACATGATGAGGTAGCAAGTACAAAAGAAAATATTAGTCCTATGTATACAACACGCCTAACCGATGATTTAATAATTACCGCATGATTGATTAGATTTACGCACGAAAAATAAAAATATTCAATTACTACAGAAGTACGCCGATTCCACGGTGGATTTTTACCGTATTTAGTATTTATGAACAACTCTGCCCTCTTGCGTCACGGCGTTATTGAATTTATTTGTTGTTGAACCCGAAATTGGATAATTTTATCTGAAGATCATAATAAATTATGGGTGGGCATCAGTGGCGTAGCGAGAGTTATCTACGCCCGCGGACAAGCAAATAAAATCTTCCCACCTTACACATGTGTCTTGTGGGAATAAAGTGGAAACCCAACGACGCATGGCAAGCCTGTACGTACATTACAAAGTATATATTTATTTTGTATACATCATAATATTATGGATATGGAACGCCAAGTAACGTTAGGAAATAAAGTCAATGAAACACTAACCGAACAGGGCTGTATTAAAATATGCTAAGATAATAGTCGACATCAGTCTTTTAGTGTCAACTGTGATATATGATGGCAGTGAAACGTTAACGTAGAGAAAAACTGAAAAGAGCCGAATGAATGCTTTAAAAATGCGTGCACTGAAAATAATACACGGGTGACAATTTATGACAGAATACAGAATGAAGTGGTAAGAAATGAATATAGAACTTAAAGCTGATGTGTTAAGTAAGATGAAAAAGAGTACTATGAAATGGTTTGGGCATATGGAACGATTGAGCATGAAAGAAGGAATAACAAAACAAAGATGTAAATGTGAGTGGAAGCGTGGTAGAGGAAGGCCAATAAAAGTATGTTTAATCAAGAGAATGAAATTTTGAAAGAAGGAAAAGTAGAAAGTCAGAGAAATCGTAAGAGTTGTATGAAGTGCATGGACGTAGAAAAAATAAAGTTGACGATCTATCCTCTTTGCCAACAACCACAAGGAAGTGGTAGTATGTATGTATTATAATGTTCCTTCTGCATTGTTTTTCTTATGTCACGCTATGAATAAGCGTTTGGAGGTATCCATTTAGTCATGTAAGTAAATAACTGATGCGAACATAGTGTTTGACGAGGAGGAAGATGATTTTTGTGTGGTTATTGAGAGAATGTGATAAATGTCGAAGTAAATGCAGTGTGCATGTTTCCACAAAGTGTTTTAATATTCTTGATAAATATATGAAATTTGTGATCTTCGAATAAGATCACTTCGTAACAGACCTTGCCTAGTAAAATAATTATATATATCTACAAAATAGGAGGTTTATTGAAATGTTTTGTACTTATACTCTACGGTTCGCATTTCCATTAAATCGATGTAAATTGTAAGTTTTGTATTGTATTACACTTGTTGTGTACAGAAAAATCTGGCGGAGTTATTGCCATGTGGCAATTTCTTCCAACTAACTAGAAATATGTTTCTAAAAAGAATCCTTTTTAAAGAAAATCTGAGTTCCAGCGGGATTCGAACCCGAAACCCCCGGATTGAGAGATGTGCCTCTTACCAACTAGATTACGGAGGTTGTATTGTGGTTAGTAACAAAGTAAAATTATAATAAATAATTATAATAGTATCGTTATCCTTCAGCTGCTATTGAAATGGCTTTTTGTAAGGCGAGCAAATTCAATTGATGTTTTTTTTCCCTGCCATCGAAATTTCCCATTAATTTGGAGTAAAAACATTTTCTGTAGCGCTTGTGTATGATATATACTATATACAAACATTTAAAATATTTTTTACCTAATATTATATCCGAAAAATAGTTTCGTATTTCTCGGATAGATGTCGTCAGGACAAAGTTTTCATTACAAACGTGCTGGATGTCTATTATTACGAGAGATTTGTCACATTTTTTTTGATAACTATTTACCTAAATTACTATAGTGTTTTAGCGTCATTTTGAAAATTGAATAAGCTGTTTTTCGGTGTTTGATGCTTTTTACTACTGCAAATGAAAAAATGCAACACAAACCAAAATAAAAATAAACAGTGTAATGTGTGTCAAATGTGATTTAAAAAAGTTCGTAATGTTGATACAGCATTTGTATCAACAACGAAGTTGGTGTCCTCTCTGAAAGGCTGATAACCATTAATGACGACTCAATCGATGCTTTTAACGAGAATAACCAGCGTTTTTTGACACGAAAGATTGCAATAATATTGATAACATCGAAAAGCATTGTCCACGGGTATTTGATATTTTACGTTTGAATTTGACCTAAAAATACGGAATAACTTTCCGGACAATCCATATTTTCTAAACGTAACGAATCATAGAAAGAAAACTCAGTTTTTCTGTACGAGTTGTACGAGTACGTTACGTAAAATACGCTAACATAAATAAATCCTCGATTTTTGACGGGAAAACACTTCCGTGTCGGTACCGCGGACATTTGCATATCAGAGATAAGGCATCCGTTTCCCATTCGGTGTGGCGCTAAGGAAAAAATCATTTTCCTTACATTCGTATTTGCGGGTTAACGGTGGTGCTTTGCATGCATAAAAATAAATTCTAAACCAGCATTTTTCTAGAATTTTGCGGTGAATAATTTATTATGCAACGAATTGTATTATGGCGATATATTAAATTAGTTTCTAAGATATTGAGTACTTGAATGTGTTCAGTTATTTCATTTAAATGTGAGTGTATAGCTGTACGGTAAGGGCTACCAGTTGTAAATTGAGACTATCCTAACAACGTTAAACGCGACTCGAAGTCTGTGATATTTCATTTATTTGTCTTTAAATTAAATTAACTTACAGAACTTATTTTGGATTATCTTACCTGTGTTAAAACCTCACCGATTTTCTAAATAGTTCTATCACATCATATTTCTTTTGGAGTACCCAAAGAAGACAGATGTTCACATATTTTAATCCACGTTTACAGTCGACGGTGGACTGAGCTGGTGTGCTACCGGGAATTCCCCAATGGCCCGATGTACATACATTCATATCATCATGCCATTTTCCTGTCGAGGTAGACATAGAGGACAAATCGCTAGATCTTACTATCTCGAAACACATCCTTAGCCTATTTTACATTCATACACTTTCTCATAGCTCCTATAATTTCTCTGACTTTTAACAATTCCTTTTTTCAAAATATTCACTTGATCCACTCACATTTGCACCGTATATTTGTGTTGTTAGGCTTTCTTAATTCATTCGTTCCCTACCCCTAGAGGGCTGATAAAAACAAATGATTTTTTATCATCCTTCCAGGGGCAGTGAAAGATGCAGATAGAATGGAGAACCAATACTCCATACGTAAAATTCATACTAATATTGCAAGTAGCTGCTACAATTATTGATTTTTTTTAAACTCCTTTTGTTAATTTGTTTCATAAGTTTTTTTGCCCGATACAGGTTTTCTTAATTCGTACAATGAACACATATAACAAGTACAAACAAAATATGTATAAAACCATTAAAAAAATGATGACATATTTAATAAAAATGTATACATAACACTAAAACATTTGAACAAAATATATCATGTATAACATAAAAAATGAAAGCATTTAAAGCGTCCAACTAAAACTTAAAAGTTTAAAAGTTTTTCCTGAAAGAGTTGAGCGCCACATGAAAATCGTTTTTATGAGGGCATACACAATGTGATTGCTCTAACTACCGATATTTCCAAAGGCATGTTGATTCGATTGATAGAACAATCTTTGGGTGCGTTGTCTCAGATAATTATCCAGAACAAACAAACCATGACTATTCATGATGGATGGGTTAACTAAATTACCCCTGAGCATATAAAAAAAATGGAGAAACTGGGATAAGAAAACGTAAAAACTGCAAAATACTGCACGACATGTTGCTTTTATGTTTTGCTGAAGTTTAACTGGCATTTATTGGCCTATAAGTTAGTTTTTATAGCTCATAAATATTTTTTGACCCTTTCGACAACCCAGATATCTTGCGAGAGGTATTTTTCCAAGTTAAAAAATATTTCAAAATATACTATCGTTAAACTTGGATTTGCCAGAAGAAGAGTAAAAGTAAGATTAATGCTAAGGAAATGCGTGCAATAAGAAAAAATGTGAAGTGTCATTGTATCATATGAAAGAACGCGGAACGACGACAAATGCATATATAAAAGAGATGTTTTAAGTAAGATGAAGAAAGAACTTTAACCCTCCCTGTCCTGTGATGTGTAACTAGTACACATTGCTTCTAAAAACTTTAATATCTCTATAAATATAATAAATACTGGGTTCAGATTTTAGGTATTCCTCCGTAATACATTTACGCATTGAATGAAAAAATAATTATAATTAGCACTTATCGGCCACATCAGAGATATTTTATGAAAATCGGAAATAAATTCACCAATACAATCAAACGTCTGCCAGTGTGTGACGTAGGTATATTCATTCAAAAAAACCGCTGTGGGTGAGGAAGCGACGCTATTCATGTCTCACTCTCACTCTACTTTGGTATATGGGAACGCAAGAAATAGAATCTCAGTTCGCTCGTTTCTCTCTCTCAAGAAATAGAATCTCAGTTCGCTCGCTTCTCTCTCTCTCATTAGCCAGCGGGTTTTCGTTCGAGGTAGTCACTTTGTCCGTTTTATGAACGTCGTCCGATGTTTTCTTCATGTTTTCAGCAATAAAATTTCAATTATTATCACTTTTGACTTCAAATTTAATTAATTTAAGCGATTGGCTATAAATATTCTTATTTTTCCAATTTTAAATAGCTCATTTTTACATGTGGATTGATGTGTATTGAATACACAGCACCGGAACGGACGGATTCTTTTAGCACAGGAAGGGAACGGTTAGCATGGTTTGAACATGTGCAGATAATCAATGACGAAAGAATTATTAAGCAAGTATACAAGTCAGATGTATAAGGTGTGCGGTAGACCGAGAAACACATGATTGGATCAAATAGACCAGACGTTTAAAGAAGATAAAGTGAGAAGTGTGAATTATAGAATATTGTGTATAATAAGATGTTTGAATTCGGAAGAGGCGAAAGTTGTATGTTAGAGATATCTTAGAGATTTCTGCCTGTCCCTCAAAAGACATGACATAATGATATGTATGTTACACATATGTATTATATATAAAATATATTCTAAACCAATAACGAAATCCTTTAAACTTGATCACATCTCGAATTGGTCATGACGATGTCTTGCGAAAAATTATAAATTAAAACGTATCACAAATGTTACCATCAATTGGCGAATTATTAAATGACTGTTAATCTCAAAAACGGGAAGAGGTTACGCAAAGTATTAAATTTAACATCATCAAGAGCCCAGTCTCAACCGACTTCCTGAGCCATTTTAATTGCCAGATCGCTGCACACAGATTTTCCTTAGTATAAATCTCATCTTTAAGTTGCATTCTGTCAAACTTAATTCAACTTTCTCTTTTAATTATTTCCAAAATATTCCTCTTTTACGCCGCCCAATCGCATATTACACTTTGTAATGAGCACTGTCTGCTCCCATGGTGTGCGCGTGAAATAAATAACGCACGCTTAGTAAAATATAACTAAATAAAAATAGAAAATGACTCAAGATGCATTTAAAAATAATATTAGTAAAATTACAATTAATATATCGCCGTTAAGAGAGTAGACTCTCCTCAAGGGCGCTCTAATTTGGGATTCGAACCCACCATTAATGGCACATTGGAAAAAAGTAATTTAACAATGCTAAAAAATATTAGATTGTTTTGTATCACAGTTTCGTTCTTTAAAGTACAGCCTGGCGGGATTATTGCCGTATAAAAATCTCTTCCAAGCAATGATAAAGATGTTAAAGAGGACTTAAGTAAAAACCGGACTAAAAACCTTTTTAAAAATCTCAGTTCCAACGAAAACCGAACCAGCAACCCCTTGATTTGAAGACAGATATCTTACCATCTAGGCTATGGAGGTGGTTACAAATTGATTGCATAATCAATCAACTCAATCTTGAGAAAAATTCTAGATATTTTGTAATAATTGACTCTGTTAAATCAACTCAACTGCGTAGCTGGGGTGTTTCATCCAAGAAAGGCCTGATGGAGTTTGTATTAATTCTGGTGTAGTCAGGGGTGTTGCACATATATGATACATAAGACCGGGTCTTACTACTCTCCCCTTTGTATATGAGGCGAGGTGCACAACACTGGCCATATTGTGGACGACTGCCTTACGTCCGTTCTGCCTGGAGGTCTGGGGGATTTGCACATCCTTTCGTCAGGCGCGGTGGACTGGTTGATGAACCTAACCATACGCATATGAGGGTCGCATACAAAATAAAAAGAAAGGTTATCTTTTAACTTCAATGACACCACCAACAACAATACGTCCAACAAGTATACCCTTTCAGAATTTACAAGATATTGAATCCATATAACAAAAATAGTAGAAAACGCGTTGTCTAACTTATTATTGACACCTTAACATACTTTCCCCGTGAATAAACTTAGTGTATTTCAATATAATTCGTCCGTTTGCACGATTAGTTAGTTCACAAAAAAACAGTGCGCATATGGAACCGTTAAATTGTATGTAAAATATTTTAAATATTTAGAGATATTTTATTCTCACTTAGTTAAAAAAGCTTTAGTTATTTTTTTTATAAGTGTATAATAAAACACACATTTTGATGAGATACGATTTATTTATACGAAGAAAATAATCACAGAACTTTCAGTTTGCTATACCTATTCAAAATCACTTTTGCTGGATGAATATTCCATTATTAGGTACTTTTGTTTCTTGTTTTACTGTGACTGTACCTTTACAGTTGTAGTATACCAATAAACAAAATTAATGTTGCCAGTAGTAAAAATTTCAAAATATCAATTAAAGAAGCGAAATTATAATTAATATATCATGTCACTATTATGTATTTAAAATTTTAAACAAAATAAACTGAATTCGCGTAAATGGAGGGATTACTGTACTTCAATATAAAGACTTCCGATTTTTTTACAGAACGTCGATATTATAGTAAGAAAGAATAGAAACTGCGAATAGAAACTAAAGTTTTAATCATAAGACTCCTGATGATATGCAAACTTATGTCCATTTCATGTAGATAATAAATCAGACGTTAATATGCATAAAGGACCCAACACATTATATGTTACCTGTTCTAAGATAATTCATGAAACATTTTACCACTTTGTATGGACTCGTACAAAAAAAACGTTAATACGTAATTTAACCATTAAATACCCATTTAACTGGCTTGATATTTTTGTACATACTATAGAATATTAATGTATGGTTTCTCAATATTTTAAATGAATTTACAATAGATATTCCAAATCTGTAGAAATACGCTGAAATAATCCGGAAATTTAAAAACCTACAATTTTACTTATACTCATGCGCTAATTCATCAAAAACTTATGTCATAAAATTTCCGAGTTGAGGGTGAATATTGATCATATCAAAAATATAATAAAACAAATTCAAGAAAAAATATGTTTTATTTCTAACATTTATTTATATTTCATTTTTTTTTAAATTTAATTTAAAAAAATGTGAATTACAAACAATGTAATGTCAAAATTTTTTTTTGAATTAATTTACAACACATATACACATTTACCGAGATCACCCATTTTCACAAAAATGGGCAAACGTTCACAGATCTGTGTTACTAAAGTTAGACAAAGAATACCATATATGGAAGTTGTTGATATGTTCGCATCTAATTTTTATTTCTTTAAAACTAAACTAACAGTACATATGACTTTCGTGCCCTAGTTAGGAAGACGCCTGTCTTACAAGTAGGGGTTGCGGGTTTGATTTCCATTGGTACTTAACTTTTTTGAAAGGGGTTCAATTTTGATTTTTAGTTCTGACCTCTTAAACATCTTTCGGGTTGGCTGGAAGAAATTATCACATGGCATTAAATCCGCCAGGTTGTACTGTATACAATGGAATGTAGTACAAAAAACAAATACAGCTATCTCTAAAGGATTAATTTTATCTTTTTTTAAATTAGTAAGTCATATCGAACTTTTTTAGTACTATTCATTAAATATTACTGAATAGTGTATATTAATACTTATAAATTTGTGATTACAATCTCGCACCCTAAAAATAGTGTTATGGGGTGCACGCACTTTGGAAACACATTTGTAACATACACTTGTGAACCTCATAACATCCCTTAAATCTGAACTCAATAACACAATAATAAGCCCATATTACAGAGCAGTATTTGATAGTGCAGTATTTTCCAACCCTAAAAATGTCAAATATTCTAAACCAAGTCAAATTGTTTAAAGCAATAAATAGTTCTAGTCTTAAGAATTATTTTAATTAATACTTTTTTAAGCCTTTTTGCTTTAATTTTGTGGAACTTCATATTAGAATATTTGATAATAAATCACTTTGTTGTTCGACTGATTAAATTAATCCCATTTCTGCCTCCTATCTCAAGACTTTCTACAGGCGGAATGATCCTGGTTTGTTAAAATCATAAAATCAAAGTTAAGATTTTACATACTTGTGTCACAAAATTTATATGAAATAATTAATTATAAAACATAAGAGGTACATAAAGCCATAAGCAAAAATAAAACAGTAAAAATCAAACAATAAAAAAGGTTTCACTGGTCATTGTTTTTTCCTTTGGGTCAATAAACCACATACACTCCAATGAAATATGACACCAATTGGATCTAAAAATTACTCTCATAACAAATTAAGATTATTCCGTTTGACAAGAGCCTTAAGATGGGAGAGAGAAACACGTGTCACGGGGATTAATGTAATTAGTAGAAAAATAAAGTAATTTATAAATAAATATTCCAATATTTTTTAATTTTTAGTCATTTTCAAATATTGGTCAATTAAAAGTCTTTTGACCGTGTGATAAATAAACAAATAAATGTTTAGTAATACTGAAATGACATGTCTAATTTTGTTTTGTAGGCATAAAAAAAATGACATGTCATGAACGTATCTATGATGAGTAATTTGAAATACACATATTGATAGTTTTATCACCTTAATTACATTTTCGTTGGGGTAGTAAAACTATTCATTAAAGTAATTGGAATATGATTGATGTCTTTCCTCATAAAATATGACACATGCATCAATAATTTTGGAAATACACGGAGCTGAGTCAAATACAATAAAGCACATATAAATTAATGAATTAAACAGAACTTTTTGATGATTAAATTTGGAAAACCAGCGAAACACAGTGGCCCGGGATGGTGCTTCATCACCAAAAGTCGAAACAAGTTGATCGGCACGGCCTACACACTACCGCTTTAGCTTTATATTTGACAATCGGGGTAACTTCGGTTTGTCCTCTGACCCATTAGTTTCTTTTATGACCCGCATGGCATATTCTTTACAGTACCCAGCGGTAAGTAATATACATAGTTTATTGAGCGTCGTATCTGTCGCATGATGCGTGTAACAGTCTGGTCCGGTAATGACTGACAAATCGCGACGGAACACGTGTATGAATGACAGAGACGACGCTCTACAAACTATGTGTATTACTTACCAACGGGTACTATACATTCCACTATTTGTCAGTTGGAGTTATTGGGTTAACTATTAAGTGAGTGTACAAGTTTCACTATCAAATGTCATCTTTGAAAATACTTTTTTTAAGATAGTTTGGTATAAAGAATGTAAGACATTTCAAAACTTTCAAAAGCAGCCCAACCTTACTTAATATGTCTCACTATCTCACTCACCTTAGATTTCTAACAAAATGTTATGTAAAAAATATTGATTTTTTTACATATTTAAGAGTGGTTACTTTATTATTTGTTTTATTAATAATTAATAATCAGCAAAGAAAAGGAAAAACACTAAAAGAAGTATCTTGGGAAAACATGTCACACACAAGTATATGAATGACGATTAAATATTTTATAATTACTGTTAAAAAAATACTGCCAAGTGATTCAATAGCTTAACAGCATGGGGAGGACAGCTGCCCTAAGGATAAATAGAGCATATGCAGAGTATAGTACCCGGCGGTAAGTAATACACATCAGGCTTAAGAAAGAGACTGTCGCTTTGTAGAGCGTTGTCTCTGTCGCACGGTCTATTAGCGCATCGTTAATGATGCGCTAATAGACCGTGTGACAGAGACAACGCTCTACAAAGCGACAGTCTCTTTCTGAAGCCCGATGTGTATTACTTACCGCCGGGTACTGTATATAAGTTTTGAGTAATCAAGAAGTAAATTAGATATATTAATAAAAGTTAAAATACCCAATAAGTAGAATATTTAATATTCTTACAATTTTAGACTTGAGGAATGAGAATATCTGGAGATAATATGTTTAAGACATTTTTACGGTATTTCAATCAAAATAAACTTGACATTTAAAATTTACATAAAGACTATCACTTAAATATTGAGTATTTTTGTTTCAGAATCTCAAACACCCAAACTTAGTCAATTTAATAGAAGTCTTTCGAAGAAAACGAAAATTACATCTAGTCTTCGAATTCTGTGATCACACAGTCTTACATGAACTAGAAAAATATCCACAGGTATGTATTTATATATATTATACAATATTTTATGCATGCTTCAAACTCTATACAAAAGTTTTGATTACACTGGGCAACAAATTTTATTTTGGGCACTGTTGTGGGGTTCGAAATAACTACCCATCCTGCGCGATCTACACTAGAAGATTAAAATCTTCTTTATTTTCGACCTGACATTGATGTAGAAATGGCAAGGGGATCCTCGACAACAAGGCCTTGCAACAACAATAACGATATAATTAATTAATAATATGGAGTTCTATGGTGTTTTAAAAAATGAAATAATCTATTAATAAAGGTTTTTTACTCACTTTTTTGCACCACATCATCTCGAGAACTTGACAATTGTCATTGACTACAAGCAAATAAAATCTCTTAATTTGAAAAATCTATGTAGAGTTTTATCTGTTTAAGTGGTCATCACTTTTGTGGCCACCTCTGTATGTATGTCTGAGCACTGTACACTTATGGAAGTAATGCCCCTGCTTTTCTCATGTTTGAAATATAGGTGTTTTATTAGTACATGGTGTAAAATATTATGTATAAATTGTCCTTTATTTTCATTATTTCTTGCATCAGGATTCTAGTTTGCATTGATTTGTTACCTGAATGTTATCAGGGTTGCCCGGAGCTCCTGACGAAGCAGATTATCTGGCAGACTTTGCAGGGTGTGGCATACTGCCACCAACACAACTGCATCCACCGTGATGTCAAGCCGGAGAATATTCTGCTGACGTCCAGGGGAGTCGTCAAGCTGTGTGATTTTGGCTTTGCGAGAATGATAAGTAAGTAATAAAAACTAAATTTATAATTAAATAAATTATCAAAATGACAACAATTGTATTGTATAACACTTTCATTCTTTACAGATGGCAGGTTTATTGCCATGTAATAATTTCTTTCAATGACCTTAAGTGAAAACCTTATTGCAACTCTTTAAATAAATTGATTACCACCATGTTGGAAGACAGGTGTCGCACTTACAAGATCACATAAATTTAGTTTCAAAAAGCTCTTATATCTGATTTAAAACAGCCTAATGTTTGACATTTAAGGTATCCTGTTTCTCGAAATTGTCATGATTTTTTTTTTAATATTTTATCTACACATGTGATAGTATAACTTTATCAAGATGAGAAAATATTTTAAAGAATCAACCAGGTACAATTGATGACCTCCCAGATGTTATTAGAAGAGAACTTGACTTCCGAGGGTTCCCGATGGGAATGACAAAAAAGGATCTCAAATTTGTTATTCTCGAAAAGACATTTTAACATATTTCTGGTCAGTTGGAACAATTTGCCATATGGCAATAAGCACAATAGCTTCTACAATATTAAAACATACCTAAAACATTTAAAATATGTAAAAAAATAGTAAAATAAAATATTTGTAAATGTGACCCAAGACTGGGAAAGGAGAAAAGGAAGATGGAAAAGAACAAGAAAATAGGAGTTATTGAGAAAACATTTCATCATTGAACAGAGATGTAATATTTTTTATATTGTTGTTTGAAGCAATCCAGCGAGGGTAAATCTTACGACAGCCAGTAACTGGTAATAATCAAATACATATCTGAAAAGTTTATACACCAAATTTCTAACGCTCAAAAGCTGCCATTCATTTTTAAAGCTCAATATCGTATTATTCTTAGTCCTATATCTGTTATAACATGGAGTGCCTTCAAATGTCAAGTGATGCTATAGAAGTAAAGATGCTTTATCTAATATTTAATGACACAGCCATGAAGCAGTAACAGGATGATACATTTATTGATCAATGGTTACAACATATAATAAAAATAAAAAATTATTTATTCTTACAGGTCCTGGAGAGAACTATACAGATTATGTGGCCACAAGGTGGTACAGGGCACCCGAATTACTTGTAGGAGATACTATGTACAGCACTCCAGTGGATGTGTGGGCAATAGGTAGGAAATATATTTTAATTATAATATTATAATTCACTAAAACAACCAAATTGAACATTCTAAGATTATCAAACCAGCACTTAAGAACCTATTTTTAATAAAATTTATTTGTTTCTTTTATCAAAATGCTTTTATAGGCTGTAACTGTAGTGGCTAAATTTGAAGTTAATATTTGTTATATTTAATAAATTTTTTGCTTTTTTAGCTAGTACATATTATGTATTCGTATAATATTATTTTTAGTAAAAACGTGCCTATAACAATTAATGGAAAAAAAAGTACTGCTAGCTTACTAAAAATTTATTTTTTGGAGCCTTACATTTCTTTTAATAGATGTCAAGGGCTGTAACTCGAAAAAAGTATAAAAGTTGATGATGATGAAAGCAGTAAAGCTAATAAATAATAATTCATCCTTAATAATAACTGTAGAAATAACTATAAATTGAGAAGAATACATGGGGTGACAATGTATGACAGAATACGGAATGAAGTGATAAGGGATGAATGCGAACTTAAGGCAAGAGTTGAGTAAGATTATGAAAAGCATTCTGAAATGGTTTGGGCACAAGAATCGGAGGAATATAGAAAGATAAACAAAAGAAATACCCAGTGCAAATTTGAGTGGAAGGCATGATAGAGGAAGACCAAGGAAAGTATGGTAGGATCAAGTGAATGATATTTTGAAAGAAGGAAAAGTAAGAGAAATCGTAGAAGTTGAGACAAAATATGTGTGTCTAGATAAATGGCATTCTGGTATGTATGCATAATAACATTATTTTGTTAAAAGTCACATTCAAATCTTAATTAATCATAACTTAAATAAAAAGGTGGCAAGTCGTACTTTTCTCTTCAATATTTGCAAATTTTCGTAGAACTCTAATTGGGATTCACAGCATTTCAAGATGACCAAAAATATTATACAAGAAACACTATCGTAGGTCTTTTGGATTATCTACTGACAATTGCTTAAGTTATGATGGGTGTTTATATATTCCAGGATGTGTATTTGCGGAGCTTATATCGGGAGAAGCGCTGTGGCCGGGCAAGAGTGACATGGACCAGCTGTATCTGATCAGAAGGACACTGGGGGACCTGCTGCCCAGGCACATGACTATATTCTCTCAAAACGACTTCTTTCAGGTATTATCTTATCAATACTTCATTTTTACAATCAATGATTATTTTTTTTATTTACTTCAAAAGATACAAAGATAATACTGACTTTGATAGTCTTAAACTTCAAAAGGCTCTAGTTATGCTGGTAAAACCTTATCTAAGACATTTTTTGTTTGGTCACCAACAGGAATCAAACTCTAATTTTTAATTAAAGAACGCCAGTTTGATAATCACAGAGATTGTTAATATCTGTAATTAATTGTGCATATGCATGTATCATATGTGCTGGTGTGTGGATGTGTGTATACATGAGTGTAAGTGTAAAATATGTAATGTAAAAGTCACTAAATCGTTTTTTTTTCATTCTTTGCATGGAAATGCCGCCAACCGAATCTTTGCCGACTTTAACACTTATAATAATTAAAGTACAACATTTTTTATTAATATTTTGTTGAACAGGTTTTATTACTTTAGTTGATGTGTTTAGCACTGTTCATAAAAATAATCACTTCAAGAGCATGTTTTTTTAATTTTTATAAGACAGCTCATTAGCTCCACAAAATAAATTCATGTTACATACAAACCAAAATATCAAAAATTGATTACACGTCTACTGTGAATGAGAGCACTGGCACCGGTATTGCTACCCCTGATCTTTGAACTAATATCAAGATTATTACCATCGAATAAATGATAAATTCAAAGTGACTTGTTTAGAAAACTATTATTGCTTAAATTATTATATATACCTTTTTGTTAACAAGATAAAAATATTATTTTAATAATAAATGAATAATTAAAACAAAAAATGTGTCTATTGTATGCTTTTATTAATCTGTATGTATGTTGCAATGTGTCATATTGTATGCTTTTGTTAATCTGTATGTACGAGTATGTTGCAATATGTCATATTCTATGCTTTTATTAATCTGTATGTATGTTACAATATATCATATTGTTTGCTTTTGTCAATCTGTATTCTTCTTCTTCATGATTCCGCATGGACTCTCAATTTTTCCCAACAATTTTAGGAAGTGTAATTTTTATTTTCTGAATATATGACCGACATAGCAAATCTTTCAGCTTGAAATACTCGTATTATGAAAGTAAGAAATTCTGAGCATTCTCCGATAAATCTAAATTTCTAATGCTTCTAGCTTATTTAGCATTCTGGTCTTCATTGTTCATGTTTCAACAACATAAAGTAAAATAGACCATATATATCACTTATGGTAATCATGCATTATCAAAATTTAAGATTCATGTTATCATTACAGAAAACTGATCTCATCTTGAGAAATCCTGTATGTGCAATTCAATTCATCATCTAAATCTGATTCAAGGTCATGAGTGATTAATCTGTATATATATAGTGCAATATGTCATACTGTAGTCTTTTGTTGATCTATATGTATGGTGCAATATGTCATACTCGTACTGTATGTAATTGGTTTAGTCAAACACTGTTTAATCCACTTTATATAACGGTATAACCCTACCAGTTTCAAGGTTTTCACCTCATCATCAACAAGACTCTTGTTTGTGCTTCCCTGATGATGAGGGGAAAACCTGGAAACCGGTAGGGTTATACCGTTATATATAGTGGAATGAACAGTTTTCGACTAAACAAATTACAATGTCTTTAAATCTCCCCATTGTTAATGCTTTAACTATAAATAATCATACTGAATGCTTTTGTTAATAAGTATGTATGGTGCTATAAGTCATATTGTTTGATTTCGTTAATCTATTTTATTTTCAAATAAGTGTTTCTTCATATGTCTACCTGTATGTTCCTTAATAAACAAATAGTGTTTTAAAACTTGATCCATATGGTCATCAGATGGATAAATACGAGGCATATCCAGAAAGTAAGTGTACTGAATTTTTGAAGGTTACAATTTTTTTTATTTAAACAAAAAATTACGTGGTTACTGTAGTACATATATAAGCTATTTTTCGACATAGTCGCCATTCCTCTCAATGCAAGTGGTGAAGCGGGGTATCAACTTTTTGATGCCTTCCTCGAAGTAGTTTCCCGCCAACCCCTCCGTCCCCTTCTCCACCTCCTCCTTTACCTCCTCGTCGGTTGAAAACCTTTTTCCACCCATGTGCAGCTTCAGGGAAGTAAAGAGATAATAATCTGAAGGTGCTAGGTCAGGGGAATGCGCGGGATGGTTCAGGACATCCCATTTAAACGAGGCGAGCAGTTCCTTCGTGGCGTTGGCCGTGTGTGGTCTGGCATTGTCGTGCAGCAGGTAGACTCCCTTTGTCAGCATGCCTCTCCTCTTGTTCTGAATCGCCCTCCGCAATTTTTTTAGGGTCTCACAGTATCTTGCAGAGTTGATGGTCTCCCCTTGAGGCATATATTCAATAAAATTATGCCTTGACAGTCCCAAAACACGGATACCATGATTTTCTTGGCTGAAATTGTGGTTTTGAACTTTTTGGCGGAGGGTGAAGAGGTGTGACGTGACCGTTTTTAAACTCGCGACACCTCTTGTACACACTCGTACGATTCATAACTTTATCACCATATGCAGTTTTCACCTCATTATAAACCTCAACCGGAGGTTTTCCCTTCCAAACGAGATAACGGATGACGCCGCGTATTTCGCACTTGGCGGGAGATTCAATTGACATTTTTCACGAAACATGTTGTCGCGTCGACACTTCTCAACTTACTGACCTCGAACCGGTCTCGTTACGGAGGGGAAGGGTCAGGCTACACGGAAGTGTAGCCAACATGTCGAAAATAAAATCCATCCGGTCGTGAGAGCCTCAGTACACTTACTTTCTGGATACGCATAGTATAAGCAAAACTGGGATAAACTTAATAGAAAATTGACCTGCTATAAATAGTTAAAGTATATTGTATTTTTATTTTTCATGTTTGAGAAATGATGGAAGAGATACATATACTGGATTTGTTTATACTTTGTACTTTCAGGGAATGACATTACCAGAACCTTCAACAATAGAGCCATTATCAAAAAAAATACCCCAGAGATATGCCAATGATAGGAATGTTCAAGATTTTATGGAGGTAAGTAAATGAAAATTACATATTTGTTAGATTTTAGTTGAAGCTTTAGTTAAAGATTTGACTGTGGTATGGAGCTAACAACGTATTTTTATTTCTCTTACTTGGGCTCCATAATATCCCACAACCTGTAGTTAAATCAATAAATTAACTGACATATTGCTAAAACTTCTACAAACTAGTTGGAAAATTGAGTAGAGTGTAGGATAGTAAAGATCTGATTATTTCCACTTCTTCTTCTTCTAAGTGCCCTGTCGGGTCCCCCCAACGTTGGCGATCACTTCGGCGAATCCGTCTCGGTCCTGAGCCGCCCGGAACAGTTCCTCTGCGCTCCGGATGCCGGTCCACTCCCTCACATTCCGCAGCCAGGACATCTGTCTTCTTCCGGGCCCCCGGTGTCCCTCGACTTTCCCCTTCAATATAAGCTGGAGCAAGTGGTACTTCTCTCCACGCAGCACGTGACCCAGATATGAAATCTTTCTAACTTTTATAGTGGACAACAACTCCCTGTCAGCTCTAGCTCGCCTCAGGACTTCGGTATTTGTCACCATGTCTGTCCAGGGAATTTTGAGCATTCGACGATGCAACTATAAATAATAGCTTATATATTTCCACTAAAATGTTAAATTGTAAAGCTTGCATTCTGAGTTCCCTTTTGATTGGGAATGATATTTGGCTAACCTATTATAGGAAAAATAAGATCAATGCTTTTCATCTTAGGTGTCTTGGACATATTCTGAATATTACATATATGAACCGATGAGAGCATCTTGACACGCACTAAAATGCATTTAGCATTTTCTATCCTACGACTCAACCATGTGTGCCAAATGAATAATTGTCAGATAGTCAAGGATGTTTTATTCATGGAGCTCTGTGATGCTAGGAGAATTCATGGAGGTTAGTGTCCTGACTTTAAAGATGTCTGCAAAAGAGTCTTGAAAATGTTCAAAATAGACACCAATAAATGGGAAAGCTATGCCATGAATAGTCATAAATGAATGGAGTTGTTCCAGCTGCACATAAATAAAAATGGATTATTTCCCACACATTGATCTGAAGAGTGAATCCTGTTATTTTAATAACAAATGAATCATTGTGATGAGATATGACTAGGCGTGTACATATTTTTTAATATGTATTTTTATTTACAGAAATGTTTAGACAAAGACCCTTCAAGACGATGGACATGTGAACAGCTATTGAGGCATCCAATATTCCAAAACTTCTACTACAGATTACCCGATTCGGAATTAGAGGAGTTTGAAAAGATGAAAAGGGATAAATCAAGGGTAATTATTATTATATTATCATTTGGTAGGCCTGCATAAGTTGAGGGGTTTTCGGCATTGTTGATCCCTTAGCATGAAACAAACTCTAACCGTCACTGAGAAGTACTAAGATTTTGAATGTCCTTACAAATTAGAAATAAGAGTTTTTTTCAATGTCTTATTATTTAAAATCACATCAGCACCCTTGAGTACCTTTTGGCTATGAAATGATGGTATATAAATGTGAAATATCGCTATATATGTTCGTTGTGAAATGCACATAAAATCTTTCAACGTATATTTTTAAATTAAATATTGCGTATCCCGTGGACCACAGCACATGAACCTCTATCATTCGGTAATTAGCGATTACTCAAAGACTAACAACATACAGAAAAAGTATCCTAAAATACTTCAGGCATGTTGCTAGAAAGGACAACGAAATTTTAAAGAAGCTGATGATCACGGGAACAGTTGAGGGAAAATATGCAAGAGGAAGGTCTTCCACAAGATGGACGGACCAAGCAAAGGAATTAACAGGATTTTCATTATACACTGCATACAACATGGTCCAGGACTGGGAAGATAAAGAAAAATGATGCACCAAGTTCCAGACATAGGTTAGGACCACGACACTCAACATTGAGTATGCAAGGAATAAAAAGATATTAAGTAACTTGACTAAAAATAATGTTTTTTTATTTATTTAAAGCTTAAATTTTGGTTAAGCTCATACAGCTATAAATATAACTGTTAACTGATATTGGTAATCAAATTATATTACAAACCCTAATTAACCCTTATCATGGCATTGTAACACAGGTGTTACACAAATTTAGAGATTTAAAAAAAACAGAAACTGTAACGTAATTTCAAATATGGCAACACATTCAAATACTATACATGCACTATTGTGTGAAGTGGTATCATCTGGTGAATAATATTGACAACGCTACAACCTTTCAAACGACATCGGGTCAACATGTCTGGACAGCGTGGGTGCATTTTGAAAATTGGGGTAAATAATCTTTAAATATCTTATTAATCACTACTTGTAGAGAAAATATTTTTAAATCCATTTTATTTGTTGATAATTCAGCTATGTAAATGTTGTTCATGTTTTAGATTATAGAATCATTTTATAGCCCTTTTTGTGTTTTATAAAAATTGATATTTTGGCAATGTAACATGGGTGTTACATATACAAAAAAAACTATATGGAAAAGTTGTGATTTTTTTTCCTCAATTTTTCTTCATAACTTACCATATAACAAGGAATCACCAAAGAAAAACGTAAATATTTTGATAAATTGAACTTTGCCAAGATTGCCCATGAGGTCTGTTCTTTAAACGACACTATATAAACTGTTGTTTTATTATTACTAGGACGAGTATTATAAACACTGTTTTTAACCAATGTTGCCTCTAGTTAGCAATAATTAAAATCAAAACAATTTAATTCTAGGGCACAGTGCAAATCAACACAACCTCGTTACCACAGCTTCAGCTGCCAAACCAAGACGCCAGGCTGCAGCAGGCTAAGAACAAGAGGAATACTAGCAAAACAGATCACTTGCCAACAATATGACTCAATACCAATGGATCAAAACCCAAGAGATCCTTTAAAGACTTTAAATGATTATCAGTGTAAAAAGAAAACAAAGATAATTATGTGATTTAAACTTTGATAGGTTGGTGAATTTACTGATAGATTTTTAAACAGTTTGTTTCTTATGATATTTTCTCAGCAAAATGGTGCAGGAATCTCTCATACCTCCATTTTTTTTTGTGCAAAAATCACAAATTGTTTTACCATTTTTTATGTTTTTATGATTCAAATGTAACTTATTATATTTTATCATAATAAATTTTAGCATGAATTAAAAAAAAGTTATATTTGTGAAATTCTGATTGTGTAAGTTGAAATTCATTTCTCAAAAATCAACATTTTTATTTGTTTCAATGTACCATTCATTCTATGGGTTGATATATTTTTATATTTCCTTTTTTTTAATATTATCAAATAATCAATATAGACAGATGAATGCTATTAATATCTATATAAAATTTTACTGTCATGTGTTCATAAAAAAAAAACAAAGGGAAAAGCAAAACACCACTAAAAAGCACTTCTGGGTTTGTGTGTAGGAATTTTTCCAAACAATTTTTAAAATGGTTCAATGTCACAACACTCACTTGAGCAGTTTGTTCTACAATTCCACATTTTTTTATAAAAACAATGTTTTCTTGGATCAGTGTGATATTTAGTTTTGGAGTGTTTCAACTGAAAATGATTTCTGAAAAAAATTTCCTCTCAAATGTGTATTTTGATTAAAAGAAAATTGTTGGAATTGTTCTGAGTAATAATAATAATAAACACTCATGATCTTAGAACACTCGATCAAGTCTCCACAATTTCGTCTTTGTTGCAGAATAAGCAACTTCAATAAATACAGTCAGATTAGACCGATATCTTAGAATTTTGTAATTGTTATAAATAATGTGGACTGACCAAAATGGAGGTGTTTTAGACATCTTTGTGTTTCTGATGTTTAGGGTGATGATATAAATAATATTAAAGCAAAATTCCAGTAATTACAGATTTTAAAATATTATTTATTTGCAATAAAGAAATAATTGATACTTACCCATTACACTCGATTTTTGTAAAAAGCAACATAATGTACAAAAATCACTCATTTTTAAATAACCATTTCTATTTAAATAATCCTATTTATTTGTGATTATTATAACATTTTGCAATTTGATATAATCTATCAAATTTATTTTTATTCACAATACAAAAGTTTCCATTTAAAATAGTTTGAATGAAAAGTGACTAGACGAGGCCTTTCACAAAGTGATCTTATTCCTTAATCACAAATTTTATATATTAGTATGATTATTCAGTGTTTTTAAAGTTACTTTAAAAAAGTTACACTATTACAGCTTTTTTTAAATCTAAAATAGCACGCTACTTATCGTGACTCCCATGATAGCCTCTCTTCATCCGTCCCTGTACTCCGCCTAGTGGTTTTAATGAAATTGCCTGGACAACAACCTAGGGGTTCGGGCTTGGTGGTTATGTAAAGAATATCTGAAGTTGCTTGGATCTCTCAGCACTGGTTCGAATGTTTCTCCTGATTTAACTAACAGTAGAGATATAAGTTCATTTTTACAATGTGGCAATGGAAACTTTATTGGCAGTAAATTTATGCCTGTGTCAATTTTCTAGTCAATTGTAGAACTATCCTCTGACACACTTGTTTTTAAGAAAAGATCCTGGAAATTTTAAAAGGTATGTTTAATATTTACATCTTAAAGAAGGTCCATTAACTTAGAATTGAAATTATCGAAAGTGAAGGCAAATGAGTGGAGTAAACTTTGAAGTTCCATTAATTACCGTGATCTACTCATTCAATTATGAGTTCAGTAAAACAATTAAAACAGTGATGGAATTGTTTTTTATAACTCAAAAAATTAAAAAGGAATGTTATTATTAAAAAAAGTTTGAAACAAAATTATACTTTTAATAAAATAATTAACATTTATTTACATGTATTGTAGTATCCAATGAGAGATTCTTTTACCTTTAATTCGCATAATCTATTCTGTCACAAATATTTTATTTTTTAAACTTTATTGTGTAGATCCCATTGAATCAATTCTTAAAATAATTTTTGAACACTACATTATTTGATTTGGGTGTAGTAAAATTTGTTTAATGTAAAAAGAAAAATATTTATTGCATATTGTATAACAGTTAAGAATTGAATGTAAAAATATAGTCACATTACATTTAATTACCTAGTTCACTTGTTTACAAATTCTAGAAACTGATATTCATTGTATATAAATAAAGATTACTTTAAAACTATCTTTACACTTTTTTTTCTCCATATTGTACAATCAGATTTTCACTCCCCCAAAACCTTATCCTTCACAAGTCGAGAAATCTGAAAAAATAATTTATGTCAAATATATTTTACAATTATGTACATAATTATATCATGTCAAATAAAACAAGAAATATAATAGTCATTATTCCCTCATCGTAAATATAATTTACTTATTAATATAAATTTGTGAATCCAAAATTTATCTCTTTTAATCTTTTGCCAGTCGTAGAAAAAGTATGTGTCTGTTACGACAGATACTTTAATTTTCCTAATGCCGTTAAACTGAAATTGAAATAAAACATACTGTGACCATGAAGAGTAAATGAAACAAAATAAACATACGTGTATATGCAGAAGCTATTGCATAACGTGAGGAGTATTCTATTGACGATGCAAACTATTACGATAAGCAGAACTATCTAATTCAAATACAATTATTTCACAAGTTAAATGAAACAAAACATTATGTGACCAAGAAGTGAAAATGAAACACAAAACATGTATGTACGAGGGTAGATCAAATATAAACTAGACTTTTGTTTTAGATTGCGTAATTTTAAATGAAGCGCGCGGCCGCAGTTTTAATCTGACATTCGTCATTAACCCTTTGCGGTCTTATGTCGCGTCTGATTTTATTTCCGTGGGTCTTATGTCTAGTTACACTCGACATTAAGGATTGAGTATCAGTCAGTAAAATAAATAAAAAATGTCCAAAACTTGATTTATTTATATGAAGACCATGGAAAGTATGGTTGGATCAAGAAAATTATATTAAAAAGGAAGGAAATCTAGAGTCATATAAGTTGTATGAGAAGGTGTATGGATGTAGTGGAGGCTAAGGATGTGTGTCAAGATAGGTAAGTCTGTCACTATGTCCTCTCTACCTACCCTCAGAGAAAAATGGCGTGATGGCATGTATATATGTTTTATGGTTTTCACCCTTCAGTAGATGGCATAATTAAATAAATGAGAAGGCCCTGCTCCAAAACTTTGCATCCAGCCCCGTAGTTGTCCAAGCCTACTCTGCCTGAGACATTTATTTATTTTATTTATTTATTTATTATTACACATGACAAGAAATATACACAATTTGAGAAAAACAACAGATAATTTGATTTGGACATACAATTTTAAAGGATCTGGGTTTGTTGCCTTTCATTTGTCGTATCCCCAGTAAACTAGGTTTTTGCCTGTATCTCACTGAGGATATTTAACATGAGAAAAATAAATCGATACTTCTTTCCGATTTTTGATTACACAAAAACAAAACCCCGTTGCACGCTCTCATCAACCTGACAGTGACACTCAACTACAACTGGAAACATCTTGCGAAATTCAACTCCTCACACATCATCACTTCAGAAAGACCAAAAATATTCATCCCACACTATACCGCACACAATCATAAGAATAAAAACATTATGTGAGCCTTTTAATGCAAAATACAAATTGCCCATGCAAAATAAAAATAATGATTAACACTTACAGTCACTATCGGCATTTCCCCCTTATTTTCTTCCTTAGTTACAAAAGCTTCGTTATCTTGAATTCTGCTCCAAACCCAATGCCCTCCCAAAATAAATGGAACCATTACAATAAGCACCACGTTATTTTTCACAAAATTTTTGATTGGCGACATGTTTATTGATATTTTATTATTTTTTGACAAGTTAAATTACATAACCTCTACGCTTCGATGAATTTTTACTTTCGTTTGTTTTGTTCACTGACAGATTGGTTGATTAAATAACAATTTATGGCATGGAAATACAATCCTTATTACTAGGTTCGAACGTTTCTCCCATTTCGGAGTGTTCTTCTTTCTGTAGGATGGCGACAAGCCTTCTCAGCGGGAAAAACAACCTCTACATGAAAACTTCAAAAATTCTTGCCCAACGCACCAGATAACTTCCTCCTGCTTTAAAAGTAATATCATCCAGTGAGGAGACACTGACGGTGTCTCTGCAAAAACAGAAATCAACCATCCAGCAGGAAAAAAAAGGATCTTCAAGGTTCTAGTGAAAACAATAGGCATTCGCCTCACTGACAGACGAATTCATTTATTACCACATTAAAAAAAAAAAAAAAGTTTTCCGAATGTACATTTTTTCTTGCTTTGACAAAATATGCCATCACATCATTGCTATTTTTTTAATGGATTTCGTCAATTTCATTCGTTAAACCCCTTCCCCCTTCCCTCCTAGTGTACTTTCACTCTGTTTAACACTTCGGTCACATTCATCCTCTTAATAACTTTTTCCTATGGTATTATACATCATCAACCCAACACACTGGCATTTATTTTTATTTGTCCGCTTCATTAATCTGATGAAGCAATAAGGTGTTCTTAAATTGAATTGATACTCCGGGTAAAATCATCGACAGTGTATTTATTTTTGTTGCATTTCCCTTGACTCTATACAATAATTTTCCATCTCCACGTTTCACTCTTGTAAATTAACACTAACACATATTGGAAATTATATATGGTCATGTTGCTGATCTTGACATTGCTTAGTTTGAGTATTCATTTTTCAGTGACCAGCTTTGTTTACTATCATAATTCAACATTTTTCAGATTTGGAATTCCTACAAGAAAAAAGCGATATAAATCTCAAATACGGACTTTACCTGCCTAGACTACATTGCAATATAACATTAATATACCTCATTCAAAGAAATATCCTTTTGGTGTCTCTATATATCATTTAAGTTTCATTTGATTGAATATTTGATAAAGTAACAAAAATAGGTTTCACAAAACAAAACAAAAATGATGACACAAATGAAGAGTAATTTATAAGCATAAAAAATACTACCATATTACACCAAAAAAAACATTTAAATTAGAAACATTCATTTTATAAAGGATCATTCACTGACTTGTAAATACAAAATATCATCCATAAATTCACAAAAAATAAGGAAAAAGGCACTAATAACAACAATAATGAATAGATGGTATCATTCACAGACAATGATAACGAAAAGTATAATACACAGACAATTATATTTTATTATTAACACCCATACTTTATTGTAAAACATCCAAGAAAATTTCGGTTCTTCGAAATGTAGAATTGAATGTATGATATAAAAAAATATATATTAAGTTCGATCCCCCGAAAGCGAACTTTTAGTACGAAACTTGAGCCAGCATTGCAGAATATGAAAAATGAAAATAGATATTCATCGATTCGCGCGATCCGCGCCCATTTCAAGAACGAATCATTGTATTTCACCAGTGTCAAGTGTCATTCGATAATCTGAAAGCTTGCAAGGGACGATTTACAAATGTGTAACTATAATGAAAATTTTCAATTGCGTTAAAAAATTAATTGCCTTTTAGTGTAACACAATGTTGTTTTCTTAATAAATATATATTTGAAAAATGAATGCAAACGAGAGGTTAGGAAATGCCAGACAATCGGAGCACAATCAATTGAGCAGAACCGTGTCTTCTACATCAGGGATTAATCAACCTTGTGCGCCACAGCCGGACAGTCTTGTTATGTCATTTTATGACAGCTGGAGCAGCGGGATTCCATCAGCCCTGAGGTCCACCCCTCAGCCGTCTCAGTCAAAACCAGAAGATGGATCAGATCTCAAAGGTAAAGTCGAATCTCGGTTATTATCCTTTTGGAATAACATGAAGTACGGATGGACAACAAAAATGAAGACTAATTTCTCTAAAGAATCACCTGTATGGTTACTGGGTAGATGCTATCACAGAAAATTCAGTCCCACCGAATCATTGGAAAGCTCCACAGAACTAGCTACAGATGCCACAGCTCAACAAGTTACAGAGCAGCTGGAAGGAGAAGGCATCGAAGGATTTAAATTGGATTTTTTGAGCCGGTTATGGTTGACCTACAGGAGAGAATTTCCAATATTAAATGGGTCAAACTTCACCACAGACTGTGGTTGGGGCTGTATGTTGAGAAGCGGACAAATGCTGCTTGCGCAAGCGTTGATCTGTCATATTTTGGGTCGATCTTGGCGGTGGATCGCAGACCGGAATATACTCACTTCAAATGTTTATCGAGAAGATTGTTATCATCGAATGATAATCAAGTGGTTCGGTGACAAGCCATCTTTGAATAGCCCATTGTCAATACATCAACTGGTTACTTTGGGTGAAGCGATGGGCAAAAAGCCCGGTGATTGGTATGGCCCTGGATCTGTGGCATATCTTCTTCGTTCCGCTGTGATGGAAGCTTCCAAAGAAAATTATGAATTTGATGATCTATGTGTGTACGTCGCTCAGGATTGTGCGATATATTTAGAAGATATTAAAGAGCAGTGCACAAGGCCTAATGGTGCTTGTAAAGCTCTTATTATATTAGTTCCTGTCAGATTAGGTGCGGAAAAACTGAATCCAATTTATGGAGCCTGTTTGACAGCTGTACTGAGTTTAGAATATTGCATCGGAATCATTGGAGGAAAACCTAAACACTCCCTTTATTTTGTCGGCTATCAAGATGACAAATTGATACATTTAGACCCTCATTATTGTCAAGAAGTAGTGGACGTGTGGCAGCCTAATTTTCCGCTACACTCATTCCACTGTCGGTCTCCCAGAAAGATGCCTCTTTTAAAAATGGACCCATCCTGTTGTATAGGATTTTACTGCGCTAATCTAAATGAATTCAACAACTTTAAAAATACAGTACAACCATTTTTGATTCCACCGAGTGCAACTGGTAACTCCGAGTATCCTATGTTCGTGTTCTGCGAAGGCAAGAGTACGGATGCCCATGTTCCGTCTACTCGTTACTCTATTCAAGAAACAGACGAGCGTTGGATTTCTGGCGTCAATGACTATGATACCGATTTGGAGTGTGAAGAATTTGTAATAATTTAAATATGGTTTTGAATAGTGCATTTGCTTAAGCTTTTATACATATAAGGTGATTGTTTTGGTAATGCTTTCTAATTGATCAGCTAACTGTCTTAGACGGTGGAATGCAAAGATTAGTATTTGTGTATATAATATAAATAATGTAAATATTTATCATCTCAGTGAAGTGAATATAAAGGATTTAATAGCAAAAATTTTAAGGTAACATTTTTACATCAACCTTTTACTGACCTGAATAATGAATACATTATTTTGAAAAAATATCATTTAAGTACAATCATTTATGTACAAAAATATTTTTTTTGTCCAGAATACTATTAACACATTGACTGCATCGATCACGGCTCCCGTGTCCATACAAATATTTTGTACACGGGAGCCTTGAATATTTTGTACACGGGAGCCTTGAATGTTTAGTGCACTCATAAACGTCTCCCGATAAGGATTCGTCACCGGTTTCATGTGTTTTGAAGACACGAAGGAATACATCTGTATATGATGTTTAAATAGAAAGTAGAATTTGATTTTTAACAAAGTTATGGGTTTTCAAAAATTCGTGAATTTTCAGCATCTCTGTATGACATTAAGTATTTTATACGCAGTGAATGTTGTTAATCGTGACATGTCTGAAACTTGCTATTAAAAATCTCCTACTAAATTCTATAAAAAACTTAGAATTTAGTAGGAGATTTTTAATTGTAAAGAAGAAAATCAATTTTGTATACTTTTTGTCTGTTTTTTTAAGGTAATTGAGTGGTTTCTATGTAAACTGTACATCAAAATGGCCCAGTGTATAACTTAAAGAAACAACATTTCTGTATTGTATTTAGTTTAATTCTAGACGTTTAAAATTTGAGCATTTCATATATACTCCAAAAAAATTAAATACTCCTTTTTTTAAAATGGTTTTTCACCCGAATTTGGGTGTTCCCAGCCAGTGAGCAATATAAAGTTGAATACATTCTTTGAGACTACAGAATATAGATGAGACTACAGAAACATTAAATTTTGGATAACTCTCGCTATCCAAATTTTAAATAATACTTTAATATATTAATTAAGTAAGAATATTAATTGAATAGCTTTATTTCATTAGAAACTTGAAACTTTCTTAACACTGCAAACGGAGGGAGACATGTGTGTAATGAGCGTACTCATATTGGTTGGCATTGGGTTATTCTCAAATATGTACTCGTGTAACATATACTTTGCTAAAAAGTTAATTGGTATAAATATTGTCAATGATAAATGTGATAAAATTGTCATTATTTCCATAAATAATGGCCAATTTGTCAAGTTTATATCATTAACCTAAATACATTTGAATTTTTAATTATTAACACTCACAAATATATTTAAGATGTAAAGAAAAGATCTGATTTATAAATTAAATTAAATAAAAAAATTTATTTCACTCTTAAAAGAACTGTCGAGTGCTGTTACTATAAATATTTTGCTGATTATAATGATTTTACACAAACATCATTGTGTTGCATACAACTGAATGAATTTTATTGAAATTAAAAATCTTCATTGTAAATTTTCAAATTGTACGAAACACAATTTATTTGTAGTGGGGGATTTATGTTCCACCATGAAGTACACTTAAAGACTTATCATTATTTTTAATATCAATCAATCAATCAACAATGGCTCTACAACCCAGGTCGGGTCTTGGCCTCCTTTAAAGCACGCCTCCATGACTGGCGGTCCTGTGCTGCTGTTCGCCAGTTCTGGATGCCAATGAGCTGCGCATCCCTATTGACACCATCCAGCCATCGAAGCTTCGGCCTTCCTGGCTTTCTTCGACCCCCCGGTGTGCCATTCAAGAGCCTTCTCGGAATGTCTTCCTCACTCATTCGCTGCACGTGTCCAGCCCACCTGAGTCTCCCAATTAAAATCTCTTGTGTTATGGTAGGGTCTCCATACAGACCGTACAGCTCCTGATTATACCTGATACGCCATTCTCCGTTATTGCAAATGGGGCCATATATTTTAATATATAAATATTATTTTTAATATATAAATATTATTGTATTTAAAAATTAAATACTTTTCCATGTTTAATCCTTAGCACTTATATACCACTGTTTTGCAATTCTCATCACCCGAACCCTTCAAAAATTTATTTATTTAAAATGTATGTTAGGTAGCTACTAAACATCAGTAAAATGATCATTTCAGATAAAATTAGGCTTGAAAGTAATAGTCCAGAAGTGAATTCTCCGGCAGTTGAATCTGAGATGGCTGGGTGCTAAATAAGTATGCTGACCACTAAGCCATAGCGCTGACAACTTGCCCAATCTTAAAATAATAAATTATGATTTTTTTACAATCCTTGCTTTATTTAAATTAGTGGTATAAATATGAATTTTTGAATCTTCGAATCATAATCGCATTTAAAGCCACTGTAAAAAACTTATGTGACTTTTCTTGAGTTAATAATTTGGAATAAATAGAGTCTCATCTAACGAGAGTCTACAAACTGTTCTGGGAGTTCAGCTTTTGCTACATGTATATTTCCTGAAATATAACCATTTTCCCTTGTGCGATCCTCACTTCTTAACACTTGGATTGTAGCCTGAATCACAACTAGGTGGTCAGATATGTATTTAATTGATTGCAGTCTTAGACTTTAACCCTTTTAATCCCAGCATATTTTACATAAAATGTGCGAAAAATCCCAGCATTTTTTGGCAAAAAAACAGTAGTTTATATTTTATTTTTTATCTCAGTTAATATTTAGTTTTAAAACCTAATTTTTTTTAGAGTCCTCACTGTAAAGTGTAAAATAATAATAAATTTTCATATTTCATAAAAAAAAATTTTTTTTTTTTATTTAATTTAAAAACTTGTATGGAAACTTTGAGGCCGATAATCAACCCCGTGGGATTAAAAGGGTTAAAGGCTTCTTGCACATTGAGTCCTTACGTCTACTCATAATTTAGTCCACTATTGCTTATGGGATATTCAATACCTGGATTCGCAATAATGGCATTGAAAAAGATGAAATTAATCATAAATTTTCATTGTATTGAACTATATTTTCATTGTTTACTGTATAATCCTTCAGATTTATTGTCATGATAACAACCTCCATAGTGTAGTTAGTAAGACACCTATCTTCCAATCTTGGATTACAAGTTCAATTCCTGTTTTCAAATATTTTAAAAAGGGTTTGTAACCCACTAAGATGCACTGTTTATAAGGAAAATAAAATACAATAATTCTACCAGAGGGTTTTGAATAAACCTTGAATATGAAAAAACAGACTATGCTACTTTTGTCATCTTCAAGAGTCAAATAATAAACCCCCAATTAGAGGACAAACATTCTATGACTGGACCACGGTAGTTAGTAAAAAATACATGCGTTTTGTCATTCATCTTCACAGTCTTGAATTTCTATTTTCCTTTTCTATGGTAATGAAATTAAAAATTTCCGTTTTTGTTCCCATTTTCTGAAATAAATAATCTTTTTTAAATATTTGTAAGCAATTCCACACAAGGAAAATGTGATTTTTTCTTGGAATAATAGTCATTCAATAAATCTTGACTAGTTTTTCTAATGACACTGCCTTCTGTGTACCTTGACCTGAAAAATAGAGAATATGATTCATCACTTATCTTCAAGCTGTACGCTACTGTACATTATTTAATGTATTTGAAAATTCTATTTACATTTATTATTTTTTATAATTAATAGGATAAATCAGATTTTTTCCTTGAACATTAAGACACCAGTTTTATGAGTAGGTCAGTTGTTTTTTTATATTTTATAATAGTTTTATGTTAAACCAGTGGTTTCCAAACTTTATGTTGCTACGCCCCCCTTTAAAAACAATCTTATCGTGGCGCCTCCCCCTTTATTTAAAAAAAATAATATAGACACACTTTTAAATGGTAAAAATATGTATTAATACAAAAAATAAAAATGTTATTGACAGAATAATGACAAGGTTTTACTTCATATACTCGTATATATATTAGGTAAAGCGGAAAGAAATGACAATTTTTTTTGATGCGACAAAAAATTGATTTAAACAAAAACTATACAATATTATTCCGTTAAATAATTACCGTTGTTACCGATGATCTTCCTCCACAGAATAGGCAGTTTTTTAATACCTTATTCGTAAAATTCTGGCGGTTTTACGGTAAAATATGACTCTAAGTGATTTCGGAGTTGTTCGACACTCGTAGATTTTTTATCTCGAAGCGAATGTTCCATCGACTTAAAAATATGGTAATCCAAAGGTGCAATATCAGGTGAATATGGTGGATGCTGCAGAACTTCTAAATCTAGCTCTCTTATTTTGTCCTGCGTAATCCTTTCTGCGTGTGGTTTTGCATTATCATGTTGTAGAATTCTTCTCTGATTCTTTACTAAAACTGATCATTTTTTAAGCAGTTCTGCCTTTAATCTTTCGAATTGGGGACAATACACATCTGCTGTAACAGTCTGACCAGGTTTTAGTAATTCATAATGAACAACTTCCAAAATATCCCACCAAACACAAAGGAAAACGTTTTTCAGAGTCAATGTCGGCTGAGGGGTAGACAGATGTACCTGATTCGTCAAAAACCATTGTTTTTTGTTTTTTTTTTCTCCTCGGATTGGTGTGAAGGACCTACTTCTCATACCCAGTAACAATTTTTCTTAGAAACGGACCAGTTTCATATCTGGAGAGTGAAGATGAACAGATTGTTATTCGTTGTTCCATGGCCGTTGGAGAAAGTTCGTGCGGCTTCCAAATTCCTTGTCTATTTTGTTTTCCGAGCCTTTTCAAATAGTTCTTCACTATTGATCATGGACAACCGATATCTTGTGACAATTCCTTGATAGTTTTACGCGGATCGGACCTCACTAATGAGTTTAAAGTGTCATCATCGATTTTAAGAGGTCTTCCTATTTTTGGTTTGTCCTTCGATTCCCTTTCACAACTTTCAATTTTTTGAAACCATCTTTGGCACTTCCGAGGATTCAAGATGTCTATAAATATCGCAGATGGTCTGGGTAGCGTATTTTGACTTCAATCCTTTATCGAATAAAAACAGCATAAAATACCGCAAATGTGTCTCTTCAATCTCTGGCTTTTGCAGTTTTGTACTTTAGACCAGAACCAAAAATAAATATCAAAACAGAAAGGATATTAATAGAGCTTCAAAACGATACCAACCACGACGTATTAACCCAACGGTAACTGGTGGCAAACTGGTTTCAACGTGACGCCTAATGAAAATTGTCATTTCTTTTCGCTTTACCTAATATATTCACTTTTAAATTAATTTGTTTTTAATGCGATGGATGTGCCTGTTTATTAGCACAAATTTTATCAAATCTACTAGTAGGTGCTATTGAGGAGAGTGCTACTCTTAGCTCTTTTTCTACTACTAAACGGGCTCAATATTTGGATTTCATTGCAGCAAATGCAGAAAATCCCGTTTCGTATAAATATGATGTTACGAATTGCAGCAGTACTTGCATAGCTTTACTTGACAAAGTATTATATTCTTCACTTCGATTCAACCAAAATTGAACTAAATTTTTTTGTTTCAATGAAGTATCACGTGATAATTCTATCAATTTTTCCTTTATAATAGTTGTCAAACCAAATTCATCATTTTGTTCATCGACAAATGGATTCTGTATCCACGCGAACTTTGTAAAATCAAGATCCTCGAAATAATGGGAAAAGTGCATTAGCAAACCACCCAAGTGTTCAGTAAATAGATTTCTGTTTGCTTCAATATTAACTCTGGCGCAGAAATCATTTAAAAGTGGAAACATCGGACTTACTTTTTTGTAAATTTGATTAAACTTTCCACCCCTCCTATCGCATTAGTCTGCGCCTCTCCGAAGAGGCGCGCTTCCCAGTTTGGAAAACACTGTCTTAAACTGAGTAGTTTATATTTATGTGCAAAATCTATTAAATTTAATACAAATTCATTTTAGACTAATTTTCAATTATTTTTTCTACCAACTCCAAGATGTTAAGAATAGTTTAATGTTTGAACTTTTTGCCTTGTATCACTACCTTAAATATGTATTGTATTATACTTACGTAGAATACAGTACTACATGGAAGGTTTATAGCCATGTGGCAATCTCTTCCAATCAACCAGAAAAATGTTAAAGAGATATTTAATATAAACCAGAAGTCCTTTTTAGAATAAATAAATTATATCAACATTCAACCCGTTACTCCCGAGCTAGAATACAAGGTTGTAACAGCGTTCATGTCAAAGGTTGTAACGGTTGTAACAGCGTTAATGTCATCAAGTATCACTGTTAAGGTTGTAACAGCGTTCATGTCATCAAGTATCACTGATCCTTTTTTTTATTACACTTTTCTTGTATATAATACAACCTGGCGAGTTTATCGCCATGTAGCAATCTCTTCCAATCAACCAGAAAGATGAAGACGCTTTAATGAAAACCAGACTGGAATCCTTATTAAAATTAGGGCTACCAATACAAATCAAACCCGCAACCTCCGGGTCAGAAGACAGGTGTCTTACCAACTAAATGTAATTGTTTGACTTAGTAAATTTAAATAAATGATGCCACAATGTTCTTTCTGCCTATCAGTAATATCCAGATAACTGTCTTTTGACACAGGTACTTTTTATACGTGGCTATAAATAATTTCTAATTTGTTTTCCTACTTTATCGACACCTAATGTGCTAACTCAAAAAGGTCAAAACATACTTGAATTCACATATATGTGTGAATTGCAATAATAGTAGAAGTACAGAAATAAACATACTCACTCACTGATTGATCTTCAACAAAAATATTACGGAAAAAACAACCTCCATAGTCTAATTGGTAAGACATCTGTCATACAGCCCAGGGATTGCGGGTTCCCATTGTTTTTTAAAAAGGTTTCTAGTCTGGTTTTTACTTATGCCCTCTGAAACATCCTTCTGGTTGGTTTGAAGAAATTGTCACTTGGCAATAAACTTGTCAGGTTGTACTGTATATAATGAAAGTGTATAATACAAAAAATGTCATTGCTGGGCCTCGTAGTCAAGGATTCCCTCGCCATTCCGACGTCAATTCAGTTGGAAAGCGAAGCTGTGCTGTTATTTTGTTTATTTTTTCCTTTAAGTGAGTGAACCGTTGCACACCAACAAACTCACCGGCCACACCGCTTTATTGGATCCGATGGCACACCTAAGTGAGATGATTGGAGCACATCGGCATGTTTTCTTTTTCTCTTTTTTGAATGAATAGATATTTGATAGTGGTATTTTTTCAGTTTCAATTATCAACTCAATTCAGTTCCAATTATCTTATATAATTATTTGTTTTATCAAACACTGATTATCCACTTTTTTTGTAACGGTATAACCCTAGGGGAGTCTTGTTTGTGCTCCCTGATGATGAGGTGAAAGCCTTGAAACCGGTAGGGTTATACCATTACAAAAAAGTGGAATAAACAGTATTTGATAAAACCTCCACAATGTTAACCCTTTTAATCCCAGCATATTTTGCATAAATGTGCGAAAAATCCCAAGCATTTCTTGGCAAAAAAACAGTAGTTTTTATTTTATTTTTTATCTCAATTAATATTTGGTTTTAAAACCTATTTTTTTGTGGAGACCTCCCTGTAGAGTGTAAAATAAGTAATTTTCATATTTTATAAAAAAAAAAATTTTTTTTCATTCAACATAAAAACTTGTATGAAAACTTTGAGGCCGTTGATCGGCCCCGTGGGATTTTTCGCATACACCAGTTGGGGCCGATAATCGGCCCCGTGGGTTTAAAAGGGTTAATGCCTTAACTATAAATAATATATTATATAATTCTGATATTGAATCATGAGTTTTACTCAATGCATACTCAATCAAAGTAAAATGATCTGCCAAAACTATGGTTCTCAATAGTTTATTAGTGCCAACGAGTATATCATAGTGAAATTTTGACTTCGAAAATTAATCAAAAGAACCGTGTAAATGCAGCGGAAATGTGTGCACTGAAAAGTGTGTCTAGTAAGAAATGTAATTATCAAGGAAGTATTACAAGCTAAACTGTTAAGTAGTGGGAAAATGAATACATTGAGGTAGTTTGGACATGTTGAACGGATGGGTGATGAAAGTCTGACTAAACAAATTTACAATGCAAATGTAAATGGAAATCCAGGTAGAGGAAAACTGAGAAAAGTAAAGTTGAACCAAGTGAATGGAATTTTGTAAGAAGGGAAGGGTGTAAGAGAAACAAAGAACTGTGTGTGAAAATATATGGATTCGGAGAAGGCGAAGGAAGTAATTTGTTATCCTCGACCTACCCAACAAGGAAATGGCATGATGATTATCAATTTAAAACTGGGACAGTCTCAATGAAATGAAAATATGACGAAAGCATTTTTGTTGTTATTAAAATAATGTTATCATTCTTAATTATCAATAACTAATTAGTTTGATAAATGAGCAAAGTGGGCCATCCATCATGGTTTCATGACAAGTGTAAGTGGAGATGTAAGATTGAGATCATTGTGAATGTTTGTAATTTATTAATGAATAGTTTATCTAATTTTTCTATTATACTATAATTTCTATTGTACTATAGTTTAGCATTTTCATTGTATTAAATAAAAACTTTGGGTTTATCGTCATAATGGAAATCCCTTTCAACTAATCTGATGGATCTTAAAGGGCTGGATTGTTATTTAAAACCAGACAAGGAAATTTGTGTTTAAATATCTTGGGAATCAAATTTCTAGCCTTCTATCACTAGGCTACATCATATTATTATATTGTATTATGTTTTTGTTGTATCTGAACTTGATATTTTTCAATGGCCTATAATGTCCCGTGATCTCTGTCTTCAGCAATCATTTTTCAATTTGAAATCATCAATAGGTTCAATGTATTGCATTTAGCATTTTCCAGACAGTCATGGTCTTCCAACTCTTCTTTCTTTCGGGTGTCCAACAAGGATATTTTTTTAGGATATGTGTTACCTGTACCCTCTGGCGGACTTATTGTCATGTGGCGATTTCTTCCAAGTTACTAGAAAGATGGTAAAAACTCTTTATTTGAAAGTCTATCAGGTCTGTAAATATGAAACCGGATTTTTTTAATAGAAAATACACATTTATTGTATGAAAATGGTAAAAAATATTTTATTCAAAGTATTGCCCATCGCTAGCTGCACATGTTTCCCATCTTGCCACGCCAAAAAAACTGTTGCTCTTTTGAGGCAAACCGATCATCGAGTCATTTTCGTAAGAAGTGAAGCGCTGCTCAGCAAGTGCGTGTCCCATCGACGCAAATAAGTAGTAATCGGATGGAGCCAAGTCTGGTGAGTAAGCCGCATGCGAGAGTATTTGCCAACTAATAGATTACGCCTCAATCGTTTCCTTGACCGGTTTTGCTGTGTACGATGGTGCATTATCATGAAGCAAAGTCAGTTTGTGTTGCCTCTTTTGATATTCTGGTCATTTTTCATGCAATGCTTAATTCTAATCCATCATTTGTTGTCAGTAGCGTTCAGTATTAACGGTTTCGCCAGGTTGTAGCAGCTTATAATAGATAACACCCTTCTGATCCCACCAAACACAGAGCATTGTCTTCCGTCCATAGCGATTTGGCCTTGCAGTCGATGTTGCAGGTTTGCTTGGAGTTGCCCATGATCTTTTACGCTTAGGATTCTCGAAATTTATCCATTTTTCATCGCCAGTCACAATTCGATGGAAAAATGATTTTCTTTTGTACCTGGCGAACAGCATTTTGCAAGTGGTTTTTCGGTTTTCCTGCTGTCTTTCATTCAGTTCATGTGGAACCCATTTTCCCACCTTCTGGATCTACCATGGCTTTCAAACGTATGGAGACGGCTTCTCGTGTCACATTTAATTGATCCGCGAGTTGTTGTTGCGTTTGAGCGTCATCCTCATCCAACAATGCTTGCAATTCGGCGTCTTCAAACTTTCTCGGTGGTCTTCCACGTTCTTCATTTCTCACGTCAAAATCGCCTCTTGAATTTTTTAAACCCCTCACAAAGCACTGTGATTTACCAAGAGCATGCTCGTCGTAAGCTTCGACAAGCATTTGATGCGATTCTGCAGCAGTTTTCTTCAAATGGTAACTGAAAATCAATGCTGTCTGCGAATCGTAGTTTTCAGACACAAAAACAGACGTGTTCAACGCTATGAAAACATATGTTGTTGTATAAAACTTGTATTGTTGTGATTTAAAAGTCTTTGACAAATGTAAATACAAGAAAAAGGCGCCAATGACGCGGTTTGACAGTCACTACATTGACAACTAGAGCCATCTATGAGCGAATTCCAGTTTCATATTTACAGACCTGATATTGCTTTGGGA